>SNSB01003793.1:465200-615262 GCA_012922965.1 Capreolus pygargus | reverse complement strand
TCATGGCCGTGCGGTCTTAAAACCACAGGACGTGTGACCCTGTGAGACGTTTGTTACCGCCCCCAGTTCTGGAAGTCCACGGTCAGCCTGCTGGCTGACCTGCGTTCCTGATGCCGCTCTCCTCCTGGCTCATCCTCACCACGTCCTCCCGTGGTAAAGAGAAATCTCTGTCCACTTCCCTCTTCTCACGGGGACACGAGTCATGGGTTAGTCCCAGTCTTCTCTTGATTACATCTTGCAAGACCCTGTTCCAAGCAAGATCACACTCACGGGTACCAGGCGTTCGTTAGGACTTTTGGGTTCAACACAGCTCATCCCAGTATGTCTGCCATGGTGGGCACGTGGGAATATGAATGTAGCACCATCTGGTCATCTGTTTTCCAGAGCAACCTCTCTCTCCTTGGATAACAGCCTCCTACCCCGTGAAGGTGTTAGTTGCTTAGTTGTGTCCGATTCTTTGTGACCCCATGGACTGTAGCCCCGCCAGGCTCCTCCGTCCGTGGGATTCTCCAGGCAAGAATACTAGAGTGCATTGTCATTTCCATCCCCATGGACTGTAGCTCCTCCAGGCTCCTCCGTCCATGGGATTCTCCAGGCAAGAATACTAGAGTGCATTGTCATTTCCGTCCCCATGGACTGTAGCCCACCAGGCTCCTCCATCCATGGGATTCTCCAGGCAAGGATACTAGAGTGCATTGTCATTTCCGTCCCCATGGACTGTAGCCCACCAGGCTCCTCTGTCCATGGGATTCTCCAGGCAAGAATACTGGAGTGGATTGCCGTGCCCTCCTCCAGGGCATCTTCCTTACCCAGGGATCGAACCCGGGTCTCCCGCATTGCAGGCAGGTTCTTCACTGTTTGAGCCGCCCAGGAAGCCCCCTGTCGTAGTGGAAATGAGAAAAGTAACACCAGTGGGTATCACCTTGCCTTCTCTCCACGAGCTGAGTGACTGAAAAAGAGAACACCAGAGCATCGATAATTCACAGCCTGGACCAGCACTTTTCCACCAGCATCGAAAGCTGTTTCTGCCTTTGGCTTTCCGTATTTCCTGCAATCAGAAGCTTGTTTCTAACAGTGTATATGCCTCTGTACCCAAGAGGATTGGGAAAATTTTTTAAGTATAAAGAGAATTCTCTTAAAAGAAGACAAATCTTTCTGCTTTTCAGTACCTGCTATGAACGTGGGTGTACACAAGTCTGTTCAACTCCCAGCTTTCCGTTTTCCTTGGGGATATTAACTGAGGACTGACATTTCTGGGCCTTGTGGAAATTCTGTTGTAACGTTTCACAGATCTGCAATACTGCTTTGAGGTGTTAAGTTTTAAGAAATTTTGCTGCATTCTGGAGCTCTTTCAAGAAAATTTATGTCTGTCTAGCTCCCAGGAAGCGCGGAGCCTTTTTGGAAAAAGGTTTTACTTCAAACAGATACGGAGAAGGAAATGGTAACCCACTCCAGTATTCTTGCCTGGAAAAGTCCATGGACGGGAAAGCCTGGCAGGCTGCAGTCCATGGGGTTACATGACTGAGCGTGTGTGCCTGAGGTTGGAGGGAGATGGGTTGGTAGCAATAAATTGTTAGAACTAAAAAAAGGAAAAAGGTGTCAGACTATCTGAGTCTACTTGGAAAACTGCTAAGTCACACAACCTTCGATGTGTGGGCCCCTCACTTGAGGTTGCCGCCAGACAGAGACTCAGCTTTCCGCCTGTAAGCGGAGACACGGGTATAGTTACCTGCTACCGCCTCCAGCTGGTCTGGACCTCACAGCCGAGCCCCGGGCTTGCAGCTGTATTGAGGCCACCTTGGATGTGCCCCCCAGGCTGGAAATAGAGCAGAAACGGGACCGGACAGCAGAACTAAAGAATTTCCTGAGCCAAAGCGAGCTGGTGCTAGTGCTTCTTAAAAAAAAAATAACGCCTGCTGGTGCAGGAGACTTAAGGAGACTGTTTCTCTGCTGGGTCTGTCTTTGCTGGTTGGATCTACAGCTTTCAGCCCGATGCGCTGTGTTGTTGTTCAGCCACTGAGTCTTGTCCGACTCTTTGTGACCCCACGGACTGCGGCACGCCAGGCCTCCCTGCCCATCACCAACTCCCAGAGCTTGCTCGAACTCATGTCCATGGAGTCAGTGATGCCACCCAACCATCTCGTCCTCTGCCGTCCCATTCTCCCGCCTCCAGTCTTTCCCGGCATCGGGGTCTTTTCCCTTCTGTCCTCTAGATGGAGCCAAAAGCTAACTTTTCTGCAGGCCTCAGCTCATCCGGGGGAGAAAATTCAAAATTCTCAGCCCCGTTTCAACCCCAGACATCCCAGAGCCCCTTCACCCGAGGATTTTTTAAAAGCCGCTGCTGATGCTGACGGGACAGTCACCGCACAAAAGGTCAGCACACACTTCAGACCTTTTGCAGAGAGGGCAGAAAAGATACTTCACTGATGTTTTGCTTTCCCTCTCGGAGAAGAGAGCCAGCTCGTTTATTTATAAAGCAGACGTACGGGTTCCTGACAGTCGCTTCCAGGCACAGCGGGCTCCATGAGCCGGTGGCTTGAATCCTTTTTCATATCATTTTATGGGGAATCGCGACTGTGAGGGGTTTTGCTTCTGAGCAACGAAGGGGATCAGCAAGAACAACACACGGCCGTGATAACAGGACTCTGACTTGGAGTCTGTTTTGCTTAACGAGTGTTTATAAAAGGAGGCAGTGGCTCAGACCGTGAAGAATGTGCCTGCCAGGGCAGGAGACCTGGGTTTGATCCCTGGGTCAGGAAGATCCCCTGGGGAAGGGAACAGCCACCCACTCCGGTATTCCTCCCTGGAGATTTCCAGGGAGAGGGGAGCCTGGTGGGCTGCAGTCCACGGGGTCGCAAAGAGTTGGACGCGACTGAGTGACGTTCATCATTTCGTCATGATCATAAAGGGGAGAGATAGTCAGGGAAGACAAGGTTACTGTCTTTGCGTACGGGGTAGGATAAAGACAAGGACCCGCTGTCCAGCCCAGGGAAGTCTGCTCAATACTCAGTAATAACCTGATGGTTCCCAGGGGGAAGGGTGGGGGAAGGCACAGTCAGGGAGTCTGGGATGGACGTGGACACACGGCTGTGTTTCACATGGAGAACCAGCAAGGCCCTGCTGGACATAACAGGGAACTCTGCTCAACGCCACGGGGCAGCCGGGATGGGAGGGGAGTTTGGGGGAGAAGGGATACGTGTGTATGTGTGGCTGAGTCCCTTCACTGCCCACCTGAAACCATCACAGCATTGTTCATAGGCTATATGCCAACACGAAGTAAAAGTTAAAAACTTTAAATTGGAAAAGAAGTGTTTATAAAAGGAAAGAAGTCACAGAGGGCAGTGTTGCCCTGTTTATCTCCGGGGCTGGGGTCTAAGTCTCTGCGTAGGTTAATTCACTGACGTAAGCTCCCCCGCTCCTGAGATGCATGCGTCGGCCAATCACAGCTGAGTTCTGTGGACTCCCCCCTCCCTCTTGTCTTCCCACAGGACGTGGACCCTCTGCGGGACCCCCGAGTACCTGGCCCCCGAGGTCATTCAGAGCAAGGGCCACGGCCGAGCGGTGGACTGGTGGGCGCTCGGCATCCTGATATTCGAGATGCTCTCGGGGTGAGTACCGCTTGCGTGGGCAAGATGCCTGCGGCTCCCCGCCCTGTTTGCTTGCTCTGGGGGTGCTCAGCCCCCGGCATTTGATGCATGGGGGTCAGCGGACAGACATACTTGGAGTGGGTTGCCGTGCCTCCTCCAGGGGATCTTCCCGACCCAGGGATGGAACCCACGCCTCCTGCACTGCACGCAGATTCTTTGCCATCTGAGCCACCAGGGAAACCCCGAGCTGGGTAGCGGGAGTGTTGGATAAAGAAATCCTCTTTAGGACACTTGGAAGGAACAGTGTTCCAGAGAGGAAAGAGTGTGTTCTTTCCTGAAAACCCCAAACGTGCCTCGGGGGATGCTTGGAATTCGATTGACCTCTCTGGTCCAGATTCCAGAGAGATGCACCGTATATCAGCATGATTAATCACTCAAGTCTGGCATTTCTGTGAGGTGTTGCTAGGAATTCCGTGAGGCGGTCAAGAATCTGCCTGCCAGCGCAGGAGAAGAAAGAGGCGGGTTCGATCCCTCGGTCGGGGCGGGTTTGATCCCTGGGTTAGGAAGATCCCCGTGGGGAGGGGGAATGGCAGCCTGCTCCGGTATTCTGGCCTGGAGAAGCCCATGGACAGTGGAGCCTGGCGGGGCTACAGTCCACGGGGTCACAAAGAGTCAGATACGACTGAGCCCGCATGCACACCGTTTCCCCACGGGGCAGACAGCACAAGCGTCTTCCCCGTAGACGTCCGTGGGCCCGATGCTTCCTGGCATCCTGCGCTCACCGGGCTCGTTGTTGGATGCTGTGCTTGGCGGGCAGGTGGGGCGGCGGAGGGAGGCGTGCCCGCCCAGGTCTCTCCTCCATCCCCTTGCCCTTCTCCAGTTCTTCTTTCTCTCTCTCTTTGATCACACGCCTCTGTAGTCAACACATAGACCGAAAAAAGCCCTTCCGTGCACCCCAGCCCATGAAGTCCCGGTCAGAAACACAAGGCTGAAAGGCGTTCCCTACGGTATCAGAAATGCAAAATGTTAGAGAAACGTAAACTGTGAAAAGAAATGTAAAAGGCTACATCTTTCTGTGCCTGTGTTTGATCGGTGTTCCGCGCGTGTCCCAGCAATGGGTGGGTGTGTTCCTTACTTCTGACCAGCAGACGGTAGTGTTACCCAACCGTCGAATCCCAGCGGCCAGAGCACTTTTACTAGAATGGACGTGCTGTGTCTTTTCTTTTGTCTGTATTATTACGGGGGAAAACACTGTCATTTCACAGAACATAATAATATGGAATATTGTAGCAAAGATCATGTTGGAATATAGTATACGGTTGGAACGTATGTTGTTGGAAGATAATGGCATAGTATTAGAACATATGGCGCTTCCCTGGTCCCTCAGACGGTGAAGAATCTGCCTGTCAATGCAGAAGACCCAGGTGCGGTCCCTGGGTCGGGAAGATCCCCTGGAGGAGGGCATGGCAACCCACTCCAGTATTCCTGCCGGGAGAATCCCATGGACAGAGGAGCCTGGCGGGCTACAGTCCACGGCGTCAGAAAGCGTGGGACACGATTGAGCGGTCAAAGTGTAGTACAACCTAAGTACGTTCTGATACTGCTGGAGCCTGCATATTCTATAGTATGCTAGAACATAACTACAATAGAGGTTGTTAGAAGCGAGTAGGATTAGAATACAGTATTAGCATACATTGCAATGATTATTACATGGTTACGTGGTTATTCAACCACTTACATAATAGTTATTATGTAAACATAATTATTAGGTGTCTAATATTTTAATACCCTGTATCCTAATAGTACTTTAATGGGATGTGCGCTATGTATGTGCCAAGTATAGCTTCAGTCGTGTCTGCCTCTTTCTGACCCCGGGGACTGTAGCCCACCAGGCTCCTCTGTCCTTGGGATTCTCCAGGCAAGAATCCTGGAGTGGGTTGCCTTGCCCTCTTCCAGGGGATCTTCCCGACCCAGGGATCGCACCTGGGTCTTCTTCATTGACAGGTGGATTCTTTACCTTCTTAGCCAGCAGGAATGTTGAGTTGGTCAAAGATGTCTATAAAAAAAAGATCACAGATAGATGATGGGGGTGGGGGGAATGGCAAAATTGGCATGTATTTTTGTGTGTGTGTGTGGGGGGGGGGGGTTAGATACTCTGAGGCATGTGGGATGTTCCCAGGTCAGGGCTCGGACCCGTGTCTCCTGAGTTGGCAGGCAGAGAGTTTACCGCTGAGCCACCAGCGAGGCCCTGCTGTGCATTTTTTAAAAAGAACATTTATCTGGCTGAAATGGGGGTCAGCTGTCAGTTGCAGCCCGCCGGCTCTTTCATGGCGGCCTGCAGACCCTCAAGTTGTGTTGCTTGGACTCCGTGGATGCAGCACATCAGGCTCACGTGCTCCAAGGTCTTAGGTCCTCCAGCAGAGATGGAAGCGGCGGCGTCCGTGTCGTGAGGCGGATTCTCAACCACTGGACCACCAGCACAGTTCCCGGCCGTGCATCTTTCTCAGATGAGATGCTGGAGCCCGCCTTCGCGGGGCGGTGCTGGTGGTCCTTCTGTCTACAGCTCGCCGTGGCTGACGTCAAGATGCAAGTCGTGCCCACGTGTGTGGGCGGCACTCAGCCGGCTTTATGAAGACCTTCGCCATGTTGTCAAGTAATTATCCTCCAGTTACATTAGTCAATTTAAAAAAAAAATACTTGGAAGGAAGCTTCCCTGGCAGTCCAGTGGTTAAGATGCCGAGCTTCCACTGTGAGCCATGTGGGTTTGATCCCCGGTCAAGGAGCTGTTACCCCGTATCCCACGTCATGCAGCCAATAAGTAAATAAAGAAAACTGGGGAAAAAAATTGGAAGGTTTCTGTTGGGTTGAAGATAGACGTTTGAAGATACTTTCAAATCTGGCTGGGCATCCCTGGTAGCTCAGTTGGTAAAGAATCCGCCTGCAATGCAGGAGACTCCAGTTCAATTCCTGGGTCAGGAAGATCTGCTGGAGAAGGGATAGGCTACCCACTCCAGTATTGTTGGGTTTCCCTTGGCTCAGCTGGTAAAGAATCCGCCTGCCATGCAGGAGACCTGGGTTGGGGTCTCATCCCTGGGTGGGGAAGATCCCCTGGAGGAGGGTAAAGGCTACCCACTCCAGTGTTCTGGCCTGGAGAATTCCATGAACTGTAGTAGTCCTTGGGGTCGCAAAGAGTTGGGCACGACCGAGTGAGTAAGCACGCACGTCGGATCTGGGCACCGTCTTTGGCCGCTTTCCGCACTCCGCCGTCTCAGGTACGCGTCCCTTCTGCTTTTTCTCTCCGGCTGGGTCTGTGGGCGCTCCCTCGTGATGAGTTTTTTCCGCTCGTTAAAGCTGCTGCTCGCATACCTCTCCCCTGACGGTGGCGTATCACGCCAGCTTTCTCAGAGCTCCGCATGCCGTGTTCTCCGGGAATCCGTGGAGGAGTGCATGACGCGCTTTCTCCCGGGCCCGTCTCTCCGTGGAGACCGCCCCGCAGCGTGTCCTCATTCAGAGCCTCCACTCGGGGCAGGAACGCCAGCCCCCCGGCCACTGCTGCAGCCGGCCTCTGGCTCACGGGCGGGGGCCCAACTCGGGGGTTTGTTCACGCGAAGGCGTTCACACTCGGCGAGGACTGGGTGTCCCTGGGCCTGCGTAAGTTGGCGATCCACGGAAGCTGCTTACTCTCGAAGTGCAGCTGGCCGGGTTAGTTGTAGTTAAGAGACCGTGGTGGGCTTCCCAGGTGGGCTCAGGGGTGAGGACCTTGCCTGCCAAAACAGGAGACGCAGCAGGTTGGATCCCTGGGCTCGGGAAGATTCCCCGGAGGAGGAAATGGCAGTCCACTCCGGTATTCTGGCCTGGAGCATCCCACGGACAGGGAAGCCTGGGGGGGCCTACAGTCCACGGGGTTGCAGAGAGGTGGACGCACCTCAGTGACCAGACAGCCGTCACCGAGTGGCCACACAGCTGGTCACAAGGGCTTATCATGGCCATTGCCTTTGCTACGTTTGTCCGCCCTCTGCAGTTGGGGCAGAGCACTCCGCACTTGGCCCGTTGGAACCATGCCTTCATAGCTGGCCCTGACTCATCTGTGGCTCCCGGGTGAGAGAGGAGAGTGCACACGGAAAAATAAAATTCTCTTCTGCCCATGTCAGGCGGAAGGAGCCATCCTTATAAGCTGTTTTTATGTCTCTAACAGGTTTCCTCCGTTTTTCGATGACAACGCTTTTGGCATTTATCAGAAGATTCTTGCTGGCAAGATAGACTTCCCCAGACATTTGGAGTTCACTGTCAAGTAAGTCAGCCGTCTTTTCCGGTCAGTGGGGGCGTTTACTTCTTAACGCCCCCGAGAAACGCCCCAGTGGACGCGTCCTGCCTGGCTGGGTACCATCCTGGCTTGTCCCGCTGCGCTTAGCTGTTGCCCTTTGGATGGGTCATCTTTTCCGCCCGAAAAGGGGAAAGCTTTTCATGACTCTGCTGGGATGACACTTCACCTCTCCATGAGTCGCAGCCGTATTTTACATCTTTTGAGATGACGGGTGTGTGTATCATTAGCGGATAAAGGCTGTTCATCATCACATTGAATAAGGAAGCAGTTTTGTTACTCGAGAAGAAGGCCCTTGTTCCTCCCAGCTAGCAAGCTTGACGGCTGGTGCAGGCGTCCAGGACTGCGTGCTAAGTCACTGCAGTCGTGCCTGATTCCTGGCGACCCCGTGGACTGCAGCCCGCCAGGCTCCTCTGTCCATGGGGTTCTCCCGGCGAGAATACTGGAGTGGGTTTCCATGCCTTCCTCCAGGGGGTCTTCCCAATCCAGGGATCAAACCCGGATCTGCTGCATCTCGTGCCTTGGCAGACAGATTCTATATTGCTGAGCCCCCTGGGAAGCCCTTGTATAATGTGTAAGTACTATGAGTGATTATGTTACTTGAATAGAATTTTTAAGGGGGAAATAGAAGGAAATGATTTCTTGAAACACGCTTCCGTAACTGTGTTGACTCCTCATCTGCTGTGTGAATACAGGCTTCTCTATCCTTCTGGGTTCTGATTTTGTTGTTGTTGTTATTGTTCACTTGCTCCGTCGTGTCAGACTCTTTGGGACCCCATGGACTGCAGCACGCCAGGCCTCCCTGTCCATCACCAACTCCCAGAGTCCACCCAGACTCATGTCCGTTGAGTCGGTGATGCCATCCAACCATCTCATCCTCTGTCGTCCGTCCCCTTCTCCTCTTGCCTTCAATCTTTCCCAGCATCAGGGCCTTTTCTAATGAGTCAGTTCTTTGCATCAGGTGGTCAAAATATTGGAGAATCAGCATCAGTCCTTCGAATGAATATTCAGGGTTGATGTCCAGTGAGTCAGTATTCTGATACCGTCTGCTATTTAGAAGGAAAATCTCAGTGACCCAGCACACACAAAAACACTTCCCTTGCTTCCGGGAAGGCAAGGACGTCCAGACGCGAATCCCACAGATAAGTAGACCCACCAGGCAAAGCGTGATAACTGGTTTTGGTAAAATCACACGTTGTGTAGCTGGCCGGGGTTGGCCTGGCAGGTGTATTTGAAATGAAGGTCAGACATCCCCAGGGCAGACAGAGTTTCTCCTGCTCATATTCAAAGGCTGTTTGTCTCTACGTTGATTTGATCAACCTCTGCGCCTTAGCTGGGTTGCAACTCTGCATCTCATAAATTGGTTAGGTTGTTTAGGAACAGATAAGGGTGAGAAAGGGGCTTCTCAGAACCCGCCTGCCAATTCAGGAGACATAAGAGACACGGGTTCGACCCCTGAGTTGGGGAAGATCCCCTGGAGAAGGGAATGGCAGTCCATTCCAGTGTTCTTGCCTGGAGACTCCCACGGACGGAGGGGCCTGGCGGGCTGCAGCCCATGGGGTCGCAGAGAGTCAGACACGACTGAAGCGACTTAGCAGTCCACAGTGGTGAGAGAGGACCGCTAGAAGATGTTCAGCCAACGTGAAGACCGACCCACTGGGCGGGTGTCCCTGCCAAACAGTGTGGCTTTTATTGCTACTGACCGGCTGTGTTTCCACACTTCAATGTGTCTCTGTGTCTGTCTCCTTCCCCTCCGAAACAGAGACCTCATCCGGAAACTGCTTGTCACCGACAGGACAAGGAGACTTGGAAACATGAAGGTCAGTATTTGCATCCGCACGCGTGGAACGGTAGGGCCTGCCCACGTGATGTTCGTAGTCAAAAGTCCGCCTGCCGCTGCAGAGGCTTAAGAGACGCGGGTTCCATCCCTGGGCTGGGAAGATCCGCTGGAGCAGGAAATGGCAACTCACTCCAGTGTTCTTGCCTGGAGAATCCCATGGACGGAGGAGCCTGGCGGGCTGCAGTCCACGGGGGTTACAAAGAGTCGGACACGACTGAGCGTCTCAGCACGCATGAAGTGGTACTCACTTTAAATGCCTCTCATCTGACTTCAGACATGTCCACAATGGCAGAACAGTCTTACCCATTCCTTGGCCAAATTTCAGATTTGATCCACCCAGAATCAGGTCTCCTCATCCCTCCAAAGAACTCAGTGGCTCAGCAGTGATCTATAAACTAATCACTGCTTGCTTTATTTACTTATGTATTTTTTTCTTTTTAAATTTTCATTGATGGACAATTGCTTTACAATATTACGTGGGTTTTTCTGCCACACATCAGCCCGAGGCCGCCATAGGGATACCTGTGTCCCCTACCCCTTGAACCTCCCTCTTGTGATTCACATAGCACGTGGTTTACCCCTTTAAATCCGACAAGTCGGACGACTTTTGCGATAATGTTTGCAAAATGGTGCACCCTTCACCACAGTTTTAAAGAACAGGCTCGTTCCTTCCAAGAGAAACCAGTACCCTGTAGCTACCACTTCTCTGAAGTTTGCAGACTTCTCTGACGGTCCAGTGGTTAAGACTCCAGGCTTCCGCTGCAGGCAGCCGGCTTCCGACCCTTGGCTGGGGAATCAAAATCCGACACGCTGCAAGGTCTTGAGGAAAAAAATAAAAAACCCATCTCTCAAGTGAGACATCCTCAGTTTGCATCGTAGTCACGTGACTTAATCTCTGGGCAGTAGTGAGCAGATGACATCATTTTGTGAACCTCATTTTAGACGTTTGTAAAACTAGCTTCGGTGGTGAAGCTTCTGCCTGAAATGCAGGAGACCCGGGTTCTATCCCTGGGTCAGGAAGATCCCCTGGAGGAGGGCATGGCAACCCACTCCAGTGTTCTTGCCTGGACAGTCCCGTGGACAATGGAGCCTGGCGGGGCTACAGTCCATGAGGTCACAACCTCACACACACACACACAATGAGCTACAGGTTCAGCTGAAGGCAATTGTCAAGGTGAAAATCCCAGTTCACGTTGGGAGTGCCTGGACCATTATTACGCTTTGGTCTTTGTGATCCAGAGCTCTATACGCACGAATACCATGTTGTCGTGTTTAATTGCTCACTCGTGTTCAACTCTTGGCAACCCCGTGGACTATAGCCCGCCAGGCTCCTGTGTCCGTGGGGTTCTCCAGGCAGGAACACTGGAGTGGGTTGCCACTTCCTTCTCCAGGGGACCTTCCTGACCCAGGGATGGAGCCCACATGTCCTGCATTGGCAGGCAGGTTCTTTTGCTGAGCCACCAGGTAAGCCTTGAGCACCATGACTGAATTTCTGTCTGTAGTGAAGAAAAGCACATAATGACGCTCAAATGCCTTCACTGGTAGTTTTCTCCGGGGACAGAGCCTCGAGTCCTAGCGAGCCCGTGTTTCTCTGTGTGTGGAATCGCTCGGCGCCTCTCTGTGATACGGGCTTTCCTGTCCTGCCAGCCTTCTCTGCGCTGATGATGGGTGTTCCTTTTGCAGAACGGAGCCGAGGATGTCAAACAGCACCGGTGGTTCCGGCTCGTGGATTGGGGTGCGGTCCCTGAAAGGAAGCTGAAGGTACGGCCAGACGTCAGTCGGCCGGCTCGTAGTCAGTCAGCCGGCTCGTACCCGGGGGGGGCCTCAAGCGCTCCTGGACACAAACACAGGCTCTGAGTCTGTGGCTCAATTCCTTAGGATGAATACCTAATGGAGTGGTTCAGATCGTTACTAAGTTTACGCTATTGAGTGAGGACCTTAGCTGAAGAGTCAGTGGTTTTGCTGGAGGCTCACTTGGTAAAGAGACCTCCTGGGATGCAGAAGTCCCCGGTTCAATCTCTGGGTCAGGAAGATTCCCCTGCAGAAGGGACTGATGAAGCACTCCAGTCTTCTTGCCTGGAGAATCCCATGGACAGAGGAGCGTGGCGGGCTGCAGTCCATGGAGTGGTGAAGAGTCTTAAAAGAACCATCTATACTATACCTTAATTGAGAAATTACAAAACAAAAGATATGCCAAGGTCAGTGGTTACATCAAAGATCAGTGGTCCCAGTTCAGCCCAACAAGTCTAGTCATAAAGTTTGAAATGTGAGAATTATCAGAAGTAACAGAGCAAAAAGTGCGGCAGTGTTGTTGGAGACAGGACGCAGCTAGACTTGCTCCATGTTCAGTTTCTGCAAAGCTTCAAGTTGCAAGAGACACAGTATGTGCAAAGTGCAATAGAATGAGGCGTGTGGAAATGTAACAACTTCCTGGGGCAGACTTGCCCCATGCTAGGTTTCTGCAAAACTTTGATTACATTTTTTTAAAGAAAGGGAGTATGTACGTGTGTGTGCGTGCGTGTGTGTGTGTGCGCGCTTAATCACTGAGTCGCTTCCGACTCTTTGCAGCCCCATGGACTGTAGCCCCCCAGGCTCCTCTGTCCATGTGATTCTCCAGGCAAGAATACTGGAGTGGGTTGCCATTTCCTCCTCCAGGGGATCTTCCCAACCCAGGGATGGAACCCATGTATCCCGCATGGCGGGTGGATTCTTTACAGTATGAGCCACCGGGAATCCCAGGAACACTGGAGTGGACAGCCTGTGCTTTCTCCTGGGGTTCTTCCCCACCCAGGTATCGAACCAGCATCTCCTGCATTGCAGGCGGATTCTTTACCAGCTGAGCTATAAAGTGCGATAAAACTAGGCGTGCCTGATAAAACTAGGCGTGCCTGAACGTAGCAAGTTTCCTGGTGCAGGCTGGCTCCTTGCAAGGTGCAAGGTTTCTGCAAGGCTTTGATTTATTTAGAAAAAGCAAACATACATAGTATCTGTATAGTGCAATAAAACTAGGCGTGCCTGAATGTAACAGGTTCCTGGTGCAGACTTCATCCATGCAAAGGTTTCTGCAAAGCTTTGATTAAAAAAAAACACAGATGTAGTATGTTAAAAGTGTGATAGAACCCGGGCTTGCCTGGACGTTAACAACTTCCTGGTGCAGACTGGCAATGTTTCTGCAAAGGTTTGATTTATTAAAAAACAGTATCTGCAAAGTGCAATCAAACTGAAGCGTGGCTGAATGTAAGATCACCCGGTGAACACAGTTCCCCTCTCACCACGGTGCTGTATCTTTGTGGGTCCCTCAGCCCCCCATTGTCCCCAAGCTGTGCGGTGAAGACGATACCTCCAACTTCGAAGCGTATCCTGAGAACGACTGGGCTTCTGCCCCGCCGGTGTCGCAGAAGGAGCTGGACGTCTTCAAGAATTTCTGAGCTCGGGACTCCCCCGCCTGGAAGGTAGATCTGTGTTTTATGTACTGACTTTTGAAATATCAAGGCCTCTTTTATTTCATTCATTCATTCTGTCACTTGAAAGTATGTCCGAGTGTTAGTTGCTCAGTCGTGTCTGACTCTGTGTGACCCACCAGGCTGCTCCGTCCGTGGGATTCTCCAGGCAAGAATACTGGGGTGGGGTTGTCATTTCCTCCTCCAGGGGAATCTTCCCAACCCAGGGAATGGAACCCGGGTGTCCTGCATTGGCAGGCGGATTCCTTACCATCTGAGCCACCCAGGAAGCCCTGTGTTAGTTGAATTCTGTTTATTTTTAAATTTCTTACATAGTTTTTTTTTTTTTTTTTTTTAACACATACATGCATTTCTTCTTTCTGAAATTCTTTTCCCATATAGGTTATTAGCAAGTACTGACCAGAGTTCCCTATGCTATAACAGTGGGTCTTGGTGGGTTGAACTTATTTACAAAACAGAAGCACACTTAGATTGTCAGTCTGGGCCCCTGTAGTTTTTCTTCATCACAAAATGTTTTGTCTGTCTGTGAGGTCCTATGGCAAGGTACCAGGAAACTGGGACCCACTTGTGTTTCTGGCATGAATCTCTTTTCAAATTGTGGGCGAACTCAGGCTAGTTCTATGGAACCTCGAGAACCCGCCTTTAAAAAATCCCTTTCAGTTTTACTTCATCCGGCGTTCTCGCTCCGTAGAATTCAGGCTCAGGGGTCTTTGCCGTAAGAGCGTGAAAGGCATATTTGGCTTCTTTTGCGCTACCGTTTGTTGTTACTGTTGAGATGACAGATGTTCCCCAGGTGTTTTGGAAAGTTAATAAAATCCAGCTTTCCCTGGCAGTCCCGTGGGTAAAGACTCCCTGCTTCCAGTGATGCAGGTTCGATCCTTGATTGGGGAAATAAGATCCCCTCTGCCACACATGGTAAGCAGAAGATAAAAAAGAATAGACGTTTAGAATAAAAGTAACCAGCCCTTTGTTTTATTTCTCGCCAGAAACACTGTGATCTGAGCCTGCCCGGACACACAGTGGCCCCCGCGGGTGGGGGTCGGCCCCCATGGCCAACCCGAGGAAGCATGTTCTTCTTGGAGTGAGGATGTTTCCGCCTTCGTATGCGCCCGGATGTGTATAAAGAGATTGCAGACCTGTTGACGTTCGTGGCCCTGGAATTATTTAATCTACTGGAAATCGACTGCACAGTAGGACACTTTGAACATTTCGATTGGTTGTAGGTTTTCTGCTTTTTCCGCGTTGTGTGTTCCTACTGGAATATCTTGGTTTCGTTTTTTTTTTTTCCCCTCATAGACTTGACTTTTTATGGTTGAGCTGAAGTTGTTCAGATTTAACCACAAATTGTGTGTGTGTGTGTCTGTGTGTGTGTGCGTTTGCTCATGTCTGTGTATAAAAACGGCGGTATGCTTGGAGCACAGAAATTGTGTAGTGATGTACATGTTCCTATTTTCCAGAGATTATATTTATGTTTCAGATTTTTCTTTAATTTTTTTTCTTAATGAATCTGTTCTCTTGCCGGACACAGTTTTAAAAGTTATGGCATATGCATTTTTTATCATCTTATATGCATTTTATGGTTACATCCTATGACAGTCTGTATCCAGTACGTTTAGTGGTTTATACCTGCCAGCCTAGGGTCTTGAAACCAGAAGGCAAAGGAAGATGTGAGTTTGAATTGTACTGCAAGACTAGCCACTGACCGCAAATGCTCTTCAAGGAATTTTGTCTGTGGCCTTAAAAAAAATTTCAGACTCTGTAGGGAGATGGCTAGCTGTTCGTATTCCAGGTTCAATCCCTGGACCAAAAATGCATCTCCCGATACAGAAGAGTCTCTCTTCAGCATTGGCTCGAGGAATGTAATGCACATGTTTTCCTTTTCCCCTTTGGTTTTGGGAAAAGCCAGGAACGGCAGGGACACGCTGGAACCGTCGGACCCTTCCTCAGAGTTTCTGCTCGCTCTCACTTCTCCTCCTCAGCGTTCTAGCTGTGTTTCTGGTTTCACACACCCGTGCCGAGCAAGCCTGGGGGATGCTCTCCTTTTCCCTTTGGACCCGAGGGGCGGGGGAGGACCGTGGACCCTGCGGATCACGAATGCTGGGTGTTGAGCCTGTCTCCGTGGGCGAGGGTTGCTATTGAAGTCTGCATCTCCGCAGGAGCAGGGCGTGCTCAGAGGCGCTTGGCGTCCGTCCTGCGCCTCGCTCCGTGCCTTCTTGACCCTCTCTCTCTTCCTTCTGCTTTCTCATGCTGACCTTTGCTGTGAGAAACACCTAAGCGGGCCATGCTTTCTCTGTCGACGCAGCTGGCAAGACAAGTGTGGCTCGGACCCGCTGTGTAAAATCTGGTCGTAGGGTCCAGCCAGGCCCTTGCCCGGCAGAGGGTCTGTGCATTTAAGCAGTCAGTTCTCAAGCCTTCAGTGGCTGCGGGGGATCACCCACTAGACCTCCGAGACCCCCGCCATCCCCTCATTTTCCCCGCGCAGAAAGGTTCAGCTCCTCAGCCCACAGGGTTGCAGGCAGAGTGTGCCCTCGGGATGTGTTGCTGCAAAGGGCTGGGTGCGCCCTCAGCTCTCAGCTGCTCAGGTCTCTGCAACTCAGGTATCCTGGGGTCACCAGGTCAGTTCTTTGCTGTCGACACTGTGCTCGGGGCCGGAAAACTCTGTCTTTCCCAGCCTTTGCTTCCCTCGCCTCTGCAGGC
Source organism: Capreolus pygargus (assembly GCA_012922965.1). Lineage (NCBI taxonomy): Eukaryota > Metazoa > Chordata > Mammalia > Artiodactyla > Cervidae > Capreolus > Capreolus pygargus. Next base: position 599,356 of record SNSB01003793.1, on the reverse strand, counting down.
ACATCTAGGGGTGTGGAGAGCTGCTGTTTGGGAAAGTCGTAACAGCTTTTATTTTAACGTAGCACAAATGTCAGAGGACATACACGTATATGTCAGATTTGACCAGTTGCACCCTGAAGAATGGATGCTTTTGAACTGTGGTGTTGGAAAAGAGTCTTGAGAGTCCCCTGGACTGCAAGGAGATCCAACCAGTCCGTCCTAAAGGAAACCAACCGTGAATATTCATTGGAAGGACTGATGCTGAAGGTGAAGCTCCAATACTTTGGCCAGCTGGTGGCGCAGAGCTGAGTCATTGGAGACCTTGATGCTGGGAAAGATCGAAGGCGGGAGGAGAAGGGGACGACGGAGGATGAGATGGCTGGATGGCATCACCGACTCAATGGACGTGAGTCTGAGTAAACTCCAGGAGTTGGTGATGGACAGGGAGGCCTGGCGTGTTGCAGTCCACGGGGTCTCAAAGAGTCGGACACAATTGGGTGACTGAAGAACAAGCAGCTCCTGGATCAGAAGACAAGGGGTGTGTGTGCTTGAAGGAGATAGGAAGGGAAATGACACCTGTAAAAGCTTTGAGCCGAAGGTGCTAAATCACCGCCTTCCCGTAAATGCCCTCGTCTTCAAAGAGCAGTCCATTCCGTAGGCGAGAGTGAGTCCAAGATTGAAGTAAAATAAACCTTACAATGGGCAACTCATTAAAAATTTACTTTCGAAGGGTGCACTTGCACAAATGTTCCCGGAGAACTGTTAGCTTGAGTCTGTACTTTCCCATCACCACGCTCTTTGGATTAAACGGTGAGCCAGCGGGGACTGAAATTTTATCATGCCATTTCTGAACTATTACGTCATTGAATGTTAGAAGGTTAAATCAGCAGCGGGAACCTGCACAGAGATAGAGACCCGTGAGGAAAAGCATTAGGTCTTGTGTCCTCTGACTGTAAAAATAAATGACTGTTATTTGGAGCCTTGTGCTTAAGAAAATACAAAATAAATGAAACACCTTTCTTGAACACAATACAAAAGTTGTAAATAACAGACATTGATCCCGATGCATATTTTTTTGGCTTGGTTCTTCCTCTCCAGGATGTAATTTATGAGATGAAAAATAGCACAAGAATGCATGAAAATGCGTTGCCTTAATTTTGAAGAACTATGCAGGGCAAAGGTTCAAATACCAAGGATGGCTCGCTTCTTTATAAAAACATGGTCGTTGACCATCCGCCATGCAAAGCAGATTGGAAAGGAAGAGGAATTCCAACACTGCCAGGTGGGGTTTGCCTCACCTTTGACGCCCCTGGTGCACATTTAGTCATCGCAAGCACCATGTGCTGGTGGCTGGGCCGTAAATTAAATGGCCTGACGTCATGCAGTGCTGCGCGTGATCAAAATGAGTCTTAAAGACATGGACGGCTCGCTGCCCTATACAACCAGAAAATCGCTCACTCCCTGGAGGCATTCTGTGATGTTGGAGTCTTGGATCAGAAGTAATCAGGGTGTGCTAGGTTTTGAAGAAAGTTCACGGTCACGGTGAGAACATTCCGAACCGGAAAAGGAGAGATCTGTTTTTTGTTTGCTGCTGTTCGACAAGTTGGCAAAATCTCCTTAAATGACGATACTCTTTAAAATGTCTTGGGACGCCCCCCCACCCCATCCCTGGTGGCCCAGTGCTTAAGACTTCAGCTTTCTCTGTTGGGGGGGCGGGGTGTGAGTTTAATCCCTGCTCGGGGGAGCTGAGATGCCACATGCCTTACTGTCAGAAAGCCAAAAATATAAAGCAGAAGCAATCTCACAAATTCAGTTGAGACTTCGAAAACGGTCCTGATCCTCCCCCCACTCCAGAAAAAAATTCTTATAAAGTCTTTAGGAAATGCATTGATTTCAAGAGGTGGATCGGGGTGGGTCTTGGTTTCCTCAGGGAAGAAATAAAGCCAGCCTGCTTTGAGAGCCATCTGTAAAAACGCAGAAGGAGATAAAATGCCAGCCGGTCACCACGGCATACGGCCCGTGGTCGCGGCAGTTGGGGTATCCCGCCCAGCAGACGTGTATCATTGGCCAGCAGCGGGAAAAAAAATAAAAGACACAAAAACCATGATTTCTGCTGCCGACTTGTCTAAATATGCAAGGGAAAAAAAAAAAAAACCCAGTAACCAGATAACCGGCGTGCACGCCACACCATCACGATGCTTTGAAACTGCTCCAAGTCTTGCTTCCGGAGCAGGTTTGGCGTCACCTGTTCTTCACCGTCTCGGGCGATTGTTTGCTTTCCTTGTCTCCACCTGTACATCAGGACCAACCTGCCACCCATCCGAGTCACCAGAAGCGCCAAGCAGTTGAGTGATATGATAGGCACCCCACCGGGTAAACCCCGAGGACCGCATTTACTCCTCATTGTAACAACAGAATCTTTGCTGTAGCTTCAGCTGCGGGAGAGATGGGAAATTTCTGTTTTGTCCCCAGCCCTTTCATGTTGCATCACAAAATTGACTGCATCATGTCAGTCTTTCCGTCGTTCCCAGTTGAGATTAAAATGAGGTGCCTGTCTTGTTCAATTTTTTTTCCCTTCCGGCGGGCCCTCTGCCTGGCGCGTATTCTATACCTGCTGAAACATTGTGTATTCTGTACACTCCTTTATCTGATTCTGACTCATCAGTTCAGCTTGAGTGGGCGCGATTGTACAGTTGTCTTAAATAATATATTTGAGTCTGTGTGTGTCTGTCTGTGTCTTGGTGGAGGCTGAGTGGTGGGCGACGCTTCCCCCAAGCGTCACGTTTTCACACGAGCTTGTTCCCGCTGATCGCGTGTGGTCACCGCCACACGCTACCCTTGATAATCAGAAAGGAAATATTCTGGAACCATTCCCTCTAAGTTACTGTGTCTGCATTCGTTTTCTGTTGATACGTTCTTTGATCTTCCATGGTGGACTCCTGTGTTATTTAAATAAAACTCATGGCACGTGTGTGTGTTTTTTTTTGCAACTGGGATCAGAACCGTTTCCGCTCACCGGCTGCCTTTCCTGGCTCCCCGAGACGCTTTCTCTGGCTCTGCGGGGCGGTCAGAGGCTCCTTCTTTTCTCGAGGGATGAAGCATCCAGGGTTGGTGTTCCTCCTTCCTGCCCGAGTCCCGGGGAGCCCCACCCTGATCATTTCAGCTTCTCAAGTGGTGTAAAAAAGAAAGAGGGAAAAAAAAAGCCTGTTTCTACACCTCTCCATTCCTTGCACAATGAAAATCACTGTGATTTGTGTGTGTATATATATATACACACACACACCCTGGGAAGATTATACTGCTGTCTAATTTATGGAATGATACCATTGATTCCAGGTTCGTTTAATAAAACTTTGTATCTTTTAAGATAGAAGTCTGACTCCGGTTTGATTCTTTGGTCATGGGAAAAGCTATAAGCCTCTCTGCTTTCATCTAGCCCCGAGTGTCCGCAGTCTTTTTAAATTTTTATGTTTTGCTGAGATGTAAGTGACCACAAAATTATCTTTGTTTCAGATTTACAGCATAAGTCATTCTATATATGTATATAAAGCAAAACAAGATAAGAAAACCCTCCAGTACATCTCGGTAACATCCATCCCCTTACATAGTTACCAAGTGTTTTTCTTGTGCTGAGAACTTTCTGACTCTGCTCCTTTGAAACAAGTTGCAGGTATATGGTACAGCCTTGTATTTGCTCCTGCAGAGGGCCGGATGGCCAGTATTTTTGACATTAACCTGTGCAGCGTGCAAAAGCAGCCTCAGGCAACGTGTACAATGAAGGGGTGTGGCTGCGTTGAAATAAAGTTTTATTTATACAAGGAGGCTGGGGGGCCGCCGGGTTTGGCAGCCTCTCCTCTGCGGCCCTGTGGTGTCTCCACCAAGTCAGCTTTGGAGCTTGTTCCAAGTGTGGCTGGATCATTGTCATCACAAAAATATTTTTAAATTTCTTTCTCCTCACTGGCTCACATAGCTTGGCTTGACACCCGACTTTCCAAGTCACCTTTGCAGTGTGGTTAACTGAAAAAAATAATTCCTGCCTTTCTCAGTGTAAGTCAAACCCATGTGTGATTTTTCTAACACTTGAATCACATTGTTGCAGCTGAGTGTGGAACTTCACAGGGCTTCCCTGATGGGTCAGACGGTAAAGAATCTTCGTGCACTTCAGGAAACGTCAGTTTTATCTCGCTGTTGGGAAGATCCCCTGGAGGAGGGAGTGGCATCCCACTCTAGTGTTCTTGCCGGGAGAATCGCATGGACAGAGGAGCCTGGCGGGCTACAGTCCATGGGCTCACAAAGAGTCAGACACGACTGATTCGCTCGGCACGCACAGAACCCTTAATAACCACCGTGTTATTTTTTTATTTTTTTTAACTAGCCTTTTTAGATTCCAGTAAATGAGATCATGCAATATTTGTCTCTCTCTCTCTGTCTGTCTAACTTATTTCCCTTAGCATAATACCCTCCAGGTCCATTTCCGTTGTGGACAAATGGCCGGATCTCCTTTTTCATGGCCGAGTAATATTCCATGGTATGTATCTTCTGCACCTTCTTTATCCATCCATCTGCGTACAGACGCTGAGGGTGTTTCCGGATCTTGGCTGTGGTGTATCATGCTGCAGTGAGCACGCGGCTCCAGATATCTTTTTCCAAATGGAAATCAAACCCACCGTGAGATACTAACGCACACCTGTCAGAATGGCTTTTCTCGATGAGACGGGAGGTGACAAATGTTGGTGACCATGTGGAGAAAAGGGAACCCTCGTGAACCGCAGGTGGGATTGTAGACTGGTGCAGCCTCTGTGGAAGACAGCGTGGAGGGGCCTCGAAAATCAAACGTAGAAGTTCCGTTGTCGTGGTGCTCATTCATGTCCCCCTCTCTGCGATCCCGTGGGCTGCAGCCTGCCAGGCTCCTCTGTCCACGGGATTCTCCAGGCGAGAACGCTGGAGTGGGTTGCCGTTCCCTTCTCCAGGGGATCGAGAACGGCCATGAGATCATGCATTTCCGCTCCTGTGCGGACGCTGTGATTTAACATTTACAAATAGGACATTCTCCTCCCCCTGTCTCCTTTAAAGAAATTAAGGCTGAGAAAGACTAAGTCATGCAACATCTCATAGTTAATAAATCATGGAGCTGAGATTCAAACTCTTATCGCTGCTCATTCCATTGTACCACGCATCACAAGAATAAAAATGTTAGGACAGTCTTTGAAGAAATGAAGAGCTAGGTTCTCTGTATTCAGATGAAAGCATTGGAGGCTGAAGATCTCCACTCACTGTATTGATACAGACAATTGGATGCTTTGGTTTGTCTTAAGATGAGATGGTTGGATGGCATCACCGACCCAGTGGACATAGGTTTGGGTTAGGGTTAGGGAGTTGCGGATGGACAGGGAGGCCTGGCGTGCGGCGGTCCGTGGGGTCGCAAAGAGTTGGACACGACTGAGCAACTGAACTGAACTGAAGGCAAAAAGCCCTGATCTACTTGAACCCGGGTCCGTCAACCCTTTTGAGAGTCAGGTTTATCACCGGCAAATTACCTTCCAAAAATACAGACCAGAGGCTGTTTTATAAGCTTGTGAAGCTACAAGTTTGGATAAACATGAAAAACAGTTTTTTTTTAAATCGGAGTATAGTTGAGTTACAATATTATAGTAGTTTCAGGTGTATAGCAGAGTGAATCAGTTGTATATATACATTTATCTGCTCTCTTTGTGTGCGTGTGTGTAGCAGAGTTTTATTAAAGTATGAAAAGTGACTGAGAAGGCTTCTGACATAGAAATTACAAGAGGGAGGGAGAGTGCCCCACCTTGCTAGTGTTAGCAAGGGAGTGATACATGTTTTTAATTGGTTATTACAATAAATGAATGGCTCAAGTTTGTAAAAAAATTTTTACCAGACCCACTCCCATTATACACATTCTGAGATATCAGGATTCGTCAGAAGGTTTTCAGGAAGGAGAAACTGTCCTCCAGCAGGGTACATACATGGTGGTTATATAATCCCTTACTGCCAAATTAAACTGAGTTGTCTGTGTAATCATCAGTTCTAGGCTTAGAGAGAAAAAAAAAAAAAACATTTTATGTGACTAAGGCTAAGGAATGTAGAAATAAAAAAGGCGTTTGTCCTTTCCTCCCCACGGAGAATTCCAGACCCCTGTCTCCTCTGCGAGAGCCCCAGACCCATCTCCTTCTTGGGGACCCTCATCCCCTTTCTCCTCGGGGACCCCAGACTTCTCAATCTGCCTAGGAATTGACTCTCTCATCCCCCCCGCCCTTTTCTCTTTAGGAGAATTATATTGTCAAGGGAAAGGGGAGTCATTTTCCTTCTGTAACTGCTTCCTGCTGTTGAGGGCCGTCGTCCCTAAATCGTTGAGGCAACATTCTCCTAACCCTCACGTTGAGGGTCTCTGACCCAGGGGCCCCAAGATGGTAAGTTGGAGGAGGTTGCAGACCTCCAAGGAGCCTGGACAAGCCATTTGTGACTTCACAGCTTTCAAACAGTTACAAACAAACCACGTTATACAGCTACAGAGGTAAGGCAAAGTAGTCATGAAGCCACGTTAAAGCATAATCAGAATTAAAAGTGACATTATGTCCATAGTTAAGGTACAATATGTTATACCAGTCCCATCCTAGAATTGTTAGATGTCATCACAGAGTTGAGGAAAGTCCTCTCCTTGAAGCAGAGAAACCCACCATGGGAAGCCTTCGATTGATGGGGCGGTTGAAAAGCTCAAAGCCGAGTCATGTAGTTAATTTTAAGGCTTCAGGATCTGTGACAGTATCTACTCACGAAAGCATTCTGTCATAGAGACAGCCCCTTCTTTCTTAGGAACAATTTGACCCTCTTTAAAACTACGGGTTAAACTGGAAACACACAGTCTTGCGTTTCCTGAGTTAGCTTACGCAGATGCCTCCTAATAATGTAATCAGCCTTTTTAGCTTTTCCTGAAGATTGGGGTCTCTACGACCAGTGTAAGGGATTTTCTATTCCTCGAGGTTCTGACACCCCTTGAGTTACAGTAGCTTTAAATGGAGGTAGAGTTTTAAGATCCCACTTTGCATCCTGAGAAGTCAGTACAGTAAGACTTTGCTCAACAAGAAACTTAGGAGCTTTAGGCATTAGCAAAGCAAGAGCGGCAATTACCCTTAAACTCTGTGGCTGCAGTCTTTTTTTTTTTTTTTCCAATAACAAACTAAACTCTGATCCTGTGGGCCAGCTGAAAGCAGGATGTTGCAAGAGAGTGGTTTGAAGATCCTTAAAAGCCTTTTGCGTCTCTCTGGGGACCAAACCGGTTTGTGTTTGGAGCTGCTGAGTCTCCGTTATAAGTTTATATAAAGGCCGGGCTAGTTCCCCATAACCCGGAATCCAAATGAGGCCATAGTATATAGTGGCCAAGAATCGTCTCGATTGTCTTAAAAGTCTTAGGTAGAGGATGATTTAGTATAGGTTCAACTCTGGAAAGCAAACTTCAAATCAGCGGCTGAAAAATACTTGGCTCGTTCAGGAATTTCAGACAATAAAGTATAAGGCTTAGACACTACTTACTCGTCTATCTTGAACAAGTCTCCATTTATCTTTTGACTTTTCTACACACCCAGATAGGAGTGTTGTAGGGACTGTTGCAGGGAATTAATAGCCCCTGTTCCTTTAAGTTTTAAATGATGGTTTTAACCCTTCTCTAACACCTCAGGCTTTAATGGAAACTGCTTTTGATGTGAGAATAGGAGAGGCTGGTAAGGACAGAAACAGCATTTTGTGTTCGACCCACGGATTTTCCATCAGCCCACACTTTAGTATTTACATTTTGTTCAGCCTGTCTCCACTCTTCTTAAAGTTCTTTTTCCATATAGGTCATTACAGAGTATTCAGCACAGTTCCCTGGGCTATGCAGTAGACCCATGATTGCCTGTGTTATGTTTACTAATGTATATATGATTAAACTTTTGAAATTAAGCTTCTTATTTTCTGTTGAGCACAGTTCCCTGACCTCTCCAGCACGTCCTTGCTGCATCTACGTGTTAAATACAGCAGGGTGTCCACGTCCATCCCAAACTCCCGGACTATCCCTTCCCCCATCCTTCCCCCCATAACCAAAAGCTCTTTCTCTAAGTCTGTGAGTCTGTTCCTGTTTTGTAAATAAGTTTGTTTGTATCATCTCTTTTTAGATTCCACATATAAGGAGTACTTAGAATATTTTTCTTTCTATGTCTGAATGTGTCCTAGTTTTTTTTTGTTTTTGCTTATTTCTAGTTAAAATTGCCTGAAGTGCTCCTGCGATTTAAGGAAAGCATCGGTAAGGAACACATCACGTGAGATCTACCCTCAATAAAATGTTAAGTGCAAGAAGCACACAGTCTTGTTAACTTTTACTGTTGTTCAGCCGGTAAGTCGGTCTCTCTCTTTGCGAGTCCGTGGACTGTGGCACCCCAGGCCTCCCTGCTCATCACCATCTCCCGGCGATTGCTCAAAACTCCTGTCCACCGAGTTGGTGATGCCATCCAACCGTCTCATCCTCTGTTGCCCCCTTCTCCTGCCTGCAATCTTTCCCAACATCAATCACGGTCTTTTCCAATGAGTCAGCTCTGCACATCAGGTGGCCAAAGCATTGGAGCTTCAGCATCAGTCCTTCCAAGTGCATGTTCAGGGTTGGATTTCGTTTAGGATTGACTGTTACGTATAGATGTTACTGAACACAAGTTTACGTGCCCGACGCATAGTGAGGCAAAACACTGAAAAAAAAAAAAAATGTCAGACTTTGGAGCTGAGAAGGATTTTATTGCAGGGCCAGACAAGGAGACCAGTAGCTTGAGCTCAAAAAAAATCCCCCTCACTCCGGGAATGGTGTCAGCAAAGCACTTTTAAAGGCAGGAGGAGGGAGGGTGTGCTGAGTTGTTGCAAAGTTGTTGGTGCTGGAATCCTTTGTTCTCGAAGCTGTCCACAGCAGGCCGCATGTTCCTGTAAACCTCTAATGGGGACAAATGTTACTGTCTGTTCTGCAACTTTTTAATCTCTATAGGAATGGAAAGCAGTTAGACTCTGAAAGTCAAGAGCCTTGAGGATGTGCTACAATGCATATATATCAGGCTAGGAACACCATTCTTTTACAGAAGGTGCAGAGACTGCCTGAGTGAGCAGGGGAAACACAAAACTTAAAAAAAAAACAGATTTATTATGGAATCCAATTTGCTCTTCCCGGTTTCATAGACTATGTGTTGGCCAGCATCTCTTGAGGATCCACTGTGCTCAGAGAACTGAAACTTTATACCCGTCAAACAGTGAGTGTGACCCATGCCCCGTTCCCTCCCCGCCCCATTCCCCTCCACCCGCTGGCTGGGTTTCACATTTCCCCAGAAACCTTTTTCAGTTCTCAAGAACATCGCAGAGAATAGGCTCCAGCTTTTGGTATCTGGGTTACAAAGGTCTGGCTTGGAGCCGGCTGCAAATTCAGCGTTTACGGTTCCCCTGGGTGGAGGAGGGTGGGCCGTGTCTTGGAAAGCCACTGGCTGAACAATCATTCTTGCCCATGAATCAGAGTCTGTGTGCAGGCTGTTTGAACACCAGTGTCTTAGAGGAAGGTGGGGGGTGGTGGGGAAGAAATCCACAAAGGGCAGCGCTTTTTAAATGATGTCATTCCGGTAAGTGAGGGAGGAACAAAGAGTAATTTGGCCCAATGAGGTCTCAATTCTGGCGGTTCTTGTCCACTGTGCCTGCTTTTGCTCCACGTAGAGAATCTCGGCCCAAATGCCTGAAAGGCAGGAGGGTAGGATTCCCTTCGGGCAGAGTACATCCTGATGCCCAAGAGCTCTCCGTTTCCCGGTAGCCACATGTTTCGGTCCTTGGCTTTTTTTCCTTGGGATTTCATGTCTTTTCCTGCTACCCGTGAGGACGGGGGCCTCTGGACTCCTAATAGAATTTTATGCTGTTTTTTCAGAATGTCATCTTAAAAAGAGAATCAGGGCTTTATCAGTTCAGTTCAGTCCCTCAGTCGTGCCCGACTCTTTGCGACGCCACGGACCGCAGCACGCCAGGCCTCCGTGTCCGTCACCAACTCCCGGAGCTTGCTCAGACTCGTGTCCCTTGAGTCGGTGATGCCATCCAGCCATCTCTTCAGTCATCCCTCTTATCAGAGACCCCTTAATTCATACTTTCCAGACCTGTGACTGTGGTCCCGGTGAGAGACCGCGCTGGCATATTTGGCAGAACCGTTCTGGACGCAGGCGTGGACCTTGCTTCGTGTTTGTGGGAACGCTCTGCCTGACTGTTGCAGATCCGTTTCTCTTTCCACATAAACTCCGAGCTCTGCGTTTCCGAGTTCACCAGGGACCGGGTGTCAGGCAGGGGCTTAAAGAAGGCTGGTGGCTGTGTGGTTAAGAACCCGCCCGCCAGTGCAGGAGATGTAGGTTTGATGCCTGGGTCGGGAACATCCCCTGGAGGAGGGCATGGCAACCCACTCCAGTATTTCTTGCCTGGAGACCCCATGGACGGAGGAGCCTGGTGGGCTACCGCCCAGAGTCAGACACGACTCTGGCAGCTTAGCACGCGTGCAGGAGACAGCCGTGGGTCTCTTTTCCCAGCACATCTGTGCATTAAAACGTGATCCTTTTCTTCATTAACGTTGTTCTCCATGACAACGCACCAGTCATCTGTGAGTTTTGCAGCACGTTTATGAGCGCGCTGTCTTTGTGGGGAGTCCCAGTTTTCTCCAGCCCGTATTCACAATCTCGCAACCTCTGTACTTTGACCAAAAGTTAGTCCAGGGTTGATTTTCTTTTCTTTTTTTTTTTGATTAGTTCTTTTTTTCTCTTTTCTTCTTTTACAACTGTTGGGTCAAAATTGCCAGGGCCGTCGCCTGCGGCCGTTAATTTTTTACGACCCGCTCTGGGATCCCGGCTGGCCGGATTTGCCTTCCTTACGGTGGTGGAAGGTCTTTGTCAGCGCTTGGCGGCCGGGGACGAGGCAGCCAGCCCCTCCAAGAGGGGTCTCCAGCTCTCACTGAAGGTCTGTGCAGACCTCGGAGTAATGCGTGCCTGGGAGGGCTCTCTTTTCATTTCTTTATTTTTTTAATTAATTTTTACTGGCGTGTGTAGTTGCGTTACGACGCTCTGTTAGTGTCTGTTGTATGGCAGAGCAAGTCAGCTGCACGTAATCGTATGTTCCCTCTTTTTTTCGGATTCCCTTCCCGTTTAGGTGGTCACAGCAATGAGTAGAGTTCTCCGTGCTAAATGTAGGTTCTCATTCGTTATTTTATACATAGTAGGTGGTACTAGGCGTCCCTGGTAGCTCAGCCGGTAAAGAATCTGCCTGCAATGCAGGAGACCCCGGTTCGATTCCTGGGTTGGGAAGATCCGCTGGAGAAGGAAACGCCACCCACTTGGGTGTCGCTTAGGGTTTCATCCAGATTATTTTATGTGCAACATGCTTTCTGGTTTTATTTGTTTTTACATCAAAATGCTAAAAAGCCTTTGTCATTTATTGATAGGTGAAGTATGGTAGGGATTTTTTTTTTTTTTTTTTGATGGATGGCTTTTCCCAATCCATTTATTAAATAGTCCCATCTTTTCTCTGTGTCGAGTAAGGAACCAACTTTCCCCACATTCTAGCTTCCTGATGTGTTTAAGTCTGTGTGTTTGCTTCCATGAGTCTGTCTGTAGTCTGTGCCTATAACAAATCTGAGAGTTCATTTCTCTTTGCTCAAAATAGTTGCACTCAAATGGAGTCCTGTTTTGGAGCAAGATTTTTTTATTTTTTTGAAATTACATTTAAGTTAATTCAACATCAGATACATAGGTTGCCATCAGTTTAAAGACTGCCTACATTTCACACACAAAACCATATTTTCATGTGGTTGAATGTAACTATATGACTTTTTTTCCCTTAAGGGGAAAGAAGATGTGTATTTACCAATTTAGGTACACCATGAGATAGTTGGGTATTCACAAAAGAAAGTCAGTATCGGAAAAATCAGTTTATTTAATGAAAGTGCAAGTCCCTCAGTCATGTCTGACTATTTGTGATCCCATGGACTGTAGCCTGCCAGGCTCCTCTATCCATGGAATTCTCCAGGAACGAGTACTGGAGTGGGTTGCCATCCCCTTCTCCGCTGGAGCAAAAATTTTTAAAGAAATCATTAAAAGTCACCCTTCACTCTTTCTTCAACTTCTGAACTTGGTAAATGATCCCATGGAAAGGAGCTTTCTTGTTACCTTAGGTTATTAATGCCACATAAAACTTGTATTAATTTTATTTATGTATTTTTATTATTAGCACCTACTTTAAGCTTCTTACAGTCCATGAGCAGTGCTTGAATACACGGGAGCAGATGTGGGTCTAAGATCTTTCTGTAACATGTGAAAGTCAGCTAGCAGATGTTTTCAGATGTGTTGCTCTTCCTGCCGATTGTTCTGAACAATGGAGTTTACACCATGTCCTCTTTCTATATTGAGACTATTCCTGTTCTCGAGTTGACTCTTCTGTTTCCCGTTGACCTGAAAGCTGCCCATGGGAGGCAGCTGCCTCCTGAATTTACATGGAAGGTCTTGGGTCTTCTACTTTGGTTTCCGAATTTCAACAGACTCAAGAGTGTTTCCTGGAAGCCTTCCGGAGTTGCGTTCCTTATTTATTTTTTCCATCGGTCCCCACCATCAGCCGCATCCTGATCACATTTAGAAAACCATCTAAGTGGCTTTCCAGGCATAAGGAACACCATAAATACTACCCCCCCCCCCCACAATAAGTATTCTGGGTTCTCTTGAGAACCAAGAATACTGGATTCTACTGCAGCAGTGTTACTGAAGTCAGGCTCACGGGTCGAAATGCAGTACTCAAGACGTACGTGTTGGTTGGAAGGAAAGTTTGCTCTATTTTGGATGCTGGCCACCTGGGGGAGAGAACAGACTCAAATCCAAAAGCCATCTCCCCCTCTGCCCAGCAGTGGACAGGAACTTTTGAGGGGGAGTTTCAGGGGGGCCACAGGCGGAGGTAGGGGGCTCCTTGCAGAAACAGCACGGTCAGCTCCGACAGGCATCTTGAAATCGGTCATCAGTGGTCGGACCAGTGTTACCTTGATTGTTTTAGGTACAGTTAATCATGAGTTGGTGCCTTTGAGCTGTGGTGTTGGGGAAGACTCTTGAGTCCCTTGGACTGGAAGGAGATCCAGCCAGTCCATCCTAAAGGAAGTCAGTCCGGAATATTTATTGCAGGGACTGATGCTGAAGCTCTAATACGTTGGCCACCTGATGCAAAGAAGCGACTCACTGGAAAAGACCCCGATGCTGGGAAAGATTGAAGGCGGGAGGAGAAGGGGCCGACAGAGGGTGAGATGGTTGGATGGCATCACCGACTTGATGGACATGACTTTGAGCAAACTCCGGGAGCTGGTGATGGACAGGGCGGACTGGCGTGCTGCAGTCCATGGGGTCGCAGAGAGTCGGAAACGACTGAGCAATTGAACAAGAACAGCAATCTTTAGTTTCAGGATTGGTCTAAGTTCCCCAACCAGAGATGGAACGTGGGACCTGGGGAGCAAAATCACAAGAGTGCTCACCACGGGACTCCCAGGAAATTCCCTTGATGGGCATTTAAAGCTGTTTTTATTTTTCTCTCAAGTGCTTTCTATGTTAGTTTTTGCTTTTTATACAACTTTTAAAGGGTATACCCCACTTACAGTTATTTCAGAATATTGGCTACGTTTCTGGGATGCACATGTGCCTCACCTGTATTTGCCATGATATGCAATGTATATCCTTGCATATACATAGGAAATCCTTGTTTACACATAGTAACTTGTGCTTCTGAGTCCCTTCATGCTATCTGTGTTGCTTCTGCCCCTTCCTTCTCCTCACTGATCACTACTAGTTTCTGCTCTCTATGAGACTGCTTCTTTTCTGTTCTATTCCTGAGTGCCTTGTGTTTCTTAGATTCCACATATACATGGTCAGTCAGTTTAGTCGCTCAGTCGTGTCCAGCTCTTTGCAGCCCCGTGGACCGCAGCACGCCAGGCTTCCCCATCCTTCACCAACTCCCGGAGCTCACTCAAACTCACGTCCATCGAGTCGGTGATGCCATCCGACCATCTCATCCTCTGTCGTCCCCTTCTCCTCCCACCTTCAATCTTTCCCAGCATCGGGGTCTTTTCCAATGAGTCAGCTCTTTGCATCAGGTGGCCAAAGTACTGGGGTTTCAGCTTCAGCATCAGTCCTTCCAATGAACATCCAGGACTGATTTCCTTTAGGATGGATCTCCTTGCAGTCCAGGGGACTCTCGTTTGTGACTTATTTCATTCAGCAGTGTCCTCCAGGTCATTGATGTCCTTTTGTGTTTTTTTTTCGGGGGGGTTATTTGCCTCTGCATTCCTGCATTATCTTTCCCGTTTATCTATTTTATCTGTTATTCAGTTTCCATATCTTCTAATGTCCTGTCCTATATGTTCTGTGATCAGTCTTCTGTTGTGTGTATGTGTTCACTTATATCTTAACTCTTTTGTGAACCCATGGACTGTATAGCCGCCAGGCCCCTCTGTCCGCAGGATTCTCCAGGCAGGAATACTGGAGTGGGTTGCCATTTCCTCCTCCGCGATGTACATTTTTAGATGAACCGCACTGCCCATCTGTAACGTATTATTTTGTTCATGTGGCTTTTAAAAGGGGTGGAAAGCCATCTGCTCTTTCCGTTAATTATCTTTTCCTAATAATTGATGTATGCGCAACATATGATAAAGCAGGAATTCCATACAGTTGGAGTTTTCTGGCCAGGAGCATGCGTGACTTACTTTCAACAACGGCAGCAGAAATTCCTCTGTAATGCAGTTGCTATAGAGCTTGAGCTGTTTGACTCTTTTGTATCAAACATGCTGAGAAATAGAGTAGCAAGCAAAACAAGAAAAAAGTGGCCTGAGAAGTGATCATCCAGTTCGGGTGGGATTTGAAAATAAATCAGAGTGTAACCAATGTACAGAATAAACTTCAAGAGTTTAAAAAAAAAAAAAAATTGGTGGAAGCCCTGTATTTTGAGTGCAGATTTCTAAGACATATTGGTATGTCAAAAAGCAACTTGCAGAATAATGACTACACTGTGCTTTGTGTGGGGGTGACAGTGATGTGTCTTGGGAAAGTACACATTTTTCAGCATCTTCATACATTTATTGGGGAGGGGGGGTTTCCTGGTGGCTTGAGTTTCCCTGATATCTCAGTTGGTAAAGAATCCACCTGCCATGCAGGAGTCTCTGGTTCAATCCCCGGGTCAGGAAGATCCCCTGGTGAAGGGATAGGCTGCCCGCTCCAGTATTCTTGCCTGGAGAACCCCATGGAATACAGTTCATGCGGTCACAAAGAGTCGGACACAACGGCGGGACTTTCACTTCCCTGGTGGCCCAGCGGTAGAGAATCTGCCTGCAGGGCAGAAGACGTGGGTTCCATCCCTGGGTGGGGAAGATCCCCTGGAGGAGGGCATGGCCGCCCACCCCAGTCTTCTTGCCTGGAGCATCCCGTGGACAGAGGAGCGTGGCGGGCTACCGTCGTGCATGGGGTCGCAAAAGAGTCAGACATGAGTTACCGACCAAAAATTAAGCAACAGAATGTGTCTGCAGACCCAGATCCGTAGGGAAGATCTAGGAGTATACACATGGAGCTAGGGGAAAATTGGAGGCGATCGTAAGCAGAAACTTCGGCTTATTCCCCTTTATGCCTCTGTGGCTTCAGTTTGGAAACCAAACCCCACATTAAAATACGCCCGCCAGAATTTATACCGCCGTAGCATTCGAAGGGCCTGTTTTCACGTCTCTTGTTTTTCTCTGGCGGATTCGTTTCTCTTGGCACGTAGGACTCCAGCCTGCGTCCCCAAGAGTAGGTAACCTTTCTTGGTACAGCGTTTTCCTTGCCTTTTAATTTGAGTGTCTTTGTTTTTAATTGGAGGACGCTTGCTTTATAATGTGGTGTTGCTTTCTGCCACGCCCCAGCATGCATCAGCCACAGGTGGACACGGGTCTCCCCGCCCTCTGGAGCCCCCCTCCCACGTCCCACCCCATCCCACCCCTCTGGGTGGTCACAGGGCGCCCCCGATTTGAGTCACGCAGCATATGCCCACTGGCTGTGTCTCTCTTGCACGCGGTCCTGCATACCTTCCCACGCCGCTGTCTGGATTCATCCCACCCTCTCCTTCCCCCAGAGGGTCCACACGTGTGTTCTCCATGTCTGCGTTCCCCCCGGCGGCCCCGCAAGTAGGTTCATCCCTGCCACCTTTCCAGATTCTCTTCTTGAAGTCCAGTTGCTTTCTAATTTGGTCGCGTTTTTCCGTGAAGCCTCCCTTTGCGTTGAAATATCCACCCCTCACCTTCAGCAGCTCCTTCCCCATGACCCTGATGGGCCCTTGCTCTCTCTCTCTCTCTCTCAAGAGTTGGATTGAGGGCTGTTTCTCTCAGATCGAAAGCTTCTTCCTGGAAGATATCACATCCTCCCCTGCTGTGAGGCCCCTGCCTCCTGCCGTGACCCCCTTGTGCGTTCTAAAAATACCCTGTGCGTTCACTTATTTGATGACTTCTTTTGTTAGGTGTTAGCAGAGTTGAGCTGAATACCTACTTTTTTTTTTTACAGACCTGTCCTCTTCTGGGGGGAGGGTGGCTGGGGGGTGGAGGTTTGAGAGATGCACATGTGTTAGGCATTATAATCATGCATGCACAGAGAAATTTAAAAAAAAAAGATAAATTACAATCCTTAAAAATAGGCATCGGACCCCGCTTCAATCAGAATAATAGGAAAATGACTATTATTAAAAATTTCACTCCAAATGATGACAGATTCCACGTAAGAGGAGACGGTTTGCAACGTGCTTATTACAAATTATCGGGGGTGGGGAGTGATTCCACTCTGATTTTTGGCTTACGAAAGAGAGAATTATTATTATAGGTTTTTACGATTTCTGATTTTTTTTTTTATGGGGCCATCAGACCTAAAGTCTGCTCATTATTTCATAAGTGCCTCTTGCCCAGACCGTTGTAGGATCTATTTAGAGGTTATAGTGTGGTCTCTGTGGGATGTGAGACACGTCGCATGTTCTAATTTATTTCGGAAAATTCTAGAACTCCAAGGCATCGTATATTTCTGAAATACATTTGACTGCATCTCAAGTCTTCGCTCATGTGGTTGGAAGATGTGGTTTTCTCTTTGCGGTGGTTCAGCCAGCCCTCAGAGATGTGAGTGAAAAATTGACGTGGGCTTGGGCTTGAGTGTATTCCGAAGTCCACCCTTTTTCGCAGCTGAGGAGGGCACACGCGGTCTTGGTGTAAAAAACCAAAATATGTGCGATCACTTTCTGAGTTACTCTTACCTGGAGGAAGGGACTGAAATTTGCAAGTATCCATATGGAATTGCTCCACAGTCTCTCTCATTAGGGAACTGGATAGAAAAGCCTTTATTTTTTTTTAAGTGTTGTTTTATATTGTAGCTGATTAACAATGTGTGACAGTTTCAGGCGGACAGGAAAGAGACTCAGCCATCCACATACACGCACCTTTTCTCTCCCCAGCTCCCCTCCCATCCCGGCCGCCACGTGACATTGAGCAGAGTTCCCTGGGCTGGACAAGAGGTCCTTGCTGGTTCTCCCTGTTAAATGCAGCCCTGAGTCCATGTCCATCCCAAACTCCCTAACTATCCCTGCCTCCCATGCTTCTCCTCTGGCAACCAAAGTTTCATTCTCTTCAGTCTGTGACTGTGTTTCTGTTTTGCAGATGACTTCATTTGTATCATTTCTTCTTCCATTCTGCATCTAAGGGACACCTTAGGATATTTCTCCTTTCTCTGTCTGACTGACTTCACTCAACGTGACAACCTCTAGATCCAAGCATGTTGCTGCAAATGGCATTATTTCATTCTTTTTAATGATCAAGTAATATTCTGATGTATATAGGTACCGTGTCTTCTTTATCCATTCCTCTGTCAGTGGGCATTTAGATTGTCTTGGGTGTTGTAAATGGTGAAAAGGCTTTATTTTTAAGCCAAGCCCAGCTGAGCAATTTAACAATCAGTAGATAATGAAGACAACTTCAAAAGAATATTTACTAGCCAAGTGAAAGTGAAAGCCGTTCAGTCGTGTCCGATTCTTTGCGACCCCCATGGACTGAATTCTCCAGGCCAGAGTAGTGGAGTGGGAAGCCTTTCCCTTCTCCAGGGGATCTTCCCAACCCAGGGATCGAGCCCGGGTCTCTCGCATTGCAGGCGGATTCTTTACCAGCTGAGCCATTTGGAGCCCACATGGTGCCACAAGAGAAGCCCCTGCAATGAGAAGCCCATCCTCTGCACCTAGAGAGTAGCCCATCCTCTGCACCTAGAGAGTGGCCCCCACAAATAGAGAGTACCCCCACAACTCAAGAGTAGAGCTACAGCTAGAGCAAGTCATGCACAACAACGAAAACCCAGCATAGCCAAAAAAAAAAGAATAAAGATCAAACATCAGTCAGAGAGACCAGAATCACAGTTATTGAAAAATAAAAACAGCAATGTACTGTTTGTGGGGTTCACGGACAGGGCTGATCCCAAGAGGTCTGTGTAGCTAATTTCAAAAGGATTACTGTGTCCAGGAATGGACTTATTGAAGAAACTCCCCTAGGCTGCTAGGGACAACATGTAAATAAATAATTTCAACAGCACAAGTACATCCTATCATTATTTATAAATGTGGGCAAAATGCTGGTTTTTTCCAGTGCTTTTGGGAATCCAGAAAAGGCTCGAGGCATATTTCTTCCATTCGGGGCTGGATGGTTAGCTGGTCGTGGGACGATGCACGTACCCAACTCTCGCCCGTGTCTTATATAATAACGTGAGGCGGGAACCAAAGCCTCATTTCTCCCTTGTTTTATTAAAAAATCTGCTCTTTCTCATCAGATCCAATTGTAGAAAGCTTGCCCCTGGAAGGCCCAAAGCAGGTTTTACCCGTTTAGAATGAGAAGCTTATTAGAAGTATCTCTGTTCCATTTATTTGATCTTACACAGTTCAGTTGCTCAGTCGTGTCTGACTCTTTGTGATCCCAGGAACCGCAGCATGCCAGGCCTGCCTGTCCATCACCAACTCCCAGAGTTTACCCAGTTCATGTCCATCGAGTCGGTGATGCCATCCAACCGTCTCATCCTCTGTCGTCCCCTTCTCCTCCCGACTTCAGTCTTTGCCAGCATCAGTGTCTTTCCCAGTGAGTCAGCTCTTCAAATCAGGTGTCCAAAGTATTGGAGCTTCAGCTTCAGCATCAGTCCTTCCAATGAACACCCAGGACTGATTCCCTTTAGGATGGACTGGTTGGGTCTCCTTGCAGTCCAAGGGACTCTCAAGAGTCTTCTCCAACACCACAGTTCAAAAGCATCAATTCTTCGGCGCTCAGCCTTCTTTAGAGTCCAACTCTCACACCCGTACACAGAAGCAGACAAAGTGGTTTAGTGTGTTTGGGTCCAAGAAGAGAACGCAGATCAGCTGATGTGAGTCTCTTTTCTCTTGTCCCCGTCAAGCCGGCCTTGGTCCTCTTCTGCCCTTCTGCTGAGAATGCGTTGCCACAGCAACCAGCTTCAAGGGGACAAGGCATCTTCTAAGTTCTTTATACATGCATCACCTCCACACCTCCTCTGGGAACCTCTGCAGTGGGGCTGCTATCAGATGTGTATTTAGTTTTTGTTTTTTTTTAATTTTCAGATAACTCACTTGTTTATTTGGCCATGCTGGGTCTCACTTGCACACTCGTGAGATCGTTAGTTCCAGCGTGTGTTGTGTTGAGTGGCTCAGTCGTGTCCGACTCTCTGCGACCCCACGGACTGTAGCCTGCCAGGCTCTTCTGTCCAGGGGATTCTCCAGACAGGAGTGGGTTGCCATGCCTTCCTCCAGGGGATCTTCCCGACCCAGGGATCGAACCCACGTCTCCTGCAGTGGCAGGTAGTTTTATGAACTCTTAGTTAAGGCATGTGGCATCTAGTTCCCTGACTAGGGATGGAACCCAGGTCCCCTGCATTGGGAGCGTGGTGTCTTAGCCCCTGGACCACAATGTGTGTATTTGAATCTAGCCCAGAGTCCCTTGGACTGTGAGGAGATGAAACCAGTCCACCCTAAAGGAAATCAGTCCTGAATGTTCATTGGAAGGACCGATGCTGAAGCTGAAACTCCAAACCTTTGGCCACCTGATGCATAGAGCTGACTCACTGGAAGAGACCCTGATGCTGGGAAAGATTCAAGGCAGGAGGAGACGGGGATGATAGAAGATGAGATGGTTCGGTAGCATCACCGACTCAACGGACATGAATCTGAACAAGCTCCAGGAGATGGTGAAGGACAGAGGTGCCTGGGGTCACATGGGGTCACAAACACGTGGACACGGCTGGGTGGCTGAACAGCAAATCTGCTCCTTACCAGAAAAAGAAAAAGGTATTTTTCCGTGGGGTCACAAACAGGTGGACACGGCTGAGCGGCTGAACAGCAAATCTGCCCGCTACCAGAAAAAGAAAAAGGTATTTTTTCTGCTCATAGGAGTAGGGGAGCCCAGTAAAAATACAAAAAAAAAACATGCTTATGTTTCAAGCTTGGGTAAATGGTGAATGATTTTTTGTCTTTAAACTTTTTACTTTGTTTTGGATTATACCTGACTATCAATGTTGTGATAGTTCCAGGTAGACAGGAAGGGACTCAGCCACACATACACACGTACCCACTCTCCCCCAAACTCCCCTCCCATCCCGGCTGCCGCGTGACATTGAGCAGAGTTCCCTGGGCTGGACAGCAGGTCCTGGCTGGTTCTCCTTGTTAAACACAGCCGTGTGTCCATGTCCATCCCGGACTCCCTAACTGTCCCTTCCCCCTGGGAACCATGAGGTTATTACAGAGTATTGAGCAGACTTCCCTGGGCTGGACAGCAGGTCCTTGCTGGTTCTCCTTGTTAAACACAGCCGTGTGTCCATGTCCATCCCGGACTCCCTAACTGTCCCTTCTCCCATCCTTCCCCCTGGTGACCATCAGGTTATTGCAGAGTATTGAGCAGACTTCCCTGTGCTGGACAACAGGTCGTTGCTGGTTCTCCATGTTAAACACAGCCGTGTGTCCATGTCCATCCCGGACTCCCTAACTGTCCCTTCTCCCATCCTTCCCCCTGGTGACCATCAGGTTATTGCAGAGTATTGAGCAGACTTCCCTGGGCTGGACAACAGGTCGTTGCTGGTTCTCCATGTCAAACACAGCAGCATGTCCATGTCCATCTCAAGTTCCGTATCTCTTTGAACAAACTTTTAAATCCTAAGTCTGTCCCCGATTCACATACGTGCTTAAGAAAAAGTGTTCACTGTTTATCTCATCTTCAAATTTAACTGGTGGTCAGCGCTGCTGGTAAGTGCAGATGTGTCCTACAGGCAATGTCGGGGACAGACTTGTCCTCGTGGGCGTCCCGTAATTTACTTCGCTCAACCAGCCGCCGTCGGTAAAGGCCCCTGCTGCTGCAAATCCTCCGTGACGAGATGCATAATCATGTCACCGTCCCCAGATGGTTTCACTCAGAAGGAGCTCTCAGTGGGATTGACTTAAAGAAAACAATCCTTCACAAGTAAGAGAACAAGGCTCCCATTCATCACAGCAGAGGGGACTGGCAGAGAAAGAAAAGAGTCCTTTAAAATAGCTTGAAATGACATTGTCGGTCCACCCAAGATACCCTCATGGTTCTTGGCTGACAATCTCCACTCTTGGCCGACCGGGGTTGGCGTTCACCCCGGTCGGCAACACTCTGAATGCCGGAGAGCAGAAAAAAATACACTGGGCTTCAGTTCGTGTCAAGGCCGGCTGTTCTCTGAGCCGGACACAGTCCTACCCAGGAGAAGCCATAAGTGGTTTCAACATCATATAGAGTAGTAACCAGATGATACGTCTGGGCTCTTGTACCAGTTTGTGACCGTTCCCATCCCATCTCATCCTGCCGTGGCACCGGCTTTCAAGTGTTTCTTCCTGTTGAAAAATAAACGCAACGTTCTTCTTCCTGGAGTCCTGAAGACTCTCTAATGATAAGTAAACAGTCCTGTCCTGGCCATCTAATATTTACACAGATGGGAGTTGTTTCTCCAGGCAAAGGAAAACGTTTTGTATGAACACATGCCATGACTCTCCATCTTCTGAGACGTTTTATTTTCATGAAACAGCGACCTCGAAAGCAAAAGTCTACGCTGAGTCACAGGGTCTTATCATTTTGTCTTGAAAGCGGTACCTTGTGCCGTCTCTGCAGACTCGGAGGCGCACGAGTCATCTCTTGATGCTTTGCGGCCCCGTGGACTGCAGCACGCCAGGCTTCCCTGTCCTTCACCGTCTCCCAGACTTTGCTCAGACTCAGGTCCATCGAGTCGGTGATGCCATCCAACCGTCTCATCCCCTGTCGTCCCCTTCTCCTCCCGCCTTCAATCTTTCCCAGCATCAGGGCCTTTTCTAATGAGTCAGTTTTTCCCATCAGGTAGCCAAAGGATTGGAGCTTCAGCTTCAGCATCAGTCCTTCCAATGAATATTCAGGACTGATTTCCTTTCAGATGGACTGGTTGGATCTCCTTGCAGTCCAAGGGACTCTCAGGAGTCTTCTCCAGCACCTCAGTCTGAAAAAGCATTCATTCTTTGGTGCTCAGCCTTCTTTATGATCCACCTGTCACATTGTTGCAAATGTAGAAACTGCACCAGGTACTTGTTGTTAAATTGTGTAGGTTACCTGTGTATAGTTTGCTTTGTAGTCAACCTCATGGCAACAGATAAAAACGTGTGTATCCACGGGACTCGGGAGACAACCACATTTTCCTGGAGATTCTAGGAAACAGGGAAGCCAGACAATGGTATGCACCTTCCCACTGTCTGTCTGCCCACCTTCCTGCTCTTTATAAAACGAATGGAAAGGAGGTAAATATTGCTGAGAGGTATTCAGGGTCTGGGTCTCCCCATGTGGCACAGTGGTTAAAAATAAATCCGCCTGCCAGTGCAGGAGACGCAAGTTGCACCACTGGGTCGGGAAGACCCCCAGAGGAGGAAATGGCAACCCACTGCAGCATTCTTGCCTGGAGAACCCCATGCACAGAGGAGCCTGGCGGGCTACAGTCCTTGGGGGTCGCAAAGAGTCAGACACGACTGAGCAACTTCACTTTCACTTTCTATATGTACTTATATTGACATGCAGGACCCTTGACCTGGAGCAAGTGGGGTCTAGTTCCCTGACCAGGTGATTGAAGCCTGGGCCCCCTGCATTGAGAGCTCAGAGTCTTAGTCACGACCACCAGGGAAATCCCTCGGTGAAGATCTCTTAAACAAAATCCTAAAAATGCAGGTTATGAGTCAAGAAAAAAACTAGAGGCATTTCACTTAATCAAACTCAACATTCAGAAAACGAAGATCATGCCATGCGTTCCCATCACTTCATGGCAAATAGATGGGGAAACAATGGAAACAGTGAGACTTTATTTTCTTAGGCTCCAAAATCACTCAAGATGGTGACTGCAGCCAGGAAATTAAAAGACGCTTGCTCCTTGGAAGAAAAGCTATTACCAACCTAGACAGCATATTAAAAAGCAGAGACATTACTTTGCCTACAGAGGTCCGTCTAGTCAGAGCTATAGTTTTGAACTCTGGTGGTGGAGAAGACTCTTGAGAGTCCCTTGGACTGCAAGGAGATCCAACCAGTCCATCCTCAAGGGGATCAGTCCTGGGTGTTCATTGGAAGGACTGATGCTGAAGCTGAAACTCCAATATTTTGGTGACCTGATGCCAAGAGCTGACTCATTTGAAAAGACCCTGATGTTGGTAAAGATTGAAGGCAGGAACAGAAGGCAACGACAGAGGATGAGATGGTTAGAAGGCATCACCGACTCAATGGACATGAGTTTTAGTAAACTCCAGTACATGGTGATGGACAGGGAGGCCCGGTGTGCTGCAGTCCGTGGGGTTGCAAAGAGTTGGACACAACTGAGTGACTGAACTGAACTGAACTCAATTAAAACAAAGGCTTTCTGTGAAGCACATCATAAGCAAACTTTAGTGGACAGTTGAGAGGGTGGTTGATACCAGTTATTTGTGATATCCAAGTATATAAAAGGAGGATTCCCTGGTGGGCTGGTGGTTTGGACACTGTGCTTCGCTGCAGGGGATGTGGGTTCAATCCCTGGTCGGGGAACTAAGATCCCAAAGGCTGCATGTCACCACCAATAAAAAATAAATAAATAAGCTCAAAAAATAAAAACAAAAAAGAGATTCTTATTTAGAAGACACAAGACTGCTGCAAATTAATGGGGAAAGAACACCGGAAGCCCTATTAGAAAAGAAAGAAACAGGTTGAATATAGGAAGAGATGATGTACAAAGGAATTGTCGTTGTTTCGTCACTTGGTCATATCCGACTCTTTGCGACCCCACAGACGGCAGCACACCAGGCTTCCCGTCCTTCACCAGCTCCTGGAGCTTGTTCAAACTTGTGTCCATCGAGTCGGTGATGCCATCCAACCATCTCATCCTGTGCCGTCCCCTTCTCCTCCTGCCTTCAATCTTTCTCAGCATTGGGGTCTTTCCCAGTGAGTCAGCTCTTCCCATCAGATGGCCAAAGTATTGGAGCTTCAGCTTCAGCATCAGTCCTTCCAATGAATATTCAGGTCTGATTTTCTTTAGGATGGACTGATTGGATCTCCTTGTAGTCCAAGGGACTCTCAAGAGTCTTCTCCAACACCACACTTCAAAAGCATCAATTCTTTGGCACTCAGCTTTCTTTAGAGTCCAACTCTCACATCCATACGTGACTGTTGGAAAAACCATAGGTTTGACTAGACGGACCTTTGTTGGCAAAGTAGTGTCTCTGCTTTATAACATGCTGTCTAGGTTTGGTCATAGCTTTTCTTCCAAGGAGCAAGCGTCTTTGAATTCCATGGCTGCAGTCACCATCCACAGTGGTTTTGTAGCCCAAGAAAATAAAAGTCTGTCACTGTTTCCATTGCAGAAAAGAATAAGCCCTATTCAAGGATGAGTTAATGCGCAGAGATTTGGAGAGGAAAGCAACATCGAGAGAGATTTTTGTGCGCCTTGATGTTGCAGCATGTGCATGATGGAAACACCCCTGACCTCCTCAAGGGCCTGAGAAGCTGTGAACACCCCTACGGCGAGGGTGACAGTCAGTATTGTGGCTGCCCTCGTGGAGAGCATTCCGGCCAGCCTTCAGATTTTTTCCCCCAGTGGACTGTCTCGTGACCCAGCTGTACCCCATGTAGGTCTAAAGCCCAGAGGAATTCTTCACAGATGTGTGTGCAGGAGTTTTTAACAGACACGTCTCAGGTCTCTCCCGTGGCTTAGGGAACTCCAGGCTGCCTGAGGGCGGTCCTCACCCCGTGAACCCTCGCAGGGCGTGTTAGACGGACGCTGCAGATGGGCGTCGAGCCCCGCAGATGGAGGCTCGGCTCCATGATGAGGTCCTAAAAGCATTTTGCTGAGTGAGAGACGTTTAGAAAACAGGGTGAGATTTACTGCACCGTCCTATTTATAGAAATGAGAACCACATCCTCGCAGAGAGCCGTGATGGGGTTGACAAGCCACAGGCTTCGTGGAAGACATGTGTCAAGCAGACTGCAAGGGAAGGGGGGGAAATGCGGCCTGTGGGGGCTGAGAGCAAGGATCAGGTGAAGGTTGAAGACACGTCCAGAAGGGAGTGATCATGGGTGGCGGCCGATCTTAAATTCTACTTGCTTTGACTTGAAGCGTAATTAATTGCTTTACAAAACTGTGTCGGTTCCTGCCATCCATCCACATGAATCAGCCACAGGTGTACACATGTTCCCTCCTTCTTGAACCCCCCCTCCCGCCTCTCAGCCCATCCCACACCTGTAGGTTGTCACGGAGCTCTGCTTTGAGTCCCCAGAGTGACACAGGAGTTTCCAACCAGCTGTCTGTTTTACATATGCTATATGTCTGTGTTTCCATGCTAGTCTGTCTATTCATCCCACTCTCCTTCCCCCAGCATGTCCAGAAGTCTGTTCTCTATGTCTGCATCTGCATTGCTTCCCTGCAGATAGGTTCGTCAGTACCACCTTTCTAGAATCCGTATATATGCGTTAATAGACAGTATTTGTTCTTCTCTTTCTGGCTTACTTCACTTTTTACAATAAGCTCTCGGTTCATCCATCTCATCCGAGGTGACTCAAATGTGTCCATTTTCATGGCTGAGTAATATTCCATTGTACATATGTACCACATCTTATTTATCCATTCATCTGTCAGTGGACATTTAGGTTGCTTCCATGTCCTAGTGACTCAGGAGCAGCAGCTTGTCCTAGCTATCGTAAATAGCACTGCGGTGAACACTGGATTATATATGTCTCTTTCAACCCAGTGTCTTTTTCATTGGCTTATATATGTCTTCATTAGCGGTTTCCTCAGGGTATACGCCCAGTAGTGGGATTGCTGATTTATAAGGTAGTTTTATTCCTAGCTTTGTGAGGAATCTCCATTCTGGGTGATGGCAGTTTTAAAGGACAATCATTCATGTCTTTGTCGGGGGGCGGGGGTTCTGTCCTGTGTATTGTGGGGTGTGGAGCAACATCTCTGGTCTCCTCCCACGAGGTGTCAGGAGCATTCCCCTGCCCTAGTTCCGACAGCAAAAAATGTCTCCATGCCTTATCATACATACTCTGAGGGGCATGGTCATCCCCAGTTGAGAACCACAGCTGTAGACGCATGGATAGATGTAAAGATAGACAGATAGATGGATAGATGATAGGTAGATACATAGATTGATATAGATAGGTAGATGACATATAGATAGGTAGGTTGTACAGACAGATAAATGGATAGATGGTAGATTACATAGACTGATAATAGAAATAGATGATAGGTAGGTAGTAGAGACAGATGGATAGACATGATAGACAGATGATGATTGAATGGGTGGATAGATAGACGTGATAGACGATGGTTCAATGGATGGATAGATTTTTGGATAGATAGATGATGGGTGGCTGCATTGATAGATAGAAATGGTAGACTGATAGATGATAGATAGTGCAGATAGATAGGTTGGTCGATGATAGAGAGTACAGACAGACCGATTGATAGACACGTTGATAGTAGAGATAGGTGATGGATAAATAGTTGAGTTAGATAATGGATTGACAGGTAGTACATCAGATGGATAGATTAATTGTGGATGTATAGAGATGAGAGATGATAGGTAGATGATGGGTGAACAGATAGTAGAGATAAATGAATGGATAGATTATGGGTGGATGGATTGATAGAAATGGTGGGTTGATAGACGGTGGATAGAGATTGATTCATAGATGATTGTGGAGCTAGACATTGGATAGATAGTAGACATGGGTGGATGGATAGATAGATGATGGCTGGATGGATTGATGAAAATGATACATTGATGATAGATGGTATAGCTAAATAGCTTGACACATGGTAGATTGATTGTTAGTATGGATAGGTAATAGAGATTGATAGATGATATAGATAGATAGATACACAGATAGTAGAGATAGATGATGCATGGATAGTAGACATGGGTGGATGGATGGATAGATACATGATGGGTGGGTGGGTTGATAGAAATGATGGACGGATAGATGATAGTGCAGGCAGCTATATTGATAGATGATGGATTGATAGTACAGATAACTACATAGATAGTAGTGATAGGTGATGCATAGATAGTAGACATGGATGGATAGATGGATGGATAGGTGATGGATGAATGGATACATAGTAGACATGGATGGATGGATGGATGGATGGATGGATGGATTAGATAGACATGGATGGATGGATGGATGGATGGATGGATGGATGGATGGATGGATTAGATAGATAAAATCTTGACTTCATGATCAGTCACAGTTTCTCAGCCTCAGTACTCCTGACATTTCGGGCTGGAAAGCTGTCTGATGTGGGGCACAATTAATGGGTAACTTCTTTCTCACTTGTTTAGATTCAGTGGACGTCTTTCATCTGTGGGTTCATGTCTACCAAGTCAGGAGCATCTTTTGTCTGTGGGATCATTTTCTACTAGCTCAGGAACGTCTTTTGTGTGTGGGTTCATGTCTGCCAGCTCAGGAAGGTTTACTTGGATTATGCTTCCTGGACTGTCTTTTGGTTGAATAGGCTTGTCTTCTTGATTCCTCTTACACGGAGGCGCTCAATCTCTTCTCTTTATTCAAACAAAAACAGCAGCACATCTCTTGCCATTTTCCCTGCATTGAACATTTCCTCTGGGATCTACAGTTCTGTCTGAGTTTGTCTTCTGCCTCTCGGAGGTGATTTTCTGCAGGATGTGATCTGAGATGTGTGCCACTCTGCGGTCACTGATTTTCATGCGTCTGGGTTTTCATGTGGCAACCTGCTCCAGTGTTCTTGCCTAGAGAATCCTGCGGACACAGGAGCCTGGCGGGCTGCTGTCTATGGGGTCGCGCAGAGTCGGACACGACTGAAGCGACTTAGCCTGTGTGCATGCGCTCCATCCTGTTCTCAGAACATTTCTTGTGCTTTTCCTGTAGATGTGTTCCAGAAATAACCAATTCTTCTCACCTTCTGAAGTCCTTCAGCACCCCCTCCTCCTTTGGATGGGGAGTTTTTTTTTTCCCGGTGTTTACAGAATTGGTTGCAAAGGGAGCTTTCTTTGTGCTATCTTCACCCAGAAAGCACATGCCACTATTCTAGGGACTTCCCCGGTGGTCCAACAGATCCATCTGCCAGTGCAGAGGACACGGGCTTGTTCCGTGGTTGAGGAAGATTCCACATGCCGCAGAGCAACTCCGCCCGAGCAGCACGGCTGCTGAGCCCTGGCTCTAGCGCCCAGAAGCTGGAACTCCTGACCCCACATCCCAAAACTACTGAAGCCCGTGTGCCTGGAGCCCGTGCTCCACCACCAGAGAAGCCATTGCAAAGAGAAGCCTGAACATTGCAACTCGAGGGTAGCCGCCGCTTGCACAGCTAGAGAAAGCCTGCTCGAAGCGACAAAGACCCAGTGTAACAGCGCCAGAAAACACCACTGTTCTAGCCTCTGGGAGTCTGCGTATTCAACCTGTGCTGGGTCCTTTCTTGCAGCCTCTCCAATTGTACCTTCTGTATAATTTTCTCTGCCAACTTCTGAACCCTGTACATTCTTTGGCATTTTGGACATAAGGCTGTTGCGCTCTGCCCACTTCGGTCCTTTGAGGGTCTTTGGGCTTGGATACCCAATCTCGTGCTTATTAAAGTTTTGCCTAGAAGTTGGCTGATATTTTCCGAGGACTGTCTCCGTGTGAAAGTGAAACTTGCTTAGTCGTGTCTGACTCTTTGCGACCCCATGAACTATACAGCCTGTGGAATTCTCCAGACCAGGATACTGGAGTGGGTTGCCATTCCCTTCTCCAGGGGATCTTCCCAAGCCAGGGATCAAACCCAGGTCTCCCGCATTGCGGGTGGATTCTTTACCAGCTGAGCCCCCAGGGAAGCCCTTATATGTCTCCCTGTATATATTACGAATTGGGCTTTTCAGGTGGGTCTGTTGGTAAAGAATCCCCCTGCCAATGCAGAAGGCGAAAGAGATGCGTGTTTGATCCCTGGGTCGGGAAGAGCCCCTGGAGGGGGAAATGGCAACCCACTCCAGTATCCTTGCCTGGAGAATCCCATGGACAGAGGGGCCTGGAGAGCTACAGTCCATGTGGCTGCAAAGAGTCAGACACGTTGAGAGACAGAGCACGCACACACCCACACATTGCAAATTATGTGAATTTCTATTCTTTCGTTTATTCCACACTGTGCCCAAGATGAGGCAAGTCTTGATAATTATTTGTCTTTTGAACTCACCTACAAAACAGAAATAGAGTCACAGATGTAGCAATCAGACTTAACATTTCCACGGAGAGGAAGCGGGGAGGGATAAATTGGGAGGTTGGTAGATTGACATACACATTATATATTAATTAATTAATCACGTATCAATATATTGATAAAATAGTTCATAAAGACCTACTGTATAGCATGGGGCTTCCCTTGTAACTCAGTCGGTAAAGAATCCGCCTGCAGTGCAGGAGACCTGGGTTCAATTCCTGGGTCAGGAAGATCCCCTGGGGAAGGAAGTGACAGCCCACCCCAATATTCTTGCCTGGAAAATGCCATGGACGGAGGAGCCTGGTGGGCTACAGTCCATGGGTCACAGAGAGTCAGACGCGACTGAGCAAGTGCGCACGTACATAGACACTACAATATATAAAATTAAGGACCTACTACTGTGTAGCACGGGGAATTCTGCTCGATACTCTGTAATGACCTATGTGGGAAAAGAATCTAAAAAAGAATATGTGTGTGTGTATTCACTTTAGTGAATTCAGTTCAGTTCAGTCGCTCAGTCGTGTCTGACTCTTTGCGACCCCATGAACCGCAGCAAGCCAGGCCTCCCTGTCCATCACCAGCTCCCGGAGTTTACCCAAACCCATGTCCATCAGTCAGTGATGCCATCCAACCATCACATCCTCTGCCGTCCCCGTCTCCTTCCGCCTTCGATCTTCCCCAGCATCAGGGTCTTTTCCAGTGAGTCAGCCCTTGGCATCAGGTCACCAAAATATTGGAGTTTCAGCTTCAGCATCAGTCCTTGCAATGAACACCCAGGACTGATCTCCTTTAGGATGGACTGGTTGGATCTCCTTGCAGTCCAAGGGACTCTCAAGTGTCTTCCCCAACACCACAGTTCAAAATCACTAATTCTTTGGTGCTCAGCTTTCTTTAGAGTCCAACTCTCACATCCATACATGACCACTGGAAAAACCGTAGCCTTGACTAGATGGACCTTTGTGGACAAAGTAATGTCTCTGTGTTTTAATGTGCTGTCTAAGTTTAGTGAATTAGTGATATATATATATATATCTGTTTATCTATATGTTACTAATTCACTTTGCTGTATCCCTGAAACTAACTCAGCTATAGTAGGAGATCAACTATACTTGTAAATAAAACTTTTATTTTATAAGATATATTTAAATAAACCTTATTTAAATATTTATTAAATAAAACCATATAATAAAACCTCTTTAAAAGAGATACACATATTATTATTTGTCTAATTCAGGTTCGAAAAGGCAGATTTCCATGTAAGCAGCAGACCAAACAACCAGGAAAATATCCCCCCTCACCCTTGTACTTGACAAAATGCAGCATGTTTTTGATGAAACCCTTCTGTGTAGAAAGTTGCTGATGCTAATAAAAAAGCATTGCTTATATTACTTTCTCTAATGAAGGACATTACTTCAACAGTTTGCTTAAAAAGAGGAAAACTAAAAATAGGGCATTTTTTTTTTTTTTTTTGGACAGAGTCTCCTTTGCCCCAAATTGATCCAATATAAATGTGATTTTTGTGTGTGTGTCCAGTGGGATGACCTTTTGTGTGCTGGGACATGAAAGCTGCAGGCTGGCCCCTAAACTGGAGGAAATGAGCCGCAGGAAGGGGGCCCGAGGGAGCGTAATGACACCCCGAAAACGCGGGCGATGCCTTTAACCGCAAACAGCTGTCTCCTCTGCAGACCACCGAGCCACCAGTTTGCAAACGTGCGGTGTGGTCGGTCCCGAAAACGGCATCGTGCTGACTTTGTTGTCAGCCACTCTTGGGAAAGGTCAGTGGCCATATGCACGTAGAAGAACGCAGGATCTCACCCTGATTGCAAACAGCGCTCTCCTTTCCATTTGTGCTCTTTGCTGTGACTTTATTTTCCTAAGGACGGCCTGAGTCCCACCATCTGTTTCCCCATCAGCTGTAGCATCCGGGCGTGAAACCCACAACCGTCTTCGTCCGACGTCCTGTGAGGCACCAGATTGCCCAGGAAACCCACAACTGATCCTCCCCTCTGGAAGAATGCAGATCCCTGTCTGCAGAGAGAGAGAGAGAGAGAGAGAGCTGCATTGGCCAGATAGCATCCCCTGAAACGTTTAGGAGACCAATTGCACTAGGATTTGATCAACCCCGTATCAATCATGATAGAGACTGAAGAGACCTTTGTCATATACAGATGTGAGAGCTGGGCTGTAAAGAAGGCTGAGCAAAGAATTGACGCTTTCGAGCTGTGGTGCTGGAGAAGACTCTTGCGAGTCCCTTGAGATGTAAGGAGATCCAACCAGTCCGTCCTCAAGGAAATCAACCCCGGATATTCATTGGAAGGATGTCTGCTGAAGCTGAACCTCCAGTCCTTTGACCGCCTGATGCAAAGAGCTGACTCCTCTGAAAAGACGCTGATGCTGGGAAAGATTGAAGGCAGGAGAAGGGGGCGGCTGAGAATGAGATGGTTGGATGGCATCACCGACTCGATGGACATGAGTTTGAGCAAACTCCAGAGATTGTGCAGAAGAGAGAAGCCTGGTGGACGGTGGTCCATGGCGCTGCAACAGAGTCAGACAGGACTTAACAGCAGCAACAAATGGATAGAACGTGTGAGTGAGCTTACAACCACAGTGTATTCCCCACTTCTTTCAAGAAGGTAACATCTGGGGAAGACATTGACGTATTAACTCATTATTGACTGCTGGATTTTTGCAGAAACGCACGTCCGTGGCTGGCGATTTTTATTTCGGTCAGCCGAAGATTTAATTCTGTCATCTCACTGACACATTCCTCTGTATCATTTCTTTTTTAGATTCCGCATTTCAGTGATGCCATACGGTATTTCTCCTTCTCCGACTGACTTCACTCAGTGTGAAAATCTGCAGGTCCGTGCGTGTTGCCGCATATGGCGTTGCTTCGTCCTTTTTCATGGCTGAGTAATACTCCATTGTGTGTGTGTATTCTATCTTCTTGATCCATTTGTCATTATGATTGACAGTGATATGACATACGATAGCCTTCATATGACTGACGTATGATTGCAGTACCCTGCACTCTGGGACACCTGAATTAGATGGTTTGGCTTCTCCGTAAACGTTATTTCATGCCTCGCTTCATTCACAGCGTGAGTTTTTCTCATCCTGCTGATTCTCTGGGTCTTGTCCACCAGTGAAACCCATCTTTCAACACTTGAGTGGGAACGGCCATTCCTCCACGGACCCGTGTTGGACACTTTGCATTTCCCACCGTGCGTGGTTTTTATATATACCCCGTACCCAGCTGTCACCTGCCAGCCTCCAGTGCCTCGTGTGCCCAGCGGAC
This sequence comes from Capreolus pygargus, assembly GCA_012922965.1. Lineage (NCBI taxonomy): Eukaryota > Metazoa > Chordata > Mammalia > Artiodactyla > Cervidae > Capreolus > Capreolus pygargus. The sequence goes on along the minus strand of SNSB01003793.1, from coordinate 566,260 downwards.
TCTGAACCCTACGTGTGTGCATGGGTGGCAGGACAGCCCCAGAGTCCCAGCAGTTGACACCATCGAGGACCAAGCCCATCTCTACGTTCTTCCGGACACATGGTGCCCAGATGCAGCAGCAGCTTGAGCTTCCAGTTTTAAATCACGCTTCCACGGCAGAAAGGAACACTCAGAGGGCTGCCACGGAGGGGGAGCCTGTCTGTCGCCAGCAACGTGGGTTCAGCCACGTAGAGAGATGGCTTAAATCCATTAAACATAGCACACATCCGCACGAACCCTGAGCACAGCAGGGAGTCCGCTGCCTTCCTGTCTGCTGAACTCTCCTCTGCCACGTGGAGGCTCTTTCAAGACAGCCCCTTTCTAACCTTCTGTAAAGAGATCCCCTCTCTGTATTAGACAAAGGGCTTGCCGGTGGCTCCGTGGTAAAGAATCTACCCGCCGATGCAGGAGACGCAGGTTCGATCTGGGGTTTGGAAGACCCCCTGGAGGAGGGCATGGCAACCCAATCCAGTATTCTTGCCTGGAGCATCCCATGGATGGGGGAGCCTGGGGGACTGCAGTCCATCGGCTCGCAAAGAGGCAGACACGACTGAGCGACTAACGCACTGTTTACAATTAATTTGAACATGGACGAGAAGTCGCCATTAGTCTTGAAGGGACGTGATGGCCCTGGGAAGCCTGTCGGCAGGTGGAAGCTGGTACATTCAAGGGAGGTCGTGTCTCTCCAAAGTGGCTGCGTTGAAGAGTCGAACCAGGGTCCCTTTGGATTTCAGAAGGGATTTCCCTTGGACTAGGGGACGTTGGACCGTGGGGAAGGAGTGTATTCATTTCAGATGAGATTTTGTTTATCACTGACTCAGATAAAGTCATCAGATGACTTTGTGGCTTAATCCAGCGTGGTTGTTACCCAGCCAGTTTTCCCCTCCATGAACGCATGGTTAAGATCCCACCTTGTGTAGGGAGCAGAGACACACCATCTTTGTTTTTGTTGGGAAGTGGGCGTCTGAACCGTAATTAAAGCTTTTGAGGTCTTTCTCTTTGCCTAGTTGATATGTCTTCATTGATCTTCTCCATGAAAGATGAGAAGGTGTTTCTCTTTGGAGAGCTGATATTTTTTCATTGAACTTTTTGATTCTTTTTTTTTCTTTTACCCTTCCTTTTCTTAATGCTGAAATGTTTATGTAATCTCAGAGAGAATCAGCCTGTTTCTGATTTATATTAACTCACTGAATATTTTTTCTATGTACAAAAAAAGGCTTCTGAGAGCACTTAATATACTATTTTGATCTTTCTTAGCTAAAAGCATGAAGCCATATTTTTTTTCCCCCTAAGGGTACAAATCTGGATGAAATTTAAATTATGATCAAAACAGCAAACTCATCAAGTTTGAATCGTTTCTAAACTTGGGGAAAAGAATTTCTCGAATCCCTTTTATTTCAGGAGAATGTCAGATTTGGATTCCCTGGCTTTGCACGAAACATACACACTTTTTGTTTTTCCAGTCTGCATATGATTCCCTTACACGAGGCATTGATTTTTTCCTACCAAATTCTATGTAACTTTGTGAAAACATTTCAAAAATATGTAAATAACCTCGATGATGTTAAACATTTTTTCCCCCGGCCTGAGGAGATACTTAGAAAGAGCTATAGGATCTCAGTGTGGTGGTGACATTTCAGGAAAATTGAATCATGTTTCTTCCAGTGAGAAAGTAGAAATTGAACAAAAGTGAGGAAAAGCAGAGATAGGAAAATGAATTTTACATCCAGTTCTTTGTCCATATGTCAATGGGAGAGGCCTGAAGATTCAGGGACACAAAATTTCCCCCCTTCCACTTTTTTTGTAGTTCAATCAGTCGTGTCCAAGTCTTTGCGGTCCCATGGACTGCAGCCCACCAGGCCTCCCTGTCCATCACCATCTCCCAAAGTTTGCTCAAACTCATGCCCATCGAGTCAGTGATGCCATCCAGCCATCTCATCCTCTGTCGTCCCCTTCTCCTCCTGCCCCCGATTCCTCCCAGCTTCAGGGTCTTTTCCAATGAGTCAACTCTTTGCATGAGGTGGAGAAAGTATTGGAGTTTCAGCTTCAGCATCAGTCCTTCCAGTGAACACCCAGGACTGATTTCCTTTAGGATGGACTGGTTGGATCTCCTTGCAGTCCAAGGGACTCTCAAGCGTCTTGTCTAGCCCCACGGTTCAAAAGCATCAATTCTTCAGCACTCAGCCTTCTTTATGGTCCAACCCTCACATCCGTATGTGACTACTAGAAAAAATATCAAGAGAATTCCCCCAAAGCAGCCCAGTATGTGCACACATATACCACGAAGCATTGTAACCAAGCAGTCACGTCCTTGGCCCTGAAATAGAATCGGATGCACTGGATTTGCTGTGGGGGAAGGGCTGGTTGAAAAAAAACATTCAAGGACTTGTCTTTTATTGCGTTTTGTGCTCAAGGGGGCTTCCCTGGTAGCTCAGATGGTAAAGCATCTGCCTGCAATGGGGGAGACCCTGGTTCGATCCCTGGGTTGGAAAGATCCCCTGGAGAAGGAGGTGGCAACCCACTCCAGTATTCTTGCCTGGAGAATCCCCTGGCGGGCTGTAGTCCACGGGGTCACAAAGAGTCGGACGCGATTGAGTGACTTCCCTCTCACTCTCTTTATGCTCAAGGGACTTTGAGGACTAGGCTGCCTTCAGCATCCTTTTCAGCTGTCCCCTGGACCTGGCGACACAGTCCCTGTGTGTTGAGGAATGGCTTTCATGGGTGGAGAGTCCGCACCCTCCGTGAGGACTCCCTCGGGAGCAGCTGTGGGAAGAACTGAGCAGCGAGAGCGTCTGCCCGGATGCTCGAAGAGCGGTCGTCGCCGCCGGCGTTGGTCCCCAGGTGTGGGACCCGCCGACGGAGGAAGACCGGTGAGCATCTGGGAGCGCTCCGAGGGTGGGGAAGCGGCGGTCCAGGAGGGATGGGCGTATCACCGGCAAACAGAGAAGATGTGATGAACAGTCGAGCCGGACGTGTCGGGGGGCCAGGGAAGGCAGCCGGTTCTGCAAAGCCAGGCTGGCCAGGCGGGTGGGTGGGGGGGATGGGGGCGGGGTACGGTGGGCAGGGGTGCTGCCCGAGGGATGCCACCACCCCCGCTGGTGCCTGGCAGCGCTGGCCACAAGAGGGAATCCAGAGGGAGTCAGATCCATCCCTGGCTGAGTCTTCCCACAGCCGGTTCTACCATCACGGTGTTAACTCCCTCTGCGGCCCTCCCAAAAGTATTGCATTTCAAGTGCAACTGTCTGTCCACCTATCTATCTGATATAAAAACAGACAGGGCTAAATAGAATCGATAAGTCACGACATACAATATGAAACAGATGGCTTAGACTTGATAAACGGTGGTGACCTGGAGGAAGGCACGGCAGCCCACTCCGGAATGCTTGCCTGGAGAATCCTGTGGACAGAGGAGCCTGCTGGGCTGCTGTCCGTGGGGTCGCACAGAGTCGGACAAGACTGCGGGGCCTTCACACACACACACAGTGAAAGTGGAAAGTGAAAGTGTTAGTTGCTCAGTCGTGTCCAGTTCTTCGAAACCCCACGGAAAGCAGCCCGCCCGGCCCCTCAGTCCGTGGGATTCTCCAGGCGAGAATACTAGAGTGGGGTGCCGCGCCCTCCTCCAGGGGATCTTCCCCACCCAGGGATGGAACCTGAGATTCTTATGTGTCCTGAGTTGGCAGGAGGGTTCTGTACCATTGAGCTACCCAGGAAGCTGAAGCCATCGGCAAGTGTCCCCTGGAGGTTCCCTCGTCTCCATCGAGGACCACTGGCTCAGGGTGAACACGGTGAGCTCCCTTTAGAATATGATGCATTCTTGTCCCTTCCCTGTCATGCCCTGCAACCAGAAAGGACAAAACAGACCAGGACCTTCTTTCTGCTACTTCTTGCATCCGAGACGTTCCTTTCCAACACTTAGGAAAGTCCCTGGATCTCCAAGTGGGCTCACAGTCAGCAGTGAAGGATTACGAAATACTTTTCCAGTTCCGAGAAATGCTTGGGGAACCAGGAATAATAATAATAATAATCAAAAAATCACTGGGAGGAGTGATGCTGAAGCTCCAATGCTTTGGCCACCTGATGCAAAGAACCGACTCACTGGAAAAGACCCTGATGCTGGGAAAGATGGAAGGCAGGAGGAGAAGGGGACGACAGAGGATGAGATGGTTGGGTGGCATAACTGACTCGATGGACTTGAGATTGAGCAAGCCCCGGGAGTTGGTGATGGACAGGGAGGCCTGGCGTGCTGCGGTCCATGGGGTCGCAGAGAGTTGGACACAGCTTAGACCTAACAGCAGCCAAGCAGAAGGATGTAGGTATGGGAAAACCCTACCCCTCCTCTGTCTCTTGCCTTCGGGGGTCTTTGCACCTCTCAGGATGCTTCTAGTCGTTGTTAAAAACTTCCCCCCAAGCTCCAGGCGTGATTCTGTGGTTTTTGATGGATTGTGTAGCCGCTGTCCAATCTTACAAAACTCTGCAAAGATAAAGTACACCCAGCAGATTTAGACATGGCCAAGTTGAACATTGACAGGAAGAAAAAAATCCATCATTGCCTAATCTCCCCGCAGAAAGGAAGAAATAGTTTACTCGAGAGTCATTTGAACTTCCAGCGTGTCAGTCATTTGTATACAAAGAATCTGCTGACATCGGCCATTGTGGTTTTTCTGCCTGATTAAAACAGCTCTATAAATTAACAAGAGACACGAGCAGAATTCTCCTTTCTCTTTATGCAGGAAATAACCCATTCCCAATCGAAAACTATTTTGTGTCACGGGCCTGAAGTGTCTTTTTTTTTTGCTCAAATCATGTCCACGAGAGGGCAGATGAGAGTCTTTGCCTGCGGGGATTTGAGAGCTGTTTTTATGTGTTCGGTAGACCTCAGCCAGTCGGATTTAAGAGTCGCTTCCTCACTAGGCCTTTGCTGGTGGTCCAGCGGCTAAGACCCTGCTCCCAATGCAGGGGGTCCCAGGTTTAATCCTTGGTTCAGGGAACTAGATCCCACATGCCGCAGCTAAGATTGAAGATCCTAAATACTTAAATTGTGGTTGCTGTTGAGTCGCTCAGTCGTGTCTGACTCTCTGTGACCCCATGGACTGCCGCACGCCAGGCCTCCCTGTCCATCACCAACTCCCGCAGTTTACTCAAACCCATGTCCATCAAGTTGGTGATGCCATCCAACCATCTCATCCTCTGTCGTCCCCTTCTCCTCCCGCCTTCCATCTTTCCCAGCATCAGGGTCTTTTCCAGTGAGTCGGCTCTTTGCATCAGGTGGGCAGACGCTTGGAGCTTCAGCATCACTCCTTCCAGTGAATATTCAGGGTTGGTTTCCTTTAGGCTGGCCTGGTTTTGGAGACACAAATAGCTCTTGTTTCAGCCCGCCTCATCTGGAGTACTTTATTATGACAACTCTGGCAACGTCTCCAAGCGTGGTCTCCATGCCCCCAGGAATTTGACCACTTTGCGGCTTTTTAGCTTATTTGGCAGTAAAGCTTATTTTGCTTGAAATGATGTTTTTTTCGGAGACTTGGTGCTGTTGCGGAGGAAAGACCCAACCTTGAAGGCATTCAAGGTAGCCAGTCCCTTCCTTCCAGCTCAGATGAGGACCAGAAGTCTTGATGCCACCTGGAAATCTTACTGTCTCACCTGCAACCCTGGATCATTTTGTTTGCGTTTGGGCAGCAGCTGAGAAGCCATGGCTGGCTTCTGATTTTTCCGTTCTGCCTGTACTTCATGTCATGCTATGATGAACTGATGGACGTATTTTTCTTGGTGCAAAAAAAAAAAAACAACTTTTTTTTTTGAAACAAAATATTTAATGCAGTTTCTAGTCTGGCTGAGGAAAGTGGAAAATCTTAGGCGGTGGTCCCAGGCTTTCAGACCATTTCCAAACTCTCGCTCTTGAATAAAAACAGTGTAGGTTCCCCATTTTATTTTTTTCTTTTTCTGTGATTGTTCCAGACTGGCTTTCCCTTTTCATCACATTCTCTGGGTCACGGATGGGGCTGGACTTTCTTTGCGTGTCCGCTGCGTTTTGCTACCTTCAAAACGTGTTCTTTGTGTTTTTACGTGAAGTGACATTTTGAAACAGCCCAACTCAGAATCGGCGTGTCCGCGTTTGCACACGCGCCCCCGGGGGAGGGGCTAGGCATCTGGCTGCACCTGGTTCTTCTCACACCTGGGATGTGCTTGTTATTGGCCAGGACGCACGGACCCCAGCGGGACAGGACAGCGGTATTTGGCCAGTAAAATAAAGGCCCACATCTTTGCAGTTCACACGTGCGTAGGATTGAAGGTGGGCGGCTTAAGACGCCTTGTCTGCGCTCATCGAGTACTAGACAGGTGGACAGAGCCATCCAGAGTGTGTGAGAACATTGCTGTGTTACTGCAGAAATAAAAAAACAAAACCCCCACAAAAACAGGACACTCTCCACTCAGCACACACGTACTCACTTCATGTTTCGTTGGCATCTGTCCTCCAGCATTTTCCTTCCGAGAACATCGATTGCCATAAATGCGCCCTACTTTGTGGGGCGCTCAGACCTGAACGCCACGTCCACCGGAGATTCAGACAGTCCGATGGAAATTGCACTGGTGATTTAAATGCAGCCGAATGAAAGTTGTAGGAGTAAGAAAGCACAGAGAAAAATCTCTTTCCCCTGAAGTCTCTGGGGTCCTGTCTTTGCCATATTGCAGACCCACTCTTGTAAGGATGTCCGCACTTAGGGCTTGTGGAAACTTGGCCACGTTACCTGATCTCTCTGCTTCTGTTCCCATAGGCGTCAGCGGGAGATGGTACAAGCCTGTCCCAGGATGTTGGTACAAACCTGTCCCAGGATGTAGGTGACTTTACGGCTTACCCAGTCTCCTAGGAGGTTAGTGACATGTCTTTATATATTAGGAAGAGCCAGTGGCTTCCATCTCTTCGTCTCTCTCATCTGTCTCTCTCTTAGCATCTTGGATGTTGTCATCTTGTTCACATAAGAAACCGTGATTCGGTCCAAATTCATCGTAGAGAAAAGCCTTGTTGTTTCTGCAAACTTTACTGAAGTACAGTTGGCGTGCAACGTTGTGTTTAGTTTCAGATGTACAACAATGTGATTTAGTTATACATTTTGGTGGATAAAGGACCTGCCTGCAGTGCAGGAGACCCTGGAGACCCAGGGTCGATCCCTGAGTCGGGAAGATGCCCGGGAGGAGGAAATGGCAACCCGCTCCACTATTTTGGCCAGGAGAATCCCATGGACAAGAGGCGCCTGGAGGGCTACAGTTCATAGGGTGAAAAAGAGTCGGACTCGACTGAGTGACTGAACAACCGTCCACCTAAGACTTTCGTTATGTCCAAGCTTTCTCAACTCCTACTGAACCCAGCACCCATTTATGTCAGAAACAAATCTTCCCCATTTTTGACTTGGCTCTTTGAAGTGAAATGCAGCACATTTGTGCAGCAGGTATTCTTCTGGAGGGTACATAATGATTTCTTTTTTTTTTTTTTTCTTTTTGAAATGTGTGCTCGCCAGTTATCCTAAATCATGACTTCAGCCTGTGACAGTGGGGAAACTCTTTAAACACTCGGCATGTTGAAACATCGTCCCGTGAGTGTGTTTCCACACATGCTGGCGTCGAACAGAGGACAGCCCTAATACCCTGAAATTTAACGGTGCTTTAAAAGGCATCAGCAGGGCTCTGTGCATGCATGCGTGCCGATTCCCTACAATTGTGTCCGACTCTTTGCGACCCCATGGACCGCAGCACGCCAGGCCTCCCAGTCCATCACCAACTCCCAGAGTTTACCCAAACTCATGTCCATCGAGGCGGTGATGCCATCCAACCATCCCATCCTCTGTCGTCCCCTTCTCCTGCTGCCTTTGGTCTCTCCCAGCATCAGGGTCTTTTCCACTGAGTCAGCTCTTCGCATCAGGCGGCCAGCGGATTGGAGTTTCAGGTTCAGCATCAGTCCTTCCAGTGAGTATTCAGGGTTGATTTCCTTTCACGGTGACTGTTAAGATCCCAAACAAGTTGGTTGACAACAGTATCTAGCCACACGAACTGTCATTTAAGGAGCAGAACACGTCGGCCACGATTGGTCCAAGTTGAGCCTCTGGTTCAAGTTGCTAAGGAAGCTTTTTCTTCTACTTTATAGAGGTGAACAAAGCCCACCTGTTTTATAGCTCTTTTGAGACACGAGGTTATCTTCCTTTATAGATCTGAGGTTTCTAGAAACTAGAGTCTGTCTGACAACGCACATGGAGATAGTGAATGCTTCTATCATCTATAAACAGGATCGCACATGGGAATTTCAGATCAAGTGCAATTATCTGGATGCTTTCAACAAAACCCTCTTCTTTCAAAACAAACCGAACATCTTAAAAGCCAAGCGTGCGTTATCCTCAGATGATCTCAGAATATCCCTAATTCCCCATTTGACTGGCCCTCTTTCAAGTGAATTACTCATATGATGCCGGATTTGGGATTTATCTTTCCAAAATTTTTTTTTTTTAATTTTTCTTGCCTACCTAAATGTGTTTGCATTTTCTTGTTCCCTTCAAGCGATGAAATAGTGCAGAGTCTATCATCCATGCAAAGGCAATACTTGAAAAGACGTTGCACATCTGACAGGGTTTGGACTGATCCAGGGTTCTGAATGACTTAGCAGACAAGTCTGGCTCCCCTTACCCAGTCCCTGGAACTTTTCCTCCGTATGGATACCCGCTCACAGTCCAAGCCTTCTGTGGTCAGTTTCCAAAGGTCAGAGCAGGGATTGACCAGCTGCGTGTAAAAATTTCCAGAATCGCTTGTCTCCAAGGCAGCCCGTCGGATGTTGTGACGATCTGGACGGCCAGACCTTCTGCTCTTGGGTTGGACGATGGTTGGGCTCGTTGCAAACTCTGTCACCTTCGGTAGAGTTTGTTGTAAATTCAGGTCTGTCCCAAGGATCAGGCCAAATCAAGATGCACTAGAACACCTAGGTCACTAGAAAGTCCTTCCTGTGTCTTTCTGGACCCACTGCATTTTTTTGGGGGGGGGGGTTGTTAAAAACACACTCCTTTTCCTTAAGGTTTTACACTTTATTTTATTTTTGGCCATGCTGGCTGTTCACTGCTGCTCAAGGGCTTTCTCTAGTTGCAAGGTGCAGAGATTCTTCTCTACTTGTGGTGTGCAGGCTTCTCACTGCGGTGGCATCTTTTGTTAAAGAGCACACGGGCTCTGTTGCTCCACAGCATGTGGGGTCTTCCCGGACCAGGAATTGAACCTGCGTCCATTGCGCTGGCAGGCGGATTCTTCACCACTGGGCCCCCACCGGGGGCCAGCCCGTGAACACACTCTTGAGGACCCGACTTGGAATTCTTGGCTGTGACGGACACTCTTTACACGAGGTGCTCCGGGCCCCGAATCTCCATGTCTGGTCCGTACCTTGGAACGGAGTACTCCCCTGGGTTCTGAACATCTCAAGACCGTAATGTGAGAAAGATGCCTTCCTTTCATGACGCTGTCTTTCTACCAGCGTTATATTCGCTTGATAACCTCCAGCTCGGCTTTGATTAGATGCACCACTGAGTCTGTTGGACGTGAGTTTGAGCAAACTCTGGGAGATGGTGAAGGACACGGGAGGAAGCCTCGTGTGCTGCAGGCCATGGGGTCGCAAAGAGACGGACATGACTGAACAACAGATCAGATTTAAGGGTTGTTAGACCTGCTTGGGTTGCTTTGATTTAGCCTTTAATATAATTCTTCAATTCAGGGCGAACTTTCAGCTGTTAACGGGTGCAGATAGTCTCTCTTTCCTCCTCTTCCATTCTATTTCTTCTGTCGGGGGCGTTCGTTGGATTCTTGCTACAGTTTTACAACATGATCTTCTGGGTATGTTTCAAAAGGCTCTTTGGAGGAGCACCTTTTTCCATTGTATTTCTGGTTCGCCAGTTCTCTAAGTAATGAGCACTCTATAATTAATCTCACATGTTGAATTATTTATCACAATTTTTATTAAAATAATTTTTTTTGCCTACCCCAAGGCTTGCAGAATCTTAGATCCCCAACCAGGGATTGAACCCAGGCCTAACCACTGGGTCGCCACAGAACTCGCCTACCAAGTGCTTTTAAAAAGAGCAAGAAGCAGAGAAGGCTCATCTGTACAGGTTTTTCTGGATTCCACAAATGCCTGTTAATCCACGACTCTCTTTTCCCTTTGTGACTTACTTCACTCCGTATGACAGACTTCAGGTCCATCCACATCTCTGCAGATTACTCGGTTGCATTGCTTTTCAGGGCCGAGTAATATTCCGTTGTATAAACGCACCGCGTCCTTTTCACCTGTTCCTCTGTCGATGGACACTTGGGTTGCGTCCACGTCTTCACTGTCATAAATTGTGCTGCAGTGACCTTGGGGTGAATGTGTCTTGCTGAGGTGTGGTTTTCTCAGGGTTATATGCCCAGGAGTGGGATGGCTGGCTCACGTGGTAGATCTCCTCCAATTAACGGCTTCCCTGGCTGCTCAGCTGGTAAAGAATCAGGCTGCAATGCAGGAGACCCCTGGTTTGATTCCTGGGTTGGGAAGATCCCCCGGAGAAGGGATAGGCTACCCACTCCAGTATTCTTGGGCTTCTCTTGTGACTCAGCTGGTAAAGAATCCACCTGCAATGTGGGAGACCTGGGTTCGATCCCTGGGTGGGGAAGATCCCCTGGAGAAGAGAAAGACTACCCACTGCAGTATTCTGGCCTGGACAGTCCCATGGGCTGTATAGTCTAACAGTCAGACACCCCTGAGTGATGTTCACTCTCACTTTGCAATTAAAAAAAAAAAAAGAATAAGCAAAAGATGAAGAGAACTCTCTCCATAGCTTCTTATGCTGTGAGACCATCTTCAACAGAAGGGTCGGTCTGGGACGAACGGAACCAACCACCCTCCACGAGGTGGCTTTTGCCGGCAGACCTGTTTGTGACAATGTTCTTTTAAATTTTCTCTTCTCTCTCTCTTTTTTTTTAAGAGTCCAGCCCCATCCGACATCTGGTATTTATTGTAGCGTTGTTGATGGAAGCGAAGGAGGAGAAAAGGGCAGAGCAGGGTGTCGGGGAGACGCCCCACCCGGCAAGGAGTGGGTGGCAAGCGGTGGTGCGCACGGCAGGAGACGTCTGTGGTCGAGACGTGAGTCATGACGTGGGCGGATGGGGAGCCTGGAAGGAAAGGAGGACCCTGGGGTCTGGGAGGGACGGCCGGACGCTCAACGCTGGACGTACGACTTAGGAGGACCCTGCCGGCAGCTCGCCGTCTAAGACGGGCGTGGTGATGCTGAGGTCCTAAAGAGACAGCGTCACAGACACTGGCCCCCATTCTCATCGGCCTTGATAACGATTACAAGAGGTCCTCCTTGCTGGCTTTTATCGTCCTCTGTGCTAACTAAGCTTCTTACGTTAGAAGCTATTGCTTTTCCCCTTTCTCTTTGCTTCCTTCTTTTTTTTTTAAACTGCACAGAATTCCCAAAGTCCTTATCGGCCTGCAGGAGTCAGATTGATGTCATCCCACCCATGTGCTTTTTATTAATGATGGAAATTTTCCTTCCCCGCACCAAAGGAGTTTTTATGAGAGCCCTAAGGCTGTCGGTGAAACTGTTATTAAAAAGTAATAATAATATTGACCCGTCTCTTTGAATTATCTGGAGATATGCAAAGATACAGGGAAAATTCATAAGATGAGATCTTACACTCTTTGTATAGGACGTGCCCTCGTCTTCAATAAACCGTCTTCTCTCAAGGAACGAGAGCCAAGCCTACAGCACCTCGGGGCATCTTGAATTCATATGGAGCGGCTGCGGATGCGTCCGTTATTTTTGAAATATGCTCAATGGAGAGATTCTGGAAGCTGCAGATGTTAGAAGTTTAGAAAGAAAGAGAGTGTTTCCCTTGGAATCCTGTCAGAATCTTTGAGGATTTGTTCATCTTTCTTACTTTTGTTTCCATGTGTGTTGTGTCCAACTCTTTGCAACCCCCGTGGACTGTAGCCCGCCAGGCTCCTCGGTCCGGGGGACTTTTCCAGGCAGGAATGCTGGAGTGGGTGGCCATTGCCTTCTCCAGCTTCTTTCCTAGCAGTGTTTTATTTGCTACTTTGAGAGAAGCTGGTTACCTTGAAGGTGTTGCTCTCTTTCAAAGGCTGTTAAAGATTTTCTTTTTTTTTTACTTGCAGAGTTCACAGTCCTTTGCCTTTTACATCTGTTTATTGTTGGCCGTGCTATGTGTTCACTTGCTGTCCGTGGGCTTCCCTCTAGGTGCGGTGACTGGGGGCGACCCTCTAGTTGGGGTGCATGGGTTTCTCGCTGAGGGGGTTTCTCTTCGTGTGGAACAAGAGCTCTGGGGTGTGTGGGCTTCAATAGTCGTGGCACGCGTGCTTACTTAGAGTTGGTGGAGAACCTGCCTGCCGATGCAGGAGGTGCAGGAGAGCTGGGCTCGAGCCGTGGATCAGGAGGGTCCCCTGGAGGAGGACATGGCCACGCACTCCAGTATCCTTGCCCGGAGAATCCCCATGGACAGAGGAGCCTGGCGGGGCTACAGTCCCCGGGTCAGAAAGAGTCGGACACGACTGAGTGCCTAAACAGCCACAACGGATCCTGGTTTGTCCCCCCGGGACCTCTCAGACACGTCTGTAGATGCTGAAGGGCAAACTCCCGCAGGTCGTTTTCTTTCTGACCCTGTTTTGTTCGCGTTCCAGCAGAGAAACAGACGGTCACGACCCAGCCACGCGCCCGTCTTCGCGAAGCAGTGATGGGGCTGGTACTCATTAAAAAAGCGTAACCCTTCAAAATTGTGACAGCTTGTTTCTCTCGTGGCCTGAGTCCGTGTCCAAAAGCGTGTTAGGTCCCAGTGTCTAGAATCTGGGAATGTGATGTTTTTTGGGAGAAGTCCTTACAGAGCTCAGCCCTGCCTGAAAATCCCAGCTATTCAAGGTTAGAATTTTATTTTATTTTATTTTGGCTTTTATGTATTTACAATTAAATTTTTTTATGGAGGCATAGTTGGTTTGCAACCTTATATTACTTTAAGGCGCACGACACAGTGATGCGTAATTGCCACAGATGGCTTAGAGGTTAAAGCGTCTGAAGGCAATGCGGGAGACCTGGGTTCGATCCCAGGGTCGGGAAGATCCCCCGGAGAAGGAAATGGCAACCCACTCCTGGCCTGGAGAATCCCATGGACAGAGGAGCCTGGTGGGCTACAGTCCACGGGGTCGCAAAGAGTCAGTCGTGACTGAGCAACTTCACTTTCACTTTCACACTCCATTTAAGGTTATTATAAAATATTGCCTGTATTCCCTGTGCGAGACAGTCCATCCTTTAGCATGTTATTGCAATACAATGTCTCTTTCTAGCTTATCTATTTTGTACATAGTAACTTGTCCCTTTTATTCCCCACCAGCTATCTTGCCTTTCCCTTTCCCTTTCCCCACTGGCAATATCTGTGGGTCACTTTCTGTGTTGGCATATGCGTTCATTTGTTTTACTTCCTTCTTAGATTCCACATGTGAGTGACAACATAGAGTATTTGCCGTTCTCTGTCTCTCTTCACGTAGTATGATCTTCCCCAGGGTGACCCATGTTGCCGCGGATGGCGTGATTCCGTTCTTTTTCACGGCTGCGTAATATTCCACCGCATATATGCACCACGTCTTCCCGATCCCTTCATCTGCTGATGGACACTCAGGTGTTCACTTGTGTGTTTTCACTGTTGTACACCGTGCTGCCTTGAACATCGAGGCGTGTGTTATCTTTTCAAATCAGCGTGCCCTTTTTCTCTGGATGCATACCAGGTTTGAAAAGCTGAAGGCGACCGTGAGGAGGGCAGCGTTTGCAAACATGCTCTGGGAGTAGAACCACGACGTCTCCTGAACCATTCTGGTCCTTGATTGCTGAACTCTGACCCTCCGGGAAGTCCTTGCCCACCCAGACGCCCGCCCTGCCCGGGCTGTTGCCTGGGAACCAGGAGGCTATGAAAATGCCGAGGGATCGAGGCGGGTCAGCGGCAGAAACTGGAAACAGACGCTCAACCTTTAGATTCAGGTCAGCACTCCTCGGCGTCGGCGGAGAGCGCGGACTTCCACGTCGGTCTGGTGTGTCTGCCGAGCACAACTGGCCCAGCCTCTGCCAGAAGACGTCGACGACGGGTGAGGTCAGCCTTGAGAGTGATTTTCCAAACGCACTGGAGCTCCAGATCATCCTTTCCACGTGGAAAGCCTAGAACTCCATTATTAACAGCCCGGAGACGTTTTTTCTTCTGGGAGCAAATGAGAAGCATGTGGTCGTCTCCTGCAGGCAGGCGAGACGCAACAGGAGGTGGTGTGAAGCCCCCTCGCTCGGAGGGACTAGGGGTTGCTTTCAGAGGTATCATTCCTATTTATGGTGGTGGTGGGGGGATGGGGGTGCCATCAGTTCTTCTGAAGTGGGTGTGCCAGCAAACTGAGAATTTTTAATGCATCAGGTTTCTAAGTTTGATCTACAAGACGTCCCCGGTGGCTCAGGGGTAAAGAATCCACCTGTCCGTGAAGGAGACGTGGGTTCCATCCCTCTGGGTCGGGAAGGTTCCCCTGGAGGAGGGCATGGCAACCCACTCCAGTATGCACGCCTGCAGAATCCCCTGGACAGAGGAACCTGGCGGGGCAACAGTCTCTGAGATCACAGATAGTTGGACTTGACTGAGCGACTTTCACTTACTTACAGGAGTTGTAGGAAACCGATGATTCTTTCCCCCAGCCCCTCCCTCTTGTATCTGGAATGACTACCAGCGGCTACCTTCACCTAGGAGGTGATGTTCTCATCGTTGAGACTCCGGGAGGAGAGCCCATCTTGTCTTATTAGCAGGAGATGACACCCGCTTAGACCAAGATGGGGTGTGACCTCTGATGTGTGTTGATGATTCTCCCATTGTCTCTGTCTGTCAGTCTCTCTTCTCTATCTGTCTTTATGTCTATCTCCCTCCCTACCTATTGTATCTATCTGCCTATCATCTGTCTTATCTATCATCTATCTTATCTACCTAACTACCCGCCTACCACATCTATCTGTCATCTTGCCTAACATCTATCTATCTATCCATCTATCTCTCTATTTGTCTGTCTACCAATCTATGAATACCTACCTACCTATGTATCGGGCTTCCTGTGTGGCTCAGCTGGTAAAGAATCTCCCTGGGTTTCTTTACCGATGGGGGAGACCTCGGTTCAATCTCTAGGTTGGGAAGATCTCCTGGAGAAGGGAAAGGCTACCCACTCCAGTATTCTGGCCTGGAGAACTCCATGGACGGTATAGTCCACGGGGGTCGCAAAGAGTCAGACACTGCTGAGCGACTTTCACTTCACTTCACCTGTGTATCATACCTGTTATTCACCTCAAGTGTCATTTATCTTATCTGTCTATCTGTGGGTCTGTTTGTCTGTCTACCTACCTATCATATCTATCATCTTAGCTACCATGCGTGTTATCTATCTATCTAATCTGTGTGTCTGTCTGTCTACCTTTGTGTCTGGGTATGCTTAGCTGCGTCCAACTCTTTGTGACCCCATGGACTGTGGCCCGCCAGGCTCCTCTGTCCATGGGATTCTCCAGGCCAGAATACTGGAGTGGGTTGCCATTTCCTCCTCCCGGGGATCTTCCTGACCCAGGGATGGAACCCGCGTCTCCCACATTGCAGGCAGATTCTTTACCGGCTAAGCCACAAGGGAAGCCCAAGAATACAGGAGTGGGTAGCCTATCCCTTCTCCAGGGGATCTTCTCGAGCCAGGCATTGAACTGGGGTCTCCTGCATTGCAGGCGGATTCTTTACCAACTGAGCTTCCTGGGAAGCCCATCTACCTACCTATCTTATCTGCCTATCATCTGTCTTATTACCTGTTTGTCTACCTGTTTGTCTACCTCTCAGATGTATCTATCTGTCATCTACCTATCTACCTACCTACCTACATATCTCCTCTCTGGGACCCAAGACACCCACGAACCCTAGAGACGATGCTTGCGATCCATGTTTTGTCTCCTTCCTGATGCCACAGCCACTTCCACGATCCCGCCTGCAGATCCCGATTTCAGCTCCCTTCTTGGAGATGTTTCCCCATCAATCACCTCCTTAATGCTCCTCCTAAATCACCCACGACGCCGTCCCTCTGGAAGGCGCCTCAGGCGTCAGGGCTGCCCTCCGGGTTTAAGCTCTTGCAAAATGGGTATTTACGGTAATCCATTTAGCAATTAGGATTATCTCTGCTTGTGGGAGCTTGGCAGGGAGTGGGCATGGTGGCCTGGACACTGCGGGAGGAAGAGGGGTGGACTGAGGTTTCCAAAAGGAGATGACTCACACCCGTGAAAGCTGTGCAGAGTATGGCTGTGTGATGCTGCTGACAGGGAAAAAGTTCCTGGGTTGGGAAGATCCCCTGGAGGAGGGCATGACAACCCACTCCAGTATTCCTGCCTGAAGGATCCCACGGACACAGGGACCAGGCGAACTACAGTCTAGTTCAGTTCAGTCGCTCATTCTTGTCTATTTTAGATCCCATGAACCTCAGCACGCCAGGCTTCCCTGTCCTTCACCAACTCCCAGAGTCCACCCAAACTCATGTCCCTTGAGTCAGTGATGCCATCAAACCATCTCACCCTGTCGTCCCCCTCACCTCTCGCCCTCAATCTCTCCCAGCATCAGGGTCTTTTCCAGTGAGTCAGCTCTTCGCATCAGGTGGCCAAAGTATTGGCGTTTCAGCTTCAACATCAGTCCTTCCAATGAACACCCCAGTTCAAAAGCATGAATTCTTCAGCGCTCAGCTTTCTTTATGGTCCAACTCTCACATCCATACACGACCACTGGAAAAACCATAGCCTTGACTAGACGGACCTTTGTCGACAAAGTGATGTCTCTGCTTTTTAATATGCTGTCTAGGTGGGTCATAACTTTCCTTCCAGGGAGCAAGCGTCTTTTAATTTCATGGGGTCGCAAAGAGTCAGACACAACTGACCGACTAACATGACTAATACAGGGTAAAAGGGATTTCTTTAGGGACATGCTTGCTGATGGCAACAGCTGGGGTCTGTCAGGGCTGGTATAAGCGTTGCAGACGAGGTATACCCAAAGGTGGAAGAGCATCTTCCATGTGAGACTTCCGCAGGAAAAGGTGTCATCCCAGTGCCACAGACAAGGAGCAGCTACTTGTTTCTTAAGGTTTCTGCTGGAATTCCCAGGAAGGAAAACTATGCCAAACCCAGACAGCGATTCAAAAGCTGGGACGTCACTTTGCAGACAAAGGTCTGTATAGTCAAGCTAGAGTTTTTCTAGTAGTCATGTACCAATGTGAGAGTTGGACCATGAAGAAAGCGGAGCACTGGAGAATAGATGCTTTTTTTTAATCAATTAATATTTTACAGTGTTAATTAATTAATTAATTTAATTGGAGGCTACTTACTTTACAATATTGTAGTGGTTTTGCCAGATACTGACATGAACCCGCCATCTGTGGTGACGGAGAGAACTCTTGAGAATCCCTTGGACTGCAAGGGGATCCAACCAGTCCATGCTAAAGGAAATCAGTCCTGAATATTCATTGGAAGGACTCATCTGAAACTCCGATTCTTTGGCCACCTGATGCCAAGACCCGAGTGACTGGAAAAGACCGTGATGCTGGGAAAGATTGAGGGCCGGAGGAGAAGGGGACGACAGAGGATGAGATGGTTGGATGGCGTCACCAACTCGATCAGACTGTGATGGACAGGGAAGCCTGGTGTGCTGCAGTCCATGGGGTTGCAAAGAGTCACACACAACTTGCAACACCAACCTGTCATCTATCTACCTGTCTTTTTATGTATCTATCCATCCATCCATCATATCTATCTATCCATATCCATCCATCATATCTACCTATACATCCATCCATCATATCCATCCATCCATCCATCCATCGTATCTATCTATCCATCCATCATATCTCTATCTCCATCCATCCATCATATCTATCCATCCATCCATCGTATCTGTCTATCCATCCATTATATCTATCTATCCATATCCATCCATCGTATCTACCTATCCATCCATCCGTCATATCCATCCATCCATCCATCATATCCATCCATCCATCCATCCATCGTATCTATCTATCCATCCATCATATCCATCCATCCATCCATCCATCGTATTTATCTATCCATCCATCATATATATCTATCCATCCATCCATCATATCTGTCCATCCATCCATCGTATCTGTCTATCCATCCATCCGTCTACAGAGAGAGATGGAATCTCTTCTGAGTACTTGGCTCCCATGATTACGGAGGCCCAGACCGCCCACCATCTGCCACTTGCAGGCAGGTGACTCCTTCCCACTTGCCTGCCTGGACAACAGAGGACTGAAAGTTACTGCTCCGTGTCCCAGGCTGCTTGGACAAAGCCCAGCACAGGACAACACCCAGAACCCATGTGGTACCGCGGCAGGCGTACCTCCTGTGAGCTCCATGAAGGGACTCAAACTATTTCAGCAACGCTTAGCCCTCTGCAGCATGTGAGGGGGCCGTGTTTAGACAGCCTGTTTTTCCCGCATCTGAGCCAAGTCCGCTGCACACGTGCACGAGTTTTCTGGCAGCCTCATCTTGCGCAAACATCCTTAATACCTGTGGTCGGTGAACTGGGAGGTCAGGATCAGTGACTTTTTATGGAGACATCGAAACCTCAGACGCCGAGTGGGATGATCAGTCTGTGACCTCAGGTCTCAGATTGTCAGGAGATCAGAGCATCCGGAACTGAAATCCTTTTTTTTTTTTTTTTAAAGGTTCTATTTTTTTCCTCTCGCTGAGATGGTTTTGCATTTATTACAAGTCAAGCTGTTTCACAGATGCCCGTTGTACAGAGAAAGGAAGCTGCCTCTTCTCACCAGCCACGCGTCGCCAAGGATAATCGAAGCCCCCAGGGGCATTGGAGAAGTCTCTTGAGAGTCCCTTGGACTGCAAGGAGATCCAGCCAGTCCATCCTAAAGACATCAGTCCTGAATGTTCATTGGAAGGGCTGATGTGAAGGCTGAAACTCCAATCCTTTGACCCCCTGATGGGAAGAACGGACTCCTTGGAAAAGTCCCTGATGCTGGGAAAGATTGAGGGTGGGAGGAGCAGGGGACGACAGAGGATGAGATGGTTGAATGGCATCACCAACTGGATGGACGTGAGTTTGAGCAAGCTCTGGGAGATGGTGATGGACAGGGAGGCCTGGCATGCTGCAGTCCATGGGGTTGCAAAGAGATGGGCATGGCTGAGTGAATGAACAACGTCCTCAGCAACAAAGGTACATGGATACCCACAGAAAATTCTGTACACCAGTCTAGTGTCCTTCAGAGTCCGGGCACAAATCCATTTATCCCGGACATGGTGCTCCCCTAGAAGTTCTGACAACCCCAGATAAGAAAGAGCTAAATCCTGTAAAATTGCCCCAAATTGCTATATATGTTTATGTACTCCTGCTCCTACACCAGCTACATAGGATAGCTTTAGAAGTCTACAATATATTTATATGCACATAGACCCTGGTGACTCAGACGGTTAAGAATCCGCCTGCAATACAGGAGACCCGGGTGTGACCCCTGGGTTGGGAAGATCCCCTGAAGAAGGAAATGGCAACCCACTCCAGTATTCTTGCCTGGAGAATCCCATGGACAGAGGAGCCTGGTGGGCTACAGTCCATGGGGTCGAAAGGGTGGGACGCAACTTAGAGACTAAACAACACCAACAATGTGCATATTCTCGTGTTTTCTCACATTTATTTTACATTTTCTAGGTGAGCAAAGGACAAGAAGAATCAGGCTTCCCAAAAGAGGAATCACGTAGGTGAGTAACCCGTTGAAAAGTGAACCAGTTGTGTTTGAAAATGAGACACTTTCTTTGGGACGCAGCTTGCTGTCTTTAGAGGTGCAGGAAAAGAAAGCGTGAGTCGCTCAGTTATGTTTGACTCTGTGCGACCCCGTGGACTGCAGCCCACCAGGCTCCTCTGTCCATGGGATTCTCCAGGCAAGAGTGCTGGAGTGGGTTGTCATTTCCTCCTCCAGGGAATCTTCCCAACCCAGAGACGGAACCCAGGTCTCCTGCCTTGCAGGCAGATTCTTTACCAGCTGAGCCGCCAGCAAAGCCCGAGAGATGGAACCACTTAAGAAGTCAGGGGCTGTCTTGGTGAGAGTGATGCCAACTGCTTTGACAAAGACGCCCCAGAATTTTGTCGTCTTAACCACAGTAAGTCACAGCTGACTTCTCATTTCAATGACTCATCCGCTCCAGGTGTTCCTGCTTGGATAGATTGCTTCCACGTGGTGAGTGACAGGTCGGGCATCCTTGCCAAACTGGTCCTGTGCCATCTTCAACACCTGCCTCCCAAGGTCCTCCGGATTTCATTTGTTGCTTCCTTGCTGTTGGTGTTCATGTGTCTGTTGCTTGAACGCCATCCAGCTGAAACAGCTGAAACACATGCACGCTTACCACCCGTGGGAGGTTTCCACGGAGTTCATCCTTCCCCTGGCCGGAACGTCACCACACAAGACACATCAAACCCTTGAGAGCAGGTGGGATGTGTGGTCAAGGTGAGATGGTCATCTCAGTGTGTTATCACTGAGTATGCTATCAGTGAGCAGCAACTGTGAAAATGAACGTATTAGCTGCTCATTCGTGTCCGACTCTTTGCGACCCCGTGGACTGTAAGCCCATCAGGCTCCTCTGTCCAAGGGGATTCTCCAGAGTTCGTAGCTATTCCCTTCTCCAGGGGGTCTTCCCGACTCAGGGATTGAACCCAGGTCATCTGCGTGGCAGGCTCATTCTTTACCCTCTGAGCCAGCAGGGAAGCTCTCTGCCCACGGGTGCAAACCCTCTGCTGATGCATGTGCATGTGATAGCACTCGTCCCTTGCAGCCAGGACTGTGTGTTGGTACAGTCGCTTTGGAAGTCTGTTGGGCCCCATCGTGCAAAGCTGAAGGTGACCCAGAAGTTGCCGTCGTGGGTAGCAACTCTGGAGAATCCCTTGCCTGTCTGTCCACGTGTTAGCCTGTTGTCGGAGTCACGTCTCTGATATTGAAACCTGCAATCCACCCGTGTGTGTGTGGGGGCAGGATATGCCGAGTGTGAAATGATTGCAGAATGGCATGTGGTACAGACGTGAAGCGAGTTGGCTCAAGATACAAGCCACGCCCTCATGGATTTCATTTTATGTTTCTTTTATAATTTTTAGTTGTTTTTGGCTGCGCTGGGTCTTTGCTGCCGTTTGGGGTCTTTCTGTGGTCGTGGCCACGAGCGGGAGCAACTCTTGGTTGCAGTGAGTGGGTGCATGGGTTTCTCATTGCAGTGTGTGTGTTACTTATTCCCGTGGCTTCTCTGCTTGTGTGGCAGCGGCTCTGGGTGCCTGGGCTGAGAGCTGTGATTCACAGGCTAGGTTGTGGCGTGGCATGTGATGTTTTCCCCAACCAGGGATCCAACCCACATCCCCTGCGGTGGGAGCACAAGAGGTTCCTCCCTGGCGTCTTGGATCACATCCTCCTTTGCCCCAGTGCCCGGATCCGTAGCCGTGTGTCCCTGCCCTGTAGGAGCAGGCCGTCAACTGGTCAGACCAGGCCCACCCGCCCTGGGGAGGGCAGTCTGCTTGACTCAGTCTCCTGGCTCCAATGTTAATCTCATCCCACAAGGCCCTACTGTAGGCCACGGGGAGCTACGTTCAGTATCCTGTAACAACCCGTTAGTGGGAAAGAATCTGAAAGAACATAGATGTGTAACTGAACCACTTTGCTGTATGCTGGAAGCTAACACAACATTGTAAATCAACTATGAAACTCCAATGAAAACGAAAATGTTCATCGCTCAGTCGTGTCTGACTGTTTGCGGCCCCATGGACTGTAGCCCCGCCAGGCTCCTCTGCCCGTGAGATCCTCCAGTCAAGATCACTGGAGTGGGTTGCCATGCCCTCCTCCAGGGATCCGTCTTCCTGATCCAGGGATAGAACCCAGCTCTCCTGCATTGCCCCGGGGCAGATTCTGTACTGTCTGAGCCACGGGGGATGCCAACATTATAAATAAACTACGCTTCAGTGTGAAAATTTTTAAAAATGTGAATCTCATTCAGAAACACTATCTACCAGACACATGCAGAATCATGTTTTACCAAATATCAGGGCGCATTGTGGGCCAATCAAGACACAGAAAATTAACCTTCATAATGTCTGTGTGTGTGTGTGTGAGTGCGTGCATGCATGCATCGTACAATGTGTTAACTACCGAGCCAAACAAAAGATATAATTTTCGCTGCAAAATATGTGTGTTCTAATAATATTCTACAGCCTTCCTGAAACATCATTGGCAGCATCCAAATATGGATTAAGTGAAGGATCTGAAAAAAATGAAAGAATGCAGCCAAGTTGGCCAGACAATGCAGAATGCAGACACCGTTGATGCCACACCAAAATTCCTAAAGGGCCCCAGGAGGTTTCCCTGTGTTCTTCTGCTTTCCCTGCTGAGGAAGCAACACCTTTTCCATCTCCCTGTTATGGTCACGTAGTTTGGAGGAACTGGTCGCTGACAGCCCTCGAGGCTGTGAGGTTCATGAAAATCTGTGTTCCTGTTTCAGGGACACACGCTGGCTGAATCCACTGGCCGGGCACCGTGGTAATCGTGCGTTAATTTTACGACGGGGGGTCCTCCTGGGAAGGAGCTCGGACCCGACAAGCCATCCCCCTACCAGGAGAGTTGGGGAAAGGCCAGAAAGAGACGCCACGTGTCTTAGCATTTCCCAAATTCCTTCTCTCGGGCATCCTTCTTGCCCGAGCGATGCATGTACCCCGGGTCAGAATGACGGGGCGGAGAAAGCCCAGAAAGTAATCTCATCTCCGTAGAACCTGGGACTGTGAGCCAGGAGGCAGAGCCGTTTCTCCGGGGCTTCTGACGCTCACGGCTTTCCATCCAGGAGCCCCTTCCCAGTCACGAGTCTGCTTGGGTAGCTGCTGTGTCTCCTCGGAGAATTCTCTTCCGAGCGTCAGGCGAGATCCCACTCTCGGGCTCTGGAAGGGGGTCCCCCCACTCCTATAGCATTCCCAGTTCACGAAAAGAATGCAGGGCCTTATTTCACTCTTTTGTTACTGCTGATTCATATTCCAAGGTATAAATGCTCAGGTAAAGAAAGCAGTCTCATTTCATTCCTTTGTTACGGCTGAGTCGTATTCCAAGGCATAGATGGTCAGGCAAAGAATGCAGGGCCTTATTTCATTCTTGGTTATGGCTGAGTAATATTCCAGGGTATAAATGGTCAGGTAAAGAAAGCAGTCTTACTTTATTCCTTTGTTACGGCTGAGTGATATTGCAGGGTATAAATGGTCAGGCAAAGAATGCAGGGCCTTATTTCATTCCTTTATTATGGCCGAATAATATTCCACCGTATAAATGTTCAGGTACAGAATTCGGAGGCTAATTTCATTCCTTTGTTACGGCTGAGTAATATTCCACCTTATAAATGTACCGCACCCCCCTTTTTTTTTAAATCCATTCATATGTTGACAGACACTCAGGTTGCTTCTCAGCCATCAAAGACAATGAAACTGTCATCTGCAGCAACCTGGCTGGACCTAGAGATGATCGTTGCTAAGTGAGGTGAGTCAGACTCAGAAAGGCAAATAGCATGTGATATCACTTATATGTGGAGTTTTTTTCTTTCTTTTTTTTTTTTTAAATTCCAGAAAAATATTTAATGTCAGTTGTTAATATTAGTTCTAGTCATTAACTGTATTAAGTTTGGTTGAAAATAAAATACAATCTTTGCACCACTAAACACAGTGGTATTTTAGGTAGCGAATGAAGCTACTATTTACAGAGACTTTGCCCAGAAAACCTCCATTGCCCACTAGGTGAGACTTACTGATGGAGACCTCTGTCTCTCTGTCTCTCTCTCTCCATCGTTTAAAAGAGCCAATTTAAAACACTTTCCAATTAAATCTTTGAAGTGCTGTTACTTTGATGGACACTTTTAGTTCCAAAAAACAAATTGGTGGTGCTGGTTTAGCCTCTGTGTCTGCCTCTTGCGACCCCATGGACTGTAGACCACCAGGCTCCTCCGTCCATGGGATTTTCCTGGCGAGAATACTGGAGTGGGTTGCCATTTCCTTCTCCAATATGTGGAATTTAAAAAAAAATAATACAAAAGAACTTATAAAACAGAAGCAGACACATAGAAAAGAAGCGTATGGTTACCAGATGACTAAAGGAGGGGGAAAATTAGGGGTTTGGAATTAGCAGAGACACGCAACTATATATATATTAATGAAATAAACAACCAGGCCTACTGCATAGCGCGGGGAACCATAACCAATACCGTGTAATCCCCTATGATGGAAAATAATACGGAAGCGAATATGCATATATATGTATGTATAACCGAATCCCTATTCTGTACACCCAAAACTAATATAACATGGTACATCAACTATCCTGCGATGAAGCAATAAAATAAGAAAAAGAAAATTCAAACTCGGCTGAATTTTAAAATGACACAGGTGACCACCTCGGGCAAAAGAGGATTCCTCGCTTCCTTTCCAGAAATGAAACCGCTGGCTTCCCAATCCAGCGCCACGAGCTACACGTGTGTGCAAAGGGTGTGGTCTCATTTGGTTTCGTCAAGCAGCTGTTTTAAACGCCCCGTGCATCTCAGACTTACTCCCCTAGACCCCAGAGTTCTTTTAACTTTGAAGGATGGACAGTTTGTAAATTGCATGTCAAGTCCAGACGAAAAAGTCCAGATGACACGTTTTTGCAGAGCCTGCTAGAAATAGTCATCTCAGTCTATTCAGATGAGAGACTCAGCACCTAGAATCTTTATAAGCAGTACAGTTCATTAGCTCTAATTAGATGCTTATCAGTGAGTATCTAATGAATGAATCTTTCAGCGTGCTCAGTTGCTTGGGTCGTGTCCAACTCTTTGCGGGCCCGTGGACTGTATAGCCCGCCAGGCTCCTCTGTCCATGGGATTCTCCAGGCAAGAATACTGGAGTGGGTTGCCATGCCTTCCTGCAGGGGATCTTCCCGACCCAGGGATCGAACCCACGTCTGCCCGTGTCTCTAGCAATTCGGGGGGATTCTTTAGCCCCGGAGCCACCTGGGGAACCCCAAACACTGGATCAGTTCAGTTCAGTCACTCAGTCGTGTCCAGCTCTTTGCATGGACTGCCACACGCCAGGCCTCCCTGTCCATCACCATCTCCCGGAGTTTGCTCAAACTCATGTCCATCGAGTCGGTGATGCCATCCAACCATCTCATGCTCTGTCGCCCCCTTCTCCTCCAAACTTCAGTCTTTCCCAGGGACAGGGGCTTTTCCAGAGAGTCAGCTCTTCGCATCTGGTGGTCAGAGTACTGGAGATTCAGCTTCAGCATCAGTCCTTCCCGTGAATATTCAGGACTGATTGCTTTTAGGATCGAGTGCACCCATGAATATTGCAAGAGCTTCTAATGTATGCCTTCACACCCCCTGTGTCTATATACGCCACACTAGCTTCGGCATGACTTATATTTCAAACCACAGCAGACTTTATGCCCTGCGGAGTCACCCAGGATGTTATCAGCGAGAATTCCACACGGCAAGCAACAGTGACTGCCTCTTTGTTTGGACACTCTGACAATGCATATGTCTCACTGATAAGCATCTAACTAGAGCTAATGAACTGTTATCCTTGTAAGAATCCTATAACAAGATAGGTCAGTCCGTGAGTCATCACAGATGTCTCTTCTCTGATATTAGGCAACCAGCATTTGATGTCTCTCTGTGTCATTTAGCGGTCTCAAAACTTGGCAGGGAACTTTCAAGACCGGAGTTAAATCTTAAACAAAACTTGATGCACCCCATTTGTGATTTTTCTTGAACATGAGGCTTCCACCATAACGAGGCGGATTTGCTCAGCCTACAAAACCTCAGTAACCAATCTAGTTCTGGCTTCCTAAAGGTAATCAACCCTGATTATTCATTGGAAGGGCTGATGCTAAAGGTCCAATACTTTGGTCACCTGATGCAAAGAAGTGAGTCATTGGAAAAGACCCTGATGCAGGGAAAGATTGAATTCGGGAGGAGAAGGGGACGACAGAGGATGAGATGATTGGATGGTATCACCGACTCAATGGACAAGAGTTTGACTAAACTCCGGGAGTTGGTGATGGACAGGGAGGCCTGGCGTGCTGCAGTCCATGGCGTCGCAAAGAGTCGGACACGACTGAGCCTGAACTATAGCAACAACAACCAGTGATAAGGATGCACCCCGGTGTTTCGTAAGATGATAACTGCTGAACCCGTTCCTGTTGACCAGCATTCATGTATTTATCTTCATGGGCAAGATCTCTCGTAACAGATAGACCGTTTCTTGAGCTGGATGACGCTGTACCTTTTCTACACTCACTTTTTCCATGAGAAATCTCAAGTGTATTTTGGTGCTGCCAAAATAATAGCACGTCGCGGCCGATGGTGGAGAGCAGGGCTGGTCGACGGGGGTTATGAGCAGTTTAACAAAGCGTTTGTGCATAAAGTTCCGAACGGCTGTGGGGTCATTCCTGTGCTTTCTGCTTCGTCCTTCAGTCTCTCTTGTGTGTCGTCGCTCAGTCGTGTCCGAATCTTTGTGACCCCATGGACTGTAGCCGACCAGGCTCCTTCATCCATGGGATTTTCCAGGCAAGAACACTGGAGTGGGTTGCCATTTCCTTCTCCAGGGGATCTTTCCGATGCAGGGCTGGAACCTGGGTCTTCTGCACTGCAGGCAGACGCTTTACCCTCTAAGCCACCAGGGAAGCCTGCAGTCTCTGCTGGATGGAGAGAGATATTGCCAAGTGACGTGGAGAGAGCCCAGGGACCTTTCTGGTTCTCATTTCCTCCATAGTTGTTTTCATAGGGATGTCCATCGCCTCTTATTGAACTGTCTGTGTCTGTTTTTAAAAACGTCTCATGTTGTGTTGGGGTGTAGCCGAGAGGAGAAAAGAGTGACAGAGGATGAGATGGTTGGGTGGCGTCAGTGACTCGATGGACATGAGTTTGAGTAAGCTCCAAGAGGTGGTGAAGGACAGGGAGGCCTGGCGTGCTGCAGTCCATGGGGTCGCAAAGACTCGGAGATAAGTGAGCGACTGGAAAACAGCATAGCTGATTAACAACGTTGTGATGGTTTCCGGTGGACAGCGAAGGGACTCAGGCATACATATACACGCATCCGTTCTCCCCCAGACTGCCCTCCCATCCCGGCTGCCACGTGACATGGAGCAGAGTTCCCCGTGCTGGCCAGTGGGTCCTTGCTGGTTCTCCACGTTAAATCCAGCCGTGTGTCCATGACAATCCCAGACTCCCTGACTGTCCCTTCCCCAAACCTTCCCCACTTATAACCATAAGCGCATCGTCTAGTTCAGTGAGCCTGTTCCTGTTTTGTAAGTTCATTTGCACCATTTTTTTGATTCGCATATAAGGAATTTCATAAAAAATAAATAATCAGCGAGGGCCTACTACAGTACAGCGCAGGAAACTCTGCTGAATGTCGTGTGGGCGCCTGAATGGGGCGGGGAGCGGGTTTGGGGGAGAATGGATAGATGCGTATATGTGACTGAGCCCCTTTGCTGTCCATCTGAAACCACCATAGCGTTGTTAATTGGCTACGTGCATTGGGTGCTTCAGTCAGTTCAATTGCTCAGTCGTGTCTGACTCTTTGCGACCCCATAGACTGTAGCACACCAGGCCTCCCTGTCCATCACCAACTCCCGAAGTTTGCTCAAGCTCATGTCCATCGAGTCAGTGATGCCATCCAACCGTCTCATCCTCTGTCGTCCCCTTCTCCTCCCGCCTGCAATCTTTCCCAGCATCAGGGTCTTTTCTAATGAGTCAGCTCTCCGCATGACGTGGCCAAAGAAATGGGGCTTCAGCTTCAGCATCCATCCTTCCAATGAATATTGAGGACTGATTTCCTTTAGGATGGACTGGTTGGATCTCCTTGCAGTCCAGGGTACTCTCAAGAGTCTTCTCCAACACCACAGTGCCAAAGCATCAATTCTTCCGTGTTCAGCTTTCTTTATGACCCAACTCTCACATCCATACATGATCACTGGAAAAGCCACAGTTTTGACTAGACAGACCTTTGTTGGCAAAGTAAAGTTGTGTCTGACTCTGTGATGCCATGGACGGTAGCCCACCAGGCTCCTCTGTCCATGGGCTTCTCCAGGCAGAAATACCGGAGTGGGTTACCATTCCCTCCTCCAGGGGATCTTCTCCACCTGGGGATGGAACCAGGGTCTCCTGCATTGCAGGCAGATTCTTTACTATCTGAGACAACAGGGAAGCCCCCAGTACAGTACAGAAAGTTAGCAACACCAACAAAAAACGGTGCACTTCTGGATTTTACAAAAAAGACAGAGGAGGAGGCTTAAAAAGGTGTGTAACTATGGACACAGAGATGGGAGTGATGACATCACAGAACGCCACAGATTGCCTGCAGCCACCATCAACTCATGGATGCGGCGTGGTGAGAGGGATGTGGGGGGACGTGAGAGGGTGGGTGGCTGCTGGACCGCATTCTTCCCAAGAAGTTCTGGAGGAAACCAGGCCTTCCAACCCCTTGACCTCGGACTTCTGCGTTCCAGAGCCACAAGGGAATAACCTTCTGTTCTCTCGCAAACCCCTCTTATGATCTTTTGTCACGACAGCTGCAGGAAAGGAACACCCCCGGCGTTGCTGATAACTTGGGTTGTGCGGAGAGTGTAAGCTGAGACCCTGATGCTGGGAAAGAGTGAAGGCAGGAGGTGGATGGGATGGTTGGATGGCATCGCCGGCTCGATGGACCCGAGCTTGAGCAAGCTCCGGGAGTTGGTGCCGGACAGGGAAGCCTGGGGTGCGGCAGCCCACAGGGCTCTCAAAGAGTCGGACACGACTTGGCGATGGAACAACAATAGCAACATAAGCTCAGACAAGTCACAGCCTTTCAGACACACTTCATCTTGCTGCCGCCCAAGAGAAGCGATGTCGCAAGAAGTATGAGCAGCACCCGTGAGTCACAGTCCAGAGCTTTTGTCGGTGGAACAAGGCTGGAGTTGGTTTTTCTGAATGAGCCCCTTCCTCTTCCTCGGCGCCTCGTATGTCAGCGTCCGTGGTGATGATAAAGCTCCCGAAGAAATCTCCATGCCCCTCCAGCAGCTGTTGTGTGAACGTTGTGATCAGCAAACTCCAAGGCATGTAAACAAGAGAGTTGAACTCCTCAAGCGCACTGCCAGACCTCAGAGATAAGTCATCGCTCTTTGGAGCCCACACGCCATCGTCAGCATATTCAGCTTTCTCTTCCACGTCTTCCGCTGCTGAGTTATTTCTGGGGGGTAGCACTAAAAGAAGCGTTCCTCTGGTGATCCTTCACGGGAGGACAGTTGAAGAATGCTTTCCCGACCAAGAGCACAAGAGACCGTTTGATGTTTTCAGTTTAGATGGAGGGGAGGGCTGTTGGAACGGGGCATTCTTTGTGAGGTGGCCAGGATGGATCTCCAGAGTTTACATTAATTGACCTTCTACAGGAAGAGATCACGTTGGTGGTTGTTTTTTTCTTTAATTTTTATTTTTTATTGAAGTAGAGTTGATTTATAATGTTTCCAGTGCATGGCAAAGTGATTAAGTTACATATATATATATGTCAAAGAGTATATACGTAACTGAATACATAGATTCAGTTTATGTTCATTGGAAGGATTGATGTTGAAGCTGAAACTCCAATACTTTGGGCACCTGATTAGAAGAATTGACTGATTAGAAAACACCCTGATGCTAGGAAAGATTGAAGGCGGGAGGAGAAGGGGACACTAAAGGATGAGATGGTTCGATGGCATCACCGACTTGACGGACATGAGTTTGAGTAAGCTCCAGGTGTTGGTGGTGGGCAGGGAGGCCTGGCGTGCTGCAGTCCATGGGGTCTCAAAGAGTCGGACACGACTGAGCGACTGAACTGAACTAAACTGAATGTATATATAAGGATTTATATGTAGCTGAATATATATATTTATAAAAGAATATATGCAGCTGAATGTAAAAGACTATATTATGTAACTGAATATATATAAAATAACATTTATGTAGCTGAATATATATATAAAAAGATATATATATAACTGAAGCACTTAGCTCTGCACTTAAAACATTGCAAATTAGCTCTACTATTGTTTATAAAATAAACAAAAAGGACCTAACAGATATTGAATTGTATCCAATATCTTGTAATTACCTATAATGAAAAAGAACCTGAAAAGTGTATATATATTCAGTTATGTATATAACATATATACACTATATGTATATTCTTATATATGTAAAATAATATATGCATATAATTATATCCTTAATATATGTAACTGAATATATATATATAGACACGTATATGTAATATGTAATAACCTATAGTGGAAAAGAATCTGAAAAAGTATATATATAAGAACATATATGTAACTGAATATATCTGTGTGTACACATATGTATATGTAATAATCCATAATGGAAAACAATCTGAAAAAGTATACATATATGTGTGTATATGTAACTGAATATATATACACATATATGTAATGTGTAATAATCTATATTGGGCAAATGTGAAAAGTGTATATATATGTGTAACAGTATATATAAGAATATATATGTAACTGAATATATATACATGCATACATATATATGGAATATATAATAACCTATAATGGAAAAAATCTGAAAAGTGTGTATATATATATATGTGTGTGTGTGTAACAGTATATATAAGAATATATGTGTAATAGAATATATATATATATATATATATACACACACACATATGTGGAATATGTAATAACCTATAATGGAAAAAAATCTGAAAAAGTATGTATATATACGTGTGTGTGTATAAGAATAGATACATAAGAATATATACGTAGCTGTATATATGTGTGTGTGCATGTGTAAGAATAGATATATAAGAATATATTTGTAAATATATATATACACATACATATATATGTAATAACTTTTAATGAAAAAAATCTGTAAATTATATGCGTAAGAATATATATTAACTGAATGTGTATACACACAAACATATATATACTTGCTCAGATTCTTTTCCTTTATAGGTTATTGCATATATGTGTGTGTGTATGTATCCTTTTGGGTATTACAGGATACTGGGTGTAGTTCAGTATGTATAGGGTCCTTATTTTTTGTTTTATATACGCTAGTGTGTATCTGCAAATCATAATCTCCAAATTTATCCCTGCCTCCCTTCCCCTTTGGTGAACATACGTGTGTTTTCTATCTGTGTGAGCCTGCTTCTGTTTTGTACATTCATTTATTTAATCTTTTAGATTCTGCATACAGGTGATATCTTATGATCCTTGTCTTTAACTTGCCTCTCCTAACATGAGGGTCTCCAGATCCGTCCACGTCTCTGCAGATGGCGCGGTTTCGTTCTTTTTCATGGCTGAGCAGTATTCCGCTGTGTGTGTCTGTGCCACATCTTCCTTGTCCGTTCATCTGTCAGCGGACACTTGGGTCAATTGCACGTCTTGGCGGTCGTAAATAGCGCTGCTGTGAACATCGGGCGCGCGTTTAGTTTTCTAGAGAACCTCCATCCTCTTCTGCATAGTGGCTGCACCGACTTACACTCCCGTTAAAGACGTACAAGGGTGAGGAAATCACATTTTTAAAGAGACGAGGAGCCTCGGACTTGCTCAACGTGCCTCGTCAAGTATACGCTCAGAAACCTGCGTCTGCCTTCATTTTCACTTTGGCAGATGTAGAGGGGGGCAGTGGCAAGACTATGGAAATAACACTGTCTGCATTAGCGCAGTAAAAGAAAAATAAATACATAAAGCTTTCAGAGAATGTGGCTGCGGCTTTGCTCTCGGGAAACGTCTTCTTTTTATTTTTTTAAGCCTTTTTTATTTTCTTCTGTTGGCTGATTTTTGTTTTTCATGAGACAGGTCGTCTTCTCAGATGCCATCAATCCCAGTCAGTTACCATCTGGCACTTCAGTGGTTGGGACTTTCCCGTCCAATGCGGGGGTGGGATGGGGTGCACGCTTCATCTCTGGCTGGGGGGGAGCTGAGATCTCACATGCCTCTGGGCCAAAAAACCCAAACCATAAAGCAGAAGCAGTATTCAACAAAGAGTTTTTTTTTACTTAAAGGGAAAATAAATCTTAAGGATCGGTTAACATTGTCCAATGTACCAGAGTTGGGCGTGGAGTGCAGATACAACATAGCACTCTTGCTATGCTGCATGGAGTTGAAAGGGTCACGGCTGTATGCTTTCCCCAAATTCCGTGCTTCAATCCTCAAGCTCCGTGTTCAAATAGTGAGCATAATCTTCTTCGTTGCTATTGAAACATCTCAGCGGTTCTAAATACTCTGTTAGATGGGCGTGCAGAGTCAGCGCAGTACCCAGGTCATGTATGTCTGCTATGTATTAGGGCCCGTGTTGTGCTGGAAATAGAACAAAGGTCCTACTTTCAGAAACTAAAATGTGCTGTCTATATTCAAAAAATCAGGTTCACATTCCTCAGTCCATCTGGTAATTTAGTTGATTTTGGATTCCGGAGATATCTCTCAGGTTGGTCGACAGTGTGAATTTATGATTTTAGGAGCATATGACCTATGGAAAAGTAAGGAATGACCACACCAATTAGATAAACACTGGGCTTTTTTTTTTTTCCTTGTCTTTGCCGCTTTGCATAGTATTTAATAATTTCCGTTGTAAAAAAAAGTACAGATGAATGATTGCTGCAGAAAACTTGAAATTATGGTTTGAAAAACCCACATTGACTCTGACCGCCAAGATAAGTCGATCTGGATCTCATTTTCAGTAATACTATTTTTGCGTTTGCTAGCAGACTTTTTGGTCCATGAGAATAAATGGCAAATGCAAACAACAAATAGTGAATTCCTTTACTTATCATTTCTCCATAAAATAACCTTTTTTTTTCTCTCTTGCTGCTCCAGACAGGTACGCTGTACCATATGAAGCTAAATATTTGGGTTTGTGCCTTAGTGAATTTGCTACTAGACTTACAGACAGCATTTTAAGTTCCACATTGCATTTTGGGAAACAAGCTTTTCAGGGTTTTTACAATCTTCAGATCATATTTCTTAGATTTCTTCGTGAACTGGCTTCAGGAAGGCTGCTTCCCATATTAATGAGGTACTGGGAAGCGTTTAAAGCCAGATTCTGTGAGACTTTATACAAGCCATTCTTTCTGGATTTTTTCCAGCTGCTTTGATATTTTTTCCCCCCACTAAGTAACACTTCTGCGTATCCACTAGAGAGCGTTACAGAAGCAAAACATTCAAGTGTATTTGGGTGGGAAATCTTTAAGCAGTAAAATTGCTGCTTTATCTGTCTTGTTAAGTCGGAGGATGATATAGGTTGTGCCTCTTTAGGATAAGTGAATCTTTAGGCTCAGTGGTGATGTCTTCTGTCTGTCTAAAGTGTCAACGTACTGTCAGTGAGCAGGGAAAATGTGGGATGGAGCATAAGAAATAGGGAATTACATCTCTGAGTCTCTGTCAAAGTTTGGTAACTCATGTGTTACCTGCTCCTTCACGGACCGGGGTCTGTGCACTCACTGGTCACTCACTGGAGAGAATTCTTGGGCCCCCACTGTATCCCATGCCGGGGTCAAGCACTGGATTTGTTCCCTGTATCCAGTTTATTTCTGTTTTCCCTGGAGAGGGACAACAAGGGCTGAGAAAGGAACTTATACTATTCTCATGAGCAATTCCAGGCACTTCTAAGGGTAGGCTTGAGAAGGAAGACCGAAAGACAGCTTTTATATCATCCACCAATCTTATACGACTCCTGCCGCTTGGAAACCAGAAATAATTTTTTATTGTGGTATCACTGATTACGTTATATTAGTTTCTGGTGTGTGTGATTCGAAATTTTTATAGATTATAGTCCATTTATAGTTATTGTAAAATATTGGCCATGTTCCCTGTATTGAATGATTTGTAGCTTATTTATTTTATGCGTAGAGTGTGTGTGTGTGGGGGGTGTATGGTGTGTGCTTAGTCTTGTCTGACTCTTTGTGACCCCATGGACTGTAGCCTGCAAGGATCCTCTGTCCCTGGGATTCTCCAGGCAACAATACTAGAGTGGGTTGCCATTTCCTTCTCCAGGGGACCTTCCCAACCCAGGGGTCGAACCTGCATTTCTTGCATCTCCTGACTTGGCAGTCAGACCTTTTACCGGGGAAGCCCTTATACATAGGTCTCCCACATTGCAGGCGGATTCTTTATCCAGATGAACCACCAGAGAAGCCCAGGAAGACTGGCGTGGGTAGCCTAACCCTTCTCCAGGGGATCTTCCCAACCCAGGAATCGAACCGGGGTCTCCAGCATTGCAGGCAGATTCGTTACCAACCGAGCTATCAGGGAAGCCCCCTTATACATAGTAGATTGTACCTGTTAATCCCTGACCCTGTCTCTGCTCTCCCCCATTCCCTCACCCCATTGGTCACCCCTAATTTGTTCCCTAGATCTGTGAATATATTTCTGTCTTACTATATTTATTTGTTTTACTTTTTAGACCCCACATATAAGTAATATCACAGGATGTCTGTCTGACTTCACGGAGTGTGATCATCTCTAGGTCTATCCGTGTTGCTGCAAATGGCATGATTCTTTTTCATGGCTGAGTAATATTCCACTGTGGTATCTATGTACCACTTTTCTCTTTCAGTTCCTCTGTGCATGGACACACGCTGCTTCCATGTCCCGGCTGTTGTAAAAACTGCTGCTGTGAACTTGGGAATGTATGTGTCTTTTTGAATTTGTGTTTTCTCTTTCTGCAGATACATGCCCAGGAGTGGAATTACTGGGTTGTAGAGTGGCATTATTTTTAGGTTTTTTTCTGAGGAACCTCCATTCTCCTGAAATGCATATTTATATATGGATCATTGGTATATGTTCCTGCTGATGAAATACAAAAGGCATGTTCTTATTGTTGTTAACCTCAAGGTTGTATCTATTTGGACTTGTTATACAGTTTGGTACTCTGCACAAGTGAAATAAGCAAGGTGACAATTTACAGCAGAGTTCACCATGAGAAATGCTGGGCTGGATGAAGCACAAGCTGAAATCAAGGTTGCCGGGAGAAATATCAATAACCTCAGGTATGCAGATGATACCATCCTTATGGCAGAAAGTGAAGAGGAACTAAAGAGCCTCTTGATGAAAGTGAAAGAGGAGAGTGAAAAAGTTGGCTAAAAGCTCACCATTCATAAAACTGAGACCATGGCATCCGGTCCCATCACTTCATGGCAAATAGATGGGGAAACATGGGCAAATAGATGGGGAAACAGTGGAAACAGTAAGAGACTTTATTTTCTTGGGCTCCAAAATCACTGCAGATGGTGACTGCAACCATGAAATTCAAAGACACTTGCTCCTTGGAAGAAAAGCTATGACCAGCCTAGACAGCATATTAAAAAGCAGAGACATTTCTTTGCCAACAAAGGTCTGTATTAGTCAAAGCTATTGTTTTTCCAGTGGTCATGTATGGATGTGAGAGTTGGACTATAAAGAAAGCTGAGCACCGAAGAATGGATGCTTTTGAACTGTGGGGTTGGAGAAAATTCTTGAGAGTCCTTTGGATTGCAAGGAGATCTATCCTAAAGGAAATCAGTCCTGGATGTTCATTGGAAGGACTGATGCTGAAGCTGAAACTTCAATCCTTTAGCCACCTGACGTGAAGAACTAGCTCATTTGAAAAGACTCTGATGCTGGGAAAGATTGAACGCGGGAGGAGAAGGGGATGACAGAGGGTGAGATGGTTGGATGGCATCACCGACTTGATGGACGGGGAGGCCTGGCGTGCTGCGATTCAGGGGGTTGCAAAGAGTTGGACACGACTGAGTGAGTGAACTGAACCGAACAGTTTGGTAGTAACACTTCGCTCTTTTCCTCGTGGGTCAGTTACCTCTACATGAGCACCAGCTGTATAGTTTGGGTGTCCTCAGGGACACAGGGTGAGGAGAATATGCGCTATGTAGGATGAGAAACTAAAGAGACACACACCATCATATTAGGAAATAAAACACAGGAAATTAAGTGGGCAGCTGTCTCATCCTTTTCAAGTAGGACACAGCTTTCTAAGCATAATTTTCCACCTTCCAGTATAATGAAAACAATACTTCAGGGTACGTAAGTTTACTGTGCATCCTCGCTGGCAAAATTAACAGAGGTTTTACTTTAAAGATCGTGAAGAATACGGAATGTGTTTATTTTTTAAATTGACTTTTACAGTCAGTGGAAAGCCTTTGAATATCTCTCTTGTGAGATATCAAAATATATCTGGTAATATATCAAAATATATCTCGTGATGTATCAAAAAAAAAAA
Source organism: Capreolus pygargus (assembly GCA_012922965.1). Taxonomy (NCBI): domain Eukaryota; kingdom Metazoa; phylum Chordata; class Mammalia; order Artiodactyla; family Cervidae; genus Capreolus; species Capreolus pygargus. The sequence goes on along the minus strand of SNSB01003793.1, from coordinate 529,859 downwards.
ACCAATGTTTTTGATGGGGCATATATTGTTATCATTTGTTCTGTAGGAAAAACTGCTTCTGGAGTCTGCTGCAGAGTAGAATGGAAAGCTGAAAGAATGTTCTGGTGTGTGGGGTGGGGGGGGGGTTCTCCTGGTGGGCCAGTGGTGAAGACTGCACTTCCACTCCAGGGGACACGGGTTCAATCCCTGGTCAGGGAAGTCAGATCTCACATGCCGGGTGGAGCGGCCAACAAAAAAAGAAGTGTTCTGTCTCCCAGTGTCTGTCTCCCCAGGGAAAAAACCAGCCTCTGGGAACCCAGCCAAGAATATTCTGATTGTAAATATACTGATCATAAATATTCTAATTGTAAATATTCTGATCGTAATATTCCGGCGATGAGTCGGACACGACCGAAGTGAGTTAGCTCAGGCACACGCGTCTGTGGGTTTCCAGCTTTCCGCTCACGTAAGACACGGGGTGTGGTGGCCTGGTCTTCCTTTTCTGTGTTGAGAACGTGGTCACTGTGGAACAGGTTCTCCTGAGAGGGCGTGGGATTCCAGATGTTCCCGGCTCAGAGCGCGGGGTTCAGCCGTCAGGAAGAAATGGAAATACAGGGAAGAGTTTCCGTCCAACGTGGTGAAGGAATGATCCAGAACCGGCGTGTGATGAAAAGTTTCAGAGCCAGCAGCCGACAAGGGCAGACACGGATCTCAGGTGACGGGTTCTGTTTCCAAGCCGGGGGGGACAGAAGCTGCAAGGCTCGACTGCATCTGCTGACCTTGTGATTGATGGGGACGGCGTGAACGCACAGCTCTTGGGCAGAGAGGCCACGGGTATTGCTGCCCTCAGAGAGAGAGGGGAACGGATTTTGCCGCTGATGAGAAGTCACATAAGAAAATTTCATTATGGCAGAATGGGAGAGGCAGGGTGGAAGGGATTCATGCACTGTGTTGGTGGGTGGACATGGGGGGACAGGATATAAGAAGACAACCCCGAAGAAGAACTCAGAGATGGGACTTGGGGCAAGGTAGCTTTTGTTCAGCTGCTCAGCTGTGTCCGAGTCTTTGTGACCCCGTGGACTGCAGCATGCCAGGCCTCCCTGTCCATCACCAACTCCCGGAGCTTGCTCAAACTCGTGTCCATCAGGTCGGTGATGCCATCCAACCATCTCATCCTCTGTCATCCCCTTCTCCTCCCACCTTCAGTCTTTGTGAAGATCGTGGTCTTTTCCGATGAGCCAGCTGTTCTCATGAGGTGGCCAAAATGTTGGACTTTCAGCTTCAGCATCAGTCCTTCCAATGAACACCCAGGACTGATCTCCTTTAGGATGGACTGTTGGATCTCCTTGCAGTCCAAGGGACTCTCAAGAGTCTTCTCCACCAGCACAGTTCGAAAGCATCCATTTCTTCGGCACTCAACCTTCTTTGTGGTCCAGCTCTCACATCTGTACATGACCACTGGAGGAAGGTAGCCAGAGGTTTGCGCGGAGCTTTGTCAGCAAATGATGTCTCTGCTTTCGAGTGGCACTGTCTAGGTTTGCCATAGCCTTTCATCCAAGGAGCAGGCATCCTTTAATTTTGATGGACGTTTTTATCATGCCATCCCACTCTTCAGCATATATCCAGACAAAACTCTTCTTTCAAAAAAGTCACGTTGACACCCCAGTATTCATAGCAGCACAACGCACAGTGGGCAGGACGTGGAAAGAACTTAAATATCCATTAAAGGAGGAATGGATAGGGACGATATGGTAAATAAATATAGACCGTGGGATGTTAGCCAGCCCCCAGAAAACACTGAAATAATGCCATTTGCAGCAATGTGGATGGACGTTGAGGTCACCGCTACTGAGTGAGGTAAGCCAGAGGAAGACAAATATTATATGATATCGCTTAAATGTGGACTCTGAAAAGCAATACAAACTAAATTTAACAAATAAGAAGTGGACTCACAGAGAGCCAGAGCTTACTAGTGGTTCCCTGTGGGAAGAGGAAGGGGAGGGGGGCAAGATGGGACAGATACAAAGCTATGTATAAAACAGATAAGCTGCAAGTATATAGTGTACATCACAGGGGACACAGTCAGTACTTAACAATGCCAATCAATGAAGCAAAGACTACAAAATTTTGAATCAACTTTGTTTACACCTGAAACTAATATCATATTATAAATTACCTATAATTAAGAACAGAGTTACAGGAGTCTGGGGGGGAAGAAATACAAAGGAAACGATGAAATGATTCCCAGGGCAGTTAATGTGCAAAAGTCAGCTAATCTGAATAAATTGTGTTTCAGTAAATGTTCCCCTCATACATATTAAAATCTTAAAAACATATGAGAGAGACCCCCTTCTACTATTTTTTATTTTTTTTATTAATTTATCTTTTTAATAACACCTTTTTAATTTGTTTTTTTAATTGAAGGATAATTGCTTTACAGTATTTTTGCAACACCATTTGAATATTAACAAGTTTTAATAACTTAATGGTTAAAATAAATATAATATTTAATAAATAAATTAAATAAAATAAATTAAAATAATGTAATAATCATAACTTCATGGTCTTAATAACTTAAATGTCAAAAGATTAAAAATGGCAGAAGGGGAGAAAAAGAAGATAAAGAAAATGTGTCTCTTTTTCTACCCTTATTTTTCTTCTTCAGTTCAGTAGCTCAGTCGTGTCTGACTCGCTGTGAGCCCATGGACCGCAGCACGCCAGGCCTCCCTGTCCATCACCAACTCTTCAGAGCTTACTCAGACTCATGTCCATCGAGTCGGTGATGCCATCCAACCATCTCATCGTCTGCCATCCCCTTCTTCTCCCGCCTTCAGTCTTCCCCAGCGTCAGGGTCTTTTCCAAGGAGTCCGTTCTTCACATCGGGTAACCAAAGGTAGTTGTTTTCTTTAACTGAATATTTTTTGCATGTGTTGTGTGTTCCCCTGGGCTTTCTCTAGCAGCAGGAAGCGGGGGCTCTTCTCCAGGTGAGGTTCCTGGACTTCCCATTGCAGGGGCTTCTCTCAGTGAGGGTCACGGGCTCTAGAGCTCAGACTTCAGTACTTGTGACACATGGGATTTCCTGCCACGAGGCATCTGGGATCTTCCTGGACCAGGGATCGAACACTGTGTCCCCTGCCCTGGCGGCAGATTCTTATCCACTGAACCCCCGGAGACGTCCACGTTCTGCTCCTCAATGTTAGAATGGTCGTCGTGTGTCTCTAGACTTGAAAGAAGCCTTGGAGATGGTCTGACTCAGAGGAGAAAATGAAGAACCAGAAACGTGGGTTTTTTGCTCTTTTTTTAATGTTAAGGTCCCGTCATTGGTGGGGCTTCCCAGGTGGTAAAGAGCCTGCTTGCCAAGGCAAGAGAGTTTAGAGATGAAGGTTGCGAAGGTCGCTTGCTGGGTTGGGAAGATCCCCTGGAGGAGGGCATGGCAACCCACTCCAGTATTCCTGCCTGGAGCATCCCATGGACAGAGGAGCCTGGTGGGCTACAGTCCATGGAATCACAAAGAGTTGGACACGACTGAAGTGACTTAGCGCAACATGGCACTTCATTGGCAGGAAAATCAGGTCTTTATTACTGTCTTAGATTCGAGGCTCAGGTGCCCAGTTGCCTGACACCAGGAAGGCTGGCAAAATGTTTACAAAATGTAGACTCTGAGCTCTTGAATCATGTGTTTTTTGCTAGGTTTTGATGTCTATGTTTTAAACATCGGAGTTTAGAATTTATGACAAGTTGGGGTGGGTAACACAGGAGCAGACCCCACGCTCCATGAGGCAGGTGGCTGGGTGGTGGCGCGGGCCATGCAGAAAATAGTTGTCAGCACAGAGATGAGGCTTAAAAAGCTGGGAATTTTCAAGAAACTACAGCTCTCCTCGCTCACTCAGATGGGTTACTCCTGAAACAAGTGCCCGGAGGTGTTAAAAAAGCAGCCGATTCTGAGCCACAGAAGTTGTGTGGAAATAAAAACCTGCACAGATTAGGAGATGTCCGTCACGCAGCAGTCTTAAAATATCATGAAGATCCTTTGTTGGTTCCCTCTTGTTGTTAAACTCGAAGGTCACTTGACGTTTTGCTCAGTTGATGTTGCTTCCCAGGTGGCCCAGCATCTGCCAGAGCAGGAGATGTAGGGGACCCAGGTCTGATCCCTGGATCGGGAAGATCCCCTGGAGGAGGACATGGCAACCCACTCCAGTGTTCTTGCCTGGAGACTCCCAAGGACATAGGAGCCTGGGGGGCTATAGTCTGTGGGGTTGCAAAGACTCACACATGACGGAGCGACTGACACTTTCAAGCTCATCTTTATTTTGAGTTAATGGACTTTTTGACCACTGCATGGAATCTAAGGGACTTGACATAGTGAATAGGCTCTGGGCGGGGTGAGGGGGAAATGGGATTCTTCCAAGCTCTCTCGCCCTCCTGCCAGAGGCTGATATACCTTCATTTCAGTTCAGTTCAGTGGCTGAGTCGTGTCTGATTCTTTGCAACCCCATGGACTGCAGGACGCCAGGCCTCCCTGTCCATCACCAACACCCAGACTTTACCCAAACTCATGCCCATTGAGTTGGTGATGCCATCCAGCCATCTCATCCTCTGTCGTCCCCTTCTCCTCCCGCCTTCAATCTTTCCCAGCACCGGGGTCTCTTCAAATGATATACCTTAGCCCCCCTAGAACATGTGGGATCAATTCAGGATTTTTGCAAGGCTCGGAAGAGACCTGGGAGACAGAGGTTGTCCTGCTATCATTGTATTTTCATGGAACCCTGGGACGCAGTCTTGGGAACGACAGCCGCAATGTTGCCCGTTACAAGAAGGGTCGCCTGAATGAGAATCTTCAACCCGCCAGCCACTCGGAAAATGACAAGTTCCACGCCGAAAATAAACACACAGCCCCGGAATCGAAACCAGATGGTGGCAGCTCCTAGGATCTCTCTGGGTTTGTCTTTCCTCTTCTTGTTGTTTTGCTTTCCTTCTGAAGTGGATGCGCTATGCCCCTCCTGGAAATTCGTTTGCACAGCGGGATCTCGCATTGGTTTGGGGTCAGCATCCTTCAGTGGACAGGTAGAGAGATTCCGGAGTCCTGACTCAGCTGTGGGGGTGGAGACAGAACTGTATGGTTCGTTCGAGGACACGTCTGGAACAAATGAATGAACGTTTATGTGTTTCCTAACACCACTACAGGCAGTAGCCTGAAAGCAATTTCTGGATTTTCTGCCCCCACCAATCACTTCCTCTGTTTAGGATGGTCACAACTGGTGCAGATCTTTCATCCAGTCCGCAAGACCTTGACTTTTCTGCGTTTGACACTTTCATTTGAGATACTGTAGTCTGCTCTTGTAAAAACAATTGCCTTATTGGACGCCCCACCACCCACCCACTGCCCCGCCAAAAGAAAAAGTTACAGCAGTCTGTGAAACAGACCAGTAGAACTGGAAATGTGTAAGGGATTCCGAAAGCTCATTGGTTTTGACTTGTCCTGGGTGTCGCTGTTAAGTTGCTCAGTTGTGTCCGACTCTTTGCGACCCCGTGGACTACAAAATGCCAGGCTTCCCTGTCCTTCACCATCTCCTGGACTTTGCTCAAATTCATGTCCACTGAGTCAATGATGCCATCCAACCTTCTTATCCTCTGCCATCCCCTTCTCCTCCTGCCCTCAATCTTTCCCAGCATCAGGGTCTTTTCCAATGAGTCGGCTCTTTGCATCAGGTGGCCAAAGTATTGGAGTTTCAGCTTCAGCATCAGCCCTTCCAATGAATATTCAGGATTGATTACCTCTAGAGCCGAGTGGTTTGATTGCCTTGCTGTCCAAGGGACTCCCAAGAGTCTTCTTCAACACCACAATTCAAAAGCATCAGTTCTTCGGCACTCAGCCTTCTTTGTGGTCCAGCTCTCACATCCGTACATGACTACTGTAAAAAACCAAAACTGACTAGCTGGACCTTTGTCAGCAAAATGACGTCTCTGCTTTTTAACGTGCTGTCTAGGTTGGTCATAGCTTTTCTTCTAAGCAGTAAGCGTCTTTTAATTTTATGGCTGTGGTCACAGTCCTGTTAATTAGGATGAATGTGGACTTCCTTCATAGTCCAGTGGCTAGGACTCTGGGCTTCCACTGCGTTGAACATGGGTTCAGTCCCTGGTCAGGGAACTCAGATTCCACATGCTATGTGTTACCACCGAAAAGAAAGAAAGGAATGCGAAGTGGAGTAGATTTTTCTTACAAGGAAATGTAAATCATTGAATTGCTTCTCTAAGAAAAGTGATATGGAAATAGAATTTCAGAGACTAGAAAAACACATGAGGAACTTCTGACCTGTCAAATTGAGTTTGTTCAAGTATTCTGTGCTGAGAATCAAAATGGATACATTGCAATTTTCTGTAGACTTACTTTACAACTTTTTAGACTTAGGATGAGGAATTTTAAGAGGTCAGCAGAAATTTCGGAGAAGGGATATAAGCTTTCAGAATTTGACTTACAGCCTCTGACTTAGAATCAACCAAAATAATACGAAACCTGGTGTTAATTTAGCAGCAGATATTTTACGTAAGAGTTATTTTTTTTTGTTGTTTTTAGCTACAAGGAGGAGCCTGCAGCATTTTCATCTTCTTTTCAACTACGGTGGTTTTCTAATTGTACATTATGTGTGTGACTTTGAGGCAATTGAGCACAACTGTGAAAGAAGAAAATCTTGTTTTGGTATACTTGGCAGAAAATGGATGTGGTTTAATTTTATTATTATGTCTAAGACCAAATAATGAAAGCTGGGGAAAAAAAAAAAAAAAAGGAACTTTTCCCCAAAAGGGGCAAGGTTACAGAATGAGGAAAAGAAACAGAACAGAATAGAAGACCAAAATTCAATTAAGTCACAAAGTTTTTTGTTTTTTTGTTAATTTATTTATTTGAATCGGAGGCTAATGACTTTACAGTATGGTAGTGGTTTTTGCCATACACTGACATGGCCAGCCATGGGTATATATGTGTCACTTGATTTAACAAAATTTTAAGGCAGGAAAATGGGGGCGTCCTCAAAAAAGAACTAGAGAGATTGGATCTTGCCAGTGGCTAGTTAGAAGTCACCTTGACACGCATCACTTGGTCTTTTGCCAAAGATGACGATGAAATAGCTCAGGGAGCAAGCTGCTCTGGCCGACTGTGTATTCTTTTCCAGTAAGCATACTCAGCCTCCACCAGAGACCATGAGCTGGATTTCGGGGAAAAACCCAAGAATATTCAGCATTTCTCCTGGGATATTCCCAGCAGAGCACATTCCCAGGTCTGGAAGCACTTAACCATCTCTCGCTTACTTGAGAAAAGTCAGAAAGGATTATTAAAACAGATTGGAATGTTGAACCGAACTTGTCACTGTTGCTAAGCGGTGTTTGTGAACCGAAAAAAAGATGCTGAAACGGGAGAAACAGTGAACCTGGGAACATAGCTATGCATGCACTTCCCCACTCCCAAAGGGGAAAGGAGTTGTGAATATTTCAGAGAACAGAATATGTTGGCTGCTGACAACCAAAAAAATAAGAGAGAGAAGTTGTCCAAAGGAAATAAAGTTAACTTTCTCCTTCTCATCATTGTTCAGTTGCTGACTCATGTCCAACTCTTTGCAACCCCATGGACTGCAGCACACCAGGCTTCCCTGCCCTTCACCACCTCTCAGAGTTTGCTCAAACTCATGTGCATTGAGTCACTAATACCACCCAACCATCTCATCCCCTGACATCCCCTTCTCTTCCTACCTTCAATTTTTCCCAAGATTAGGAGTAGTTCCATTGAATTTGGAGGGCTGGGGGAAAAAAAGAAAGATGGGAAAAAAATGAAACTGAGAACTCTTACTGATTATGATGTCAGCTCCTTGGGTGAATGTGAAATGGATTCATTCATCAGATGAGACAGGGCTTGGAATTCAGCACATCAGTTGCACAAATAACTGTTTGATCACCTCGTGCATACAGGGCAACGTGCTGCTTGTGGGCAGAAGTTGAGTAAAGATGGAAATGGGATCTTGAAGGGCTTCCCAGATGGCATTAGTGCTAAAGAACCCACCTGCCAATTCAGAGAGAGTCAAGAGACACAGCCTCAATCCCTGGGTCAGGGAGTGCCCCACTCCAGTGTTCTTGCCTGGGGCAAGACCCCATGGACAGAGGAGCCTGGTGGGCTGCAGTCCGTGGGTTTGCAAAGAGTCGGGCAGGATTGAACACACACAGCACTTCTGCAGGAAACGGGAGGATCCTGTGGATGCTTGAACCGTATTGCATGTAGGATGCTTTCTGCTTCGGGAAGGGAGGCAGACTGAAGGTGAGGCAGTGATTCATTTCTTCCACACACAGTCTTGCAGGGAACGTTACAAGTCAGATGGTAGACCAGACAGCCCCTTGGTTATGCCCATGCAGACTTTACACAGTATGATTTTTGAAAATATGTTAACTCATTTATTTATTTTGTCTGGGCTGGGTCTTCACTGCTGTGTGCAGGGGGCTTTCTCTGGTGGTGCCGTGCAGGCTTCTCATTGTGGTGGTCTCTCTTATTGTGGAGCTTGGACTGTAGGTCACATGGGCTCCAGGAGTTGCCACTCCCAGGACCCAGAGCAGAGGCTGAATAGTTGGTGGTGCACAGACTCAGTTGCTCCGAGGTAGGTGGGATCTTCCTGGACCAGGGCTCAAACCTGTTACCTTGCTATCTATCTACTGAGCCACCGGGGAAGCCCACATTATGATTTTTGAGTAGGGTCAGTTCTCTGCTTGTTGTCAACACCATCAGGGGGAAGAAACAAAAATGGGGAATCTGATGAAGATTAAGGGAACATGCTAGAGGTGGAGTGTGCTTCCCTGATGGTTCAGCTGGTAAAGAATCCGCCTGCAATGGGGGAGACCCCGGTTCAATTCCTGGGTTGGGAAGATCTGCTGGAGAAGGGAAAGGCTACCCACTCCAGTATTCTTGGGTTTCCCTGATGGCTCAGATGGTAAAGAATCCACCCGCAATGCGGGAGAACCCGGGTTTGATTCCTGGGTTGGGGGGATCCACTGGAGAAGGGAAACACTACCCACTCCAGTATTCTGGCCTGGAGAACCCCACGGACTTTATCATCCATGGGGTTGCAAAGAGTCGGACACGACTGAGCAGCTTTCACTCCTCATCACTTCACTAGAGGTGGAAGATTTGAATTTCAGTGAAGTGCATCACCACTTTCTGGATGCAATTGGACAGGGAGAAATGAGGAAATAAGACATGGGGACGATCTCACATTCAGAAGTTACTCGAGTTGCCCCAAATCACATCAGTTCAGTTCAGTTCAGATCCTCAGTTGTGTCCAACTCTTTGCAACCCCAAGGGACTGCAGCACGCCTGGCCTCCCTGTTCATCACCAACTCCTGGAGTTTATTCAAACTCATGTCCATCGGGTCAGTGATGCCGTAATAAGGACAAAATTAGGAGTAGACTCACAGTTAAGGTCTGGCAGGGACGCTTTACTCATGAAAGCCTGGAGACCCCTCTTTATGGGAAGTCCAAGGGTCCCCAGACAAACACTACTAGCTCAGTGTCAACTCAGAGATTCTAAAGTGTCCGACGAGGAACTTCCAAGAAGAGTTTCCAATAGGGAAAGAAAATGCACATCAGAAAAGAGGAGTTTTCTTGGAAGTCTTTCTGTTAGGAGAGCACTCATGCTGGTTCATAAAAGTCTAACTAGGTACTTTTGTGTATCCTGAATCAAAAGTTATTTTCCTCGAGAGTTAAAAACACAGTTTTTAACTCACTCCTGTCAGAGGGCTTTAAAGCAGTTTTATTCTAAAGTCACTCCTGTGCTCCCAGGGAAATTCTAAAGCTGAGTTTCCTTCCTGCCATTGTCAGAGAAATTACATTAGATGGGTGTGAACCAGAAGTCGTGACAATCAGACATTGTTTCTCCGTAACTCTTAGATGTATATTTGAACATGTATTTTTTTTCCCCCTGCATGCATTGGTTTAAATATAGTTGTTTGTTCCAAAGATGGTGGTGGCTTGAAGATATCAGTGACAGCCTTGTCCCCTCCTGCATGGGAAGCGGTCGTTTCCTGCACACGCAGGGAAGGTCATTCTTTTCCCGACTTCTTGGTCCTGAATGGTGCCACAGGTGTGTGTCACAGACAAATGTAATAGAAAAAGCAGCTGGGGATTCAGGGAGGCGTGTACTCATCAGATATGTTGCACTGTACTCAGCTTGAGGCATTTGTTGTATAGTCGCTAAGTCGTGTCTGACTCTTTTGCAACCCAACGGGCTGTAGCCCACCAGCCTCCTCTGTCCATGGGATTCTCCAGGCCAGAGTAATGGCGTGGGTAGCTTTTCTCTTCTCCAGGGGATCTTCCCAACCCAGGGATCAAACCCAGGGTCTCCCGCCTTGCAGGCAGATTCTTTACCAGCTGAACCACCAAGAGAACCCAAGAATACTGGAGTGGGTAGCCTGTCCCTTCTCCAGCGGATCTTCCCAACCCAGGAATTAACCAGGGTCTCCTGCATTGCAAGTGAATTATTTACCAACTGACCTAGCAGGGAAGCCCAGATAGACGATAAATGCTTAATACGTGATAAATAATGAAAAGGTGATAGAGACAGGTGATGGGCAATAAGTATACAGATGATAGATGTAGGTAGATGATAGATAAAATAGAGACAGTTATAGTTTATACATACATGTTAGAATAGCTAAATAGAGAAACAGAAAGATAACGGAGACAATAAGTAGATTGATGATATTACTAGATAGATAGGTATTGATGGATGAATGGGTGAATAGGTAGATGAATAGATGGGCATATGAATGGGTGGAGAAAGAGGTGAAAGATGGATAGGTACGGATGAATGGACAGATAGACTGGATGAAAAAGGGATGAAAAACAGATTAATGGATGGATGAATGGATAGATTATATGGAGAGAGAGAGAAGATAGTAAATAGATCAAGGTAGCCAGGTAGATACTTAGATGATAGATATCTATACATCATTTGTTTATTATCAATCCATCATCTAATTATATGTCTACCTACCCTGATCTATTTACCTATCTTCTATCTCTCTCCATATAATCTATCCATCCATCCGTAGGTAGATAGATACATAGACATGATATGTAGGTAAGCAGATAGAAAGACAGATACATAGATAGATAGATGTCATAGGTAGGTAGATAGAAAGATACATAGATGGATAGATGTCATAGGTAGGTAGATAGATACATAGTTAGATGTGATAGGCAAGAGGGTAGATAGAAAGATAGGTAGGTAGGTAGATAGAATGATAGATACATAGATAGATGTCATATTTAGGTAGGTAGAAGGATAGATACATACCTCAGTTCAGTCCAGTCGCTCAGTCGTGTCTAACTGTTTGCGACCCCATGGACTGCAGCACGCCAGGCCTCCCAATCCATCACCAGCTCTCAGAGTTTGCCCAAACTCATGTCCATCGAGTTGGTGATGCCATCCAACCATCTCATCCTCTGTCGCCCCCTTCTCCTCCAGCCTTCCATCTTTCCCAGCATCAGGGTCTTTTCCAATGAGTCAGTTCTTCAGTGACTTCAGCCCTTTCTCTCTCTGTGACTAAAAGTTTTGGAGTATTCACTGGACAAAGTGTTGGAGTTTCAGCTTCAGCCTCAGTCCTTCCGATGACTATTCAGGACTGATTTCCTTCAGGATGGACTGGTTGGATCTCCTTGCAGTCCAAGGGACTCTCAAGAGTCTTCTCCAACACCACAGTTCAAAAGCATCAATTTTTCAGCTCTCAGCTTTCTTTATAGTCCAACTCTCACATCCATACACGACTACTGTAAAAACCATAGCTTTGACTAGATGGGTCTTTGTCTACCAAGTAACATCTCTTCTTTTTAATATGCTATATAGGTTGGTTATAGCCTTTTCTTCCAAGGAGCAAGCATCTTTGAATTTCATGGCTGCAGTCACCATCTGCGGTGATGTTGGAGCCCAAAAAAAATAAAGTCTGACACTGTTTCCACTGTTTGTCCATCTATTTCCCATAAAGTGATGGGACCAGATGCCATGATCTTCGCTTTCTGAATGTTGAGCTTTAAGCCAACTTTTTCACTCTCCTCTTTCACTTTCATCAAGAGGCTCTTTAGCTCCTCTTCGCTTTCTGCTGGAAGGGTGGTGTCATCTGCATATCTGAGGTTATTGATGTTTCTACCGGCAATCTTGATTCCAGCCTGTGCTTCTTCCAGCCTGGCATTTCGCATGATGTACTCTGCATTTAAGTTAAATAAGCAGGGTGACAATATGCGGCCTTGACGTACTCTTTTCCCAGTTTGGATCCAGTCTGTTGTTCCATGTACATACACAGATAGATGTCACAGGTTAGGTTAGGTAGAAAGATAGATACATAGATAGATAGATGTGATAGGTAGGTAGGTCAGTAGAAAGATAGATGGATGTGATAGGTACATAGAAAGATACTTATGACAGGTAGGTAGGCAGATAGGTAAGTAAGGTAGGTAGGTAGATAGATGTGATCGGTAGGTAGGTAGGTAGATAGATATTATTGGTAGGTAGATCGATAGATTGATAGGTAGGTAGGTAACTAGAAGGATAGATAGATGTGATAGGATCTAAAGTAGGTAGGTAGATAGATGTGATCAGTAGGTAGGTGGATTGGTAGGTAGATAGATTGGTAAGTAGGTAGGTAGGTAGGTAGACATGGTAAGTAGGTACTTAGAACGATAGATAGATATATCTAATAATAGGTATTTTCTAGATCTCTCTCCTGCTGATGTGTTAGTTACATTGGGGCCATGAATGCGTGTATATTGAAACCATGCTCATTAACATTTGAGACGTGGAAACACGAAGCTCATGCAAGGCCCCGGGAGGTCCGTCACACGTAGGGTTCCGTTCGCCCAGAACTAAAACTCCACCACAGAACGGCAGCCGCCCCCGTGTCCCTGAGCCCTTTCTCTCTGTGTGACGCTGTCCTCTTGCACCATTAATCTTTCAAACGTCCATTCCGGGAGCATTTTCTTAGAGCGTCACCTCCCGCCGTGAGCCATAGCACAGCGCTCCCACCCGGGAGGGCAGCGGGTCGAAGCCTGACCGGGTCCAGGCAGGTGGAATTCATTACAGAGCATCACCCACCCCGGCACCCACGCAAAGGAATCCAGTGAGACACACGTTCTGTGTCCTGTGGGCAAAAGCAAACGCTGAGGAATGAAAAAACACAGCCTGCACACGTTCCTGGGAGCTTTCCCTTGCTCCTGGGGGCGGGGCCAGAAACCCACCCCAAACATCGTAGTCAGGGACATGCAGAGTCTCTGCACAGCCTCCCTGCCAAGTCAGTAAAAACTGAAGTGTTGGTCACTCAGTCGTGTCTGACTCTCTGTGACCCCACCATGGACTGTAGCCCCCCAGGCTCCTCTGTCCATGGGATTCTCCAGGCAAGAACACTGGAGTGGGTTGCCATGCCCTCCTCCAGGGGATCTTCCCGACCCAGGGACCGAACCCGGGTCTTCTGCATTACAGGCTGCAGCCTGCTTGCCTCCTTGTTCTTTGTCCCAGGCGGTCCCAGCCACGGGCCCCTTCTGCCATATCCCCCATTTGGTTCTGACCTGGGGACCATCTTTCACCTTTGTCTGTCTGATTGTCTGTATGTGTGTGTTTCAGAATGTGTTTATGTGTGTGTGTGTGTGTATGGATGCACGTGTATTTGTGTGCGTGTATGCATGTGTTTAGGTTTCTTTGTAAGCATTTGTGTGCATCTATATGCGTGCATGTGTTTCTGCATGTTTCTGAGTGAATGCACGTCCGTACATGTACTGGCGTGTCACTGTGGGCATGCGCATGTCACTGCATGACTATCCATGTATGTGTTCATGAACATATGTACGTTTACCTGTCTCTCTGTATCCTCGAAAACAGTATCATGTCTTCTGGAGAAATATCATATGACATCCCTCATATATGGAATCTAAGAAGACTTATGATGCAAAGTAACTCACTTACCACACAGAAACAGACTCACAGGCTTAGAAAGTGAACTTATGGTGCCCAGGGGGAAGGACAGGGGAAGGGACAGTCAGGGAGTCTGGGATGGACGTGGACACACGGCTGTGTTTAACATGGAGAACCAGCAAGGACCTGCTGGCCAGCACGGGGAACTCTGCTCAACATTCTGTAATAACCTCATGGTCACCAGGGGGAAGGATGGGGGAAGGGACAGTCAGGGAGTCTGGGATGGATGTGGACACACGGCTGTTTAACATGGAGAACCAGCAAGGACCTGCTGGCCAGCCCAGGGAACTCTGCTCAATACTCTGTAATAACTTCATGGTCACCAGGGGGAAGGATGGGGGAAGGGAGAGTCAGGGAGTCTGGGATGGACATGGACACACGGCTGTGTTTAACATGGAGAACCAGCAAGGACCTGCTGTCCAGCCCAGGGAACTCTGCTCCATGTCACGTGGCAGCTGGGATGGGAGGGGAGTTTGGAGGAGAATGGATGCATGTGTATGTTTGAGTCCCCTTGCTGACCCCCGAAAGTACCACAAAACTGTTAGTCAGCTGTACCCCAGTACAAGACAAAAAGTTTTCAAAAAGCAGTCTCCTTCTCACCTCCGTTTTTCCTGCATACTTTTCCACTCCCCAAATGCTTTTCCAGATAACAAGGAAAAGAAAGAGGTCGTCAGAATGTCCCTCGGTGGTGAAGCTCACAGCACATCTCAACAGCATTTGTTTTTATGTTGAGAACAGAGACTTCAGAAAGGACAACGTGAAAGGTTTATGTTAACATAAATCCTGAGTTACTCCACACCTTCAAACATATTTCCAGGAGGGGAAAAAAAAAATGTTTACCCGGATAAATGTCTTGACAGATAATGAGAACTTACTTCAGTGCCTAGAGATCGTATCTGAAATTTCAGGCAGTAAACACATCCACAGCAATGCATGTCATCTATAAATATTATGAGGTTGGTTATTGCCGACAGGTTTGTCTCCAGGGCATTAGGATGACACTGGATTTCTCCATGTGCATGCTGGTTAATCTCATCTAAAATGAATACTATCTCATAAACACACACAGTTATAGAGAGTGCTGAAGCCCAAATTCATCGCTTCTATCCACCATCCCCCTATAGCTCACGGTGACCTCTGAGAAAGATAAGGAGCAGATTCTGTGCCCTTCCAAATGTTACACATGCTTAAACTCAGAACCAGGAGATCCATGGCGTGAAATGGAATATTTCCTGCTATATCACTAAAGAAACGGTGTCGCAGTCATCAGAATTAATGCTTTTGAACTGTGGTGTTGGAGAAGACTCTTGAGAGTCCCTTGGACTGCAAGGAGATCCAACTAGTCCATCCTAAAGGAAATCAGTCCTGAATATTCTTTGGAAGGACTGATGCTAAAATTCCAATGCTTTGGCCGCCTGATGGGAAGAACTGACTCATTGGAAAAGACCCCGATGCTGGGAAAGATTGAGGGCGGGAGGAGAAGGGGACGACAGAGGATGAGATGCTTGGATGGCGTCACCGACTTGATGGACATGAGTTTGAGCGGAGTCTGGGAGTTGGTGATGGACAGGGAAGCCTGGCGTGCTGCGGTCCGTGGGGTTGCAAAGCATCGGACAGGAATGAGCGATTGAACTGCACTGACTCATCAGCTCTTGCAACTACCATGGATGGTGAGCTGGTGAGCCCCGAGGAAACTCAGGCAGGAAGGAACACCTGCTGTCCACCAGCCATCAGACTCTGGCCAGTCCCCACGGAGAGCCCCGAGGAAACTCAGGGTTCAAAGACACAGGATACTGGTCCCACGTAGTTGTGCGCTCAGTCATGTCTGACTCTTTTGTGACTCCATGGACTGTAGCCCGCCAGGCTCCTCTGTCCATGGGATTCTCCAGGCAAGAATACAGGAGTGGGTTGCCGTTTCCTCCTCCGGCGGATCTTCCGGACCCAGGGACCAAGCTCGTGTCCCTTGTGTCTCCTAGACTGGCAGGCGGGCTCTTTACCACTGAGCCACCTGGAGGCTCCTCGGGAGCTGTGGTACAGATCAAAGGAGTGATTTCAGTGAGCCCAGACCCTTGCATCTTCCTGTAAACAAAAGCACAAAATTCCCTAACTTGAGATATCTGATCTTCCTTCCGTTAGGAATAATCGTCTGATGCTGACTACCAGCCCTTCCTTGCAAAACTTCTATATCATCTGATTCCTCCCTTTGCCTCCTTGGAGCAGTTCCCTCAGGAACTGCCATTTGACATGCCACCTCGCAGGCTTAAAGTCCTAAAAATTCCCACCAAATGAAGCATAACTCTCAGCTCTTAATGTGAATGTTTCTTAAGTATGCAATGGGTAGCTCTGTCCCACAGATAACACAGCTTTGCATCAGGGCTTCCCTGCTGTCTCTGTCAGTAAATAATCTGCCTGCAACATAGGAGACCCAGGTTCAATTCCATGGTTGGGAAGATCCCCTGGAGAAGGGAATGGCAACCCACTCCAGTATTCTTGCCTGGAGAATCCCATGGACAGAGGCGCCTGGTGGGTTGTAGTCCATGGGGTCCCAAGAGTCAGACATGACTGAGCAACAAAACCACCTCCTGGCAGAGGTATATTTGGGGGGTAATGCAATTCAGACCCACAAGGAGCAGGGGGAAAAGATACATCATGGTGACCATGATTTTGAGTGTGGGTCCTCGTCGGTTACGGCTACCACGCATGGCTGTGTTAAGAGTTCCCTGTATCAGCTACAAATTGGCACTTGCCATATACGTCTACAAGGATCAAATCTAGTGCTGCTGCAGCTGCTGACCTTCAACATTCCCCTGAAAGGAGTTGAGGGTGGAGAGCAGGAATAAGGCATTTCTGCTCCTGGAAAAACCGGCAGGAGCGGTCTTCAGATAGTTAGGTATTTTTCAGGAGCTGATTTCATGAGCCCAATTCTTGTATCTCCTCATATCTAGAAAAACACTGAAGTCCTTCATGGTGATGACTCCTCCTTGTGACTAGCACAAGTTTCAGAAGACCCACAAAAACTTTCTACAAAAATTGTTTGCGTGAACTCCCCCTTTGCCAAAATCACTTATATATTGACCCTCCTTCCCTGGGTGTTTGGAGCCGTCTCAGAGCTATCTGAGGTGTTGTCTCAGCCCTCATTTTGCCCCTAACACCTGATGGCAAAGAACCAACTCATTGGAGAAGACCCTGATCCTGGGAAAGGTGGAAGGCAGGAGGAGAAGGCGATGACAAAGGATGAGAGGGTTGGATGGCATCACCGACTCAATGGACACGAGTTTGAGCAAACTCTGGGAGATACTGAAGGACAAGGAAGCCTGGTGTGTTGCAGTCCACGTGGTCGCGAAGGGTCGGACACGACTGAGTGACCGACCAGCGCCAGCAGCAGAATCGGAACTTGCAACTCTCACCTTTTTTAAGTCGCCCCCCCCCACCAACCCCGTCTCCACGGAAACACAGCCCCTGAAAGTCAGGAGGCTGGAATGAGTCCTTGCCTGGGACGGATGCTGTGGGCAGACAGCTCAGGTATCAGACACAGTAAGCTTGGAGATTTATCATCTTGGAGGTTTGCACTCCGCTCTGCGCCTCTGGGCAGACAGCTGCGTCCCAGCCCTTCCAGGGGAGGTGACGTAACTGGGTCTGGAAAAGGCAGGCAGAGCGCTGCTGAGTCTAAAGCCTGTGGTGTCTGCAGAAAGTTGGGAGGAGATCTTACACCCTTTATCGCTCTTATCTACCCGCCTTTGTAGCCAAAAACCCTCCCCAGGGGCGTTCACATCGTCCTTGTGAAACCTCCAGATATCAACAGCTGGGGTGGGGTGGGGGGCAGACATAGCCTGTCGGAAAGTGTTGTTTTTGCAAAAGCATCCTCTTTTAAGATAATGTGTTGGAGCAACAAAGAGGGTCTAGCTGGCAGTCCAGACTTACTCACTGCTCTGAAAAAAGAGAAAAACTGGGAAAGATTAAAAAAAAAAAAAGACACAGAGATTGGACTGTAGCCCCGCCAGGCTCCTCTGTCCATGGGGATTCTCCAGGCACGAATACTGGAGTGGGTAGCCATTCCCTTCTCCAGGAGACCTTCCAGACCCAGGGATCAAACTGGAGTGTCCTGCATTGCAGGCAGATTCTTTACCATCTGAACCACCAGGGAAGCCCATGACCCTAAAGCAAAGGCAGCAGAAGAAACATAAATAAATAAATGGGACTGCACCCCAACTAGAAACATGTGCATCAAAAGACACTCGAGAGGAGGAAAAGACAACTCCCAGAATTGGGGCAAAATATCTGCAAACCGTGGATCTAGTAACAGATTCCTGTCTACAATATGTATAGGACTTCTCCAAGGGCACAACAACAGCAAAACAAAGACAACCCACTTTTGAAAAAACACGCAAAGGACTCCAATAAGTGTTTGCGCAAAGCCGTACGAATGGCCGATGAATCCGTGAAAGTCAAGTCGCTCAGTCGTGTCCGCCTCTTTGCGACCCCGTGGACTGTAGCCCGCCAGGCTCCTCCATCCGTGGAATTTCCCAGACACATGGTACTGGAGTGGGCTGCCGTTTCCTCCGCCAGGGGCTCTTCCTGACCCGGGGGTGGAACCCGAACCCGGGTCTCCCGCCTTGCAGGCAGACGCTCTACCGTCTGAGCCACCAGGGAAAGCCCCAAAACACAGGATGAGATGTTCAACAGCCGTTGGGCATCACAGATAAAAAAACACGGTGAGGTACCACTTCACACAAAACCAACCAAACAAACAAACAAAAAACAGAGTGGAAAATCAGAGTTGTCGATGAACATGGTACAGATGAACCTGCCTTCAAAATAGAAGTGGAGACGCTCTAGACGTAGAGAACAGACATATGAACGGAGTGGGTGGGATACATCGGGAGGTTGGAATGCACACACATACACCATGGACACTGTGGATAGAACAGATGAGTAATGAGAACCTGCTTCACAGCACAGGGGTCTGTGGCCCCTCAATGGAAAGCAAATCCCAAATACGAGGAGATGCTTGGATCCGCGGAGCTGATTCACTTCAAGGTACAGCAGAAATTAACCCAGCGTGGTAAAAGCATCTCTGCTCCCATAAAATAAATTTTTTTTTTAAATAGAAGACGAGGAGGGGACGCATTCAGAGAGCAGCCCTGACATATACACACCACCGTGTGTGAAATAGACAGCGAGTGGGAAGCTGCTGTCCAGCCTAGGAAGCTGGAGGAGGGGTGGGTGAGGGGGGTGGGAGGAAGTCTCAAGAGGGAGGCGACCTATGTACAGTCATAGCTGATTTCGTGTTGTTGCCGAGCTGCAAATAACTACAGCGTTGTAAAGGAATTATCGTCCCATTTAAAAAAAAAAATATCAAATAGTGATGCATCTCTGTGGAATCTGAGAGCCAGGTGTGGCAGGGCCGGACCCTCTCCTGGGTGTGTAGACGGCTGTGGTCCTCAACATGCTCATCCCTATGGGTGTCTGCATCCTCACCTCTTCTTATAAGGATCCCAGCCCTATGGGACCAGGACCCACCCCTGTGACCTCATTTGACGTTCATCCCCGCGCCCCCGCCCCCGTTTAAAGACCCTCATCTCCAAATACAGTCACATCCTTAGGTCCCTGGTGGGGGAAGTGGGGGACAGGATTTCAGCCCAGGAATTTGGCCCAAAACTCCAGTTCAACCCACCCGTCTCCACGGGGAGTTGGGGTTTGTACAGACCCACTGAGGTCAGCACTTTTTAATTCTCGCCTCCCGTCAAAGAATGCAGCCCTCCCCTCTGGGAACCGTCCCGGGGGCCGGGGAAGAATTTACTTGACGCTTGCCAAACGAAGCCGAAACCGAGCTCGCGTGTTTTTTTTTTTCCGTTCCTCTGCACTTCCCTCCCAAGAGCGTGCCCTTGAGTCTGTCGGGGTTCCGGGGAGAGAGAGGGGCGGAGGGGACAGTTGGGGAGACGGCAGCTCTCACTTGCCCCAGCTCGGGGGTGCGTCTCTTCCTGTGGTTATGATCCCTCACTGAGAGAATTCACCTGGTGTCTCCCATCCCAGGCTTTGAGCGACTTGGAGACACGTGTCGTTTCACACCAGTGGCTCTCTCATAAGACAGAACCTATTGGCAGGGCAGCGATGGAGACGCAGACACAGACAACAGACTTGTGGACCCAGAGGGTGGAAAGGGGAGGGCAAGACGAATTAGGGAGAGCCGCGTGCAAACATACACATCACGGCACATAAACCATGTGGCTGGGGAAGTTTAGGGCTTCCGTCGTGGCTCAGACGATAACGCATCTGCCTGCAATGCAGGAGACCCGGGTTTGATGCCCTGATCTTTTTTCTTTTTTTTCCAGAGTTGGTTTCTTTTTATTCTGCAATAACTAGACCAACTTTTCTTAATGTGGAAGCTGACCGGTCAGTGCCCAGAATCCAAGCGGACGGTGAAGCTGATATCCATACTCCACCCTGTAGTTTGCTTTTAGTTGCAAAACTGTGAGAATGTCTTTTCCTAGACTGCTCACGGCAGCGGTCTTCATTTCACTTCTAGCTACTGCCGGGGTTACTGGGATTTGCGTGAGGAAATACCAATGGGTATTATGATCGCCCAACACGGCGATCTGGAATTGGGATAGAACGTTGCTTATGGCCACATCTTGCAAAGTGCTGAAAGCTCAACCGAGGTCCTTACAGAAAGCTAAAAATCATGACCGCCAGAGTGGGTCAGGTTATACAAACCACGGTTCCTACTCCCTCCTCCCCCAACACCAATTAGCCGCCTTGTGAAGACAATGTAAGATAAATGGTCTTCGAGCCAAGAGACGGCCATGTAGGCGTTCTAAAACAGGCAGGAAACCTCAAGGTCTGGTTTTGACGGGGGAATAGAGAATGAGTCCCAGATTACACAAGACTCCAAGAACTCGGGAAGAAGCTTATCTGAAAGGGAAGAAGCCGCGTAGCTGGTATTTTGTGGTTGTTGATAAGTCGTGTCTGACTCTCTGTGACCCCACGGACTGGAGCCCACCCGCCTCCTCCGTCTGTGGGATTTCTGCAGGCGAGAATACTGGAGTGGGTTGCCATTTCCGTCTCCAGGGGATCTTCCCCACCCAGGGATCGAACCCAGGTCTCCCACATTGCGGGCAGACGCTTTACCGTCTGAGCTACCAGGGAGTCTTTAGCACTAACACCAAATAAAGTCTTTCCTGGCTTCACATGCTAATACTACCTAATATTGTGTTTCTGTGGTTCTCAGTAGGAAAACTATAAAATCCTGTTGCCTGTGTTATATGTATAGACTTAGAAAAAAAGAGCTAACCTGTTTGAAAAGTCTGCTAGACACCTTGTCTCTTTCCTGTATATCATCTTGTTTATTTTTGGCCGCGCTGGCTCTCCCTTCCTTTTCTCTAGCTGCGGCCAGCGGGGGCTGCTCTCCAGCCGTGGTGTGCATGCAAGCTTCTCGTTGCGGTGGCGTCTCCTGTTGCAGACACAGGCTCTAGGGCGGGTGGGCTTCAGTCGTTGCACCCCACACGCTCCGTGGCCGAGGCTCCCTGGCCCAGTAGTTCTGGTACACGGGCTTGGTTGCCCCGTGACAGCTGTGATCTTCCCAGACCAGGGATGGAACACACATCCTCTGCATTGGGCAGGCAGATTCCTTACCGCTGAGCCACCAGGGAAGCCGTCTCTTGCTTTAAAGAAAGAAAACCAACCAAAAATAGGTTCAGCATGGAGCGGATATATGTATCAGTTCAGTTCAGTCACTCAGTCGTGTCTGACCCTTTGCAAACCCATGCACCGCAACACACCAGGCCTCCCTGTCCATCGCCAACTCCCAGAGTTTACTCAAACTCATATCTGTCGAGTCGGTGATGCCATCCAGCCATCTCATCCTCTGTCGTCCCCTTCTCCTCCCACCTTCAATCTTTCCCAGCATCAGGGTCTTTTACAGTGAGTCAGTTCTTCTCATCAGGTGGTCAAAGGATTGGAGCTTCAGCTTCAGCATCAGTCCTTCCAAGGAATATTCAGGGTAGATTTCCTTTAGCATTGAGTGGTTTGATTTCCTTGCAGTCCCAGGGACTCGCGTGTATTCTGTACAGAATGCAGCAAGTTGAGAAACACATCACAGACACAAGCCAGAATAGGAACCATAGAAGGGAAGAGAATTTGTATATCCATCTTACCAAATCCATCTAGACATCAGCTCAGAAGAAATGGCAATGCAAGATGGCACGTTTTGGGTCTTAACCTCCAGCATCAAAATCCCACCATTTATAAAATCTGTGCACTACACACCTAGGAATGAGGTGTTTTCTCCAAGAAATGACTCTTTTTATTACCGTAACCCATATATACATTTGTCCTGGTTCTTACAAATACTTTTGAATAGGAAAAACAATTTCTGTTTATACCTGAAGACATTTTTTTAAAAATAATGTTTTTAGCAGATATGGATTGCCTAGAGTAGCTTATTTATTCACAGTATCGGGAGAGGATTTCCATGGAAATTGCAAAATAGGATTTTGTGCTAAACACAGTATTTGGTGTTTGTGGTGTGACAGCTTCTGTCACTGAATGTATTTTATTAAAGTGCCAGGGGTAAATTGAACAGCAGTCTATTTTACTGTCTTTTTAACATCTCTGAACACCTCTTCGTTTTACTATTTCATGTTTTTACAGTCTCTCTGTGGAATAAATAAGCCAGTGACATCCATGCAAAATGTCAAGCGTGCTTAAGACTAATGTAACTCGTCTGCCTGCAGAGGAATTCCATTCCAGGAGCACGTTCCTAAGTCCACTTTGTAAGTCCAACAAAGTTACCTGGGTACCCAAAGTAACAGGAGACGGAGGGCAATCCATGATGTCACTCATTCCTGACTTTGAGGAAATGCACGTTTGAATCTTTGACAGTTTGCAACTTGAAGGTTCATACGTAGGGGACTTACTGTATTTCAGAAGTGAGTCTTGGGCTTGGCATTAGAACGTAGCTATCCACAGTCTTCTGGAGAAGACTCTTGAGAGTCCCTTGGACTGCAAGGAGATCCAACCAGTCCATCCTAAAGGAAATCAGTCCTGGGTGTTCATTGGAAGGACTGATGTTCAAGCTGAAACTCCAATACTTTGGCCACCTGATGCGAAGAGCTGACTCATTGCAAAAGACTGATGCTGGGAAAGATTGAGGGCAGGAGGAGAAGGGGGCGACAGAGGATGAGATGGCTGGATGGCATCACCGACTCAGTGGACATGACTTTGAACAAACTCAGGGAGACGGTGAAGGACAGGGAGGCCTGGCGCGCTGAGGTCCACAGGGTCACAAAGAGTCAGACAAGACTTTGAATTGAAGGCCCTATATAGCAACTTATTTCCCCACAGTGAAAAAAAAAGAAAAAAATACTTTTCAAAAGACAAAAGTTAAAAACTATATGGCAAATCTCTTTTTTTTTTACTTGACAGTGATTATTATTGTAGCTTTATCTAGATATATTCAGTGCTTTTGAAGACATTTATTATAAGCAAAGGCAGCTCTGTTTGCGTTCACATGCCCCAGAGGCCAAGTTCCTACATGTCCCTGACAGGCGGAGCTTAACTCGGGATATTTCCGTAGCTTTTCCGTCATTAGCACAGATGCCTGCTGACACGATGCAGAGCTAATTGGTGCCCTCTATAGCAGGGCACAGCTCATATCCTGTCCGCACGGGACGTGTAAAAACTGGAACCTCCAAGACTCCGTGTCAATGAGCAATTTGAGCAGAACGCCCTCTTGTTCACCCGGTGCAAAGCAAGCTTTGACGTTGCATGAAACACAAAATCGGGTCCTTTGCAGAGACCTGGATGGACCAGGCGTCTGTCACACAGAGTGAAGACAGCCAGACGGAGGAAAAACAAATACCGTATATGAATGCGTATGTGTGCAAGCCCAAAAAATGGGTACCGACGGATCTTTATTTGCAAAGCAGAAATAGAGACACAGCGGTGGAGAGGAAACGTATGAGGGGGTGGGATGAATTGGGAGATGGAGACGGACGTGTATACACTATTGAGACTGTGTAAAAGAGATAACTAACCAAAATCTACTGCACGACAGAGGGAACTCTATACTCTATGCTGGCCTAAATGGGAAGGAAATGCAGAAAAGAGGGGGTCTGTGTGTGCATGTAGCTGATTCACTCTGCCGGACGGTGGGAACTGAATACTCTAGAGCAACTATGCGTGCATGTGTGCTAAGTCATGACCCACTCTTTGCGACCCCGTGGACTGTAGCCCGCCAGGCTCCTCTGTCCGTGGGATTCTCCAGGCAGGAATACTGGAGTGGGTCGCCATGCCCTCCTCCAGGGGGTCTTCCCGACCCAGGGATCGAACCCGCCAGACACGTAAGAAGTGTCTCTTATGTCTCCTGCCTTGGCAGGCGGGTTCTTTACCACTACTGCCACCTGCGAAGCCCAAGGCAGTTATACTCCAGTGAAAATGTTTTGAAAAATAAACTTGCCTGAACACCACGGCTCCTTTTTCTAACCTGACACCACCTGGCTTTGTCAGTTCCCGGTCACATCCGTCCACAGAGCATGCAGAAACATACCATTGCAGAAAGCCATCTAAACTGTGTATTTAAAAAAAAAAAAAAAATTTATCTCAGTTTTAAGGTGGCAATCTGTCCAGGGCTTTTTAAAGATTATGCAGAGAAAATAATATTCCTGTTTTACCAAATGTCATCAAACCATTATGAATGCGTATTACCTTCTGAAAGCGCCATTAAACGCTTTCCATGGACTTCCCCGGTGGCTCAGGGGTAAAGAATCCACCGGCCAATGCAGGAGACGTGGGTTTTGTCCCGGGGTCGGGAAGATCGCTTGGAGGAAGGCATGGCAACCCGCTCCAGTATGCTTGCCTGGAGAATCCCGTGGACAGAGGAGCCTGGCGGGCTACAGTCCATGGGGTCGCACAGAGTCAGAGACAGCTGCGTGGCTGACACTAGACTAGCAGTCTCTACAAGAGTCCGTGTGTATTTCTTCCTTTTTCTTAGGAGCACATATATATACGTAGATATATACAGAGAGGTGCTTCCCTCGTGGCTCAGCTGGTAAAGAATCCGCCTGCAATGTGGGAGACCTGGGTTCCATCCCCTGATTGGGAAGATCCCCCTGGAGACGGGAAAGGCTCCCCACTCCAGTGTCCTGGCCTTGGAGAATCCCATGGAGTGTACAGTCCTGGGCTCATCTCTGCCAACACAAACACACTTTCTGGTCTAGCTGAGGCTCAGCTACTACGTACTAGTAAGAAGCATTTACCGAGATGAAACACTGGATAGCACTTCATTAAGATTATACCATCTGAAGCCACTTGGCTTCCAAACAGTTAGCTGTTCTCATGACCTCAGGTCTATTTACTGATGGAGAAGAATTCAACCAGGCTTCATCTTTTTTTTTTTTTTTTTTAATTCTCTTCCTGGATTAAAAAGACTCTAAAAGAAAAAGTTTTTCTCTAAGAGCGAGACTTGTCAAAAGGTATGTGCATTCGTTTACCGCGAACAGAATCCAAATTCTGAATTTTCATCTTCCCCATCCTAATTTTTTTTTTTTTTTCCAGCTCTCTTGGCATGGTGTCATCTATTTTTCTTTCTGGTTCCGAAGGCATGTCCAAAAAGCACTCCCAGAAAATAATTTAACGAGTTTTCTCTTCCTAAAGTATTTTCATAATCTATCATGTCAGTGTTCCTTCTTGTTAAAATTTATATATTTTATACAAAGGGGGGGAAAAATATATATATATGATGTTACTGGCACGCGAAGTTCGACTGACAGTCTTGATGGTAATAAAGTACACTTACCCCAAATGCCAGAGGAATGAAGAAAACAGATTCTTGTGTCTCCGGTAACCTTAGAAATGCCTTCAGTTATTTTTATGGCCTCTCTGGCCCAGCTGAGAACACCAGTGTTATTCAGGTTGGGTCGTTAGGATTCTAATGTTTTGTGAAGTTTGCAAAAGCTCAGGCCTGCTCCCCCTGAGTTGTCTTCAACCTGCGTGCGTGCTAAGGGATTTCAGTCGTGCCTAACTCCTTGCGATCCTACGGGCTGCAGCCCGCCAGGCTGTCTTCTGTCCACGGGATTCTCCAGGCGAGAATACTGGAGTGGGTTGCCAGGCCTGCCCCCACCTTAGTCGCCTTTGATTTCATGAACCCCAAATCAGCTTTCCCTTGACGTCCCTCAGCTCTTCCTTTTCCGGGGTAACACCTAGGGCGCTGAACACCACCACCACGTGTGAAACCGTGGCCCCCGAATCTCCACTTTCTAACCCCCACTCTGGCATTACTGTTTGCACAGTCCTCCTGCGCGTCTAGGGCATCGATAACTTGGACCAGTCCGGTTGCATTTCCACGCCTTGGCCATCATCGGTTGTGCTGCTGTGAACAGTGAGCCCCTTGGACTGCAAGGAGATCAAACCGGTCCCTCCTAAAGGAAATCAGTCCTGAATATTCATTGGAAGGACTGATGCTGAAGCTGAAGCTCCAATACTGACTCACTGGAAAAACCCTGATGCTGGGAAAGATTCAGGGCGGGAGGAGAAGGGGATGAGATGGTCGGATGGCATCACCGCCTCGATAGACATGAGTTTGAGCAAGCTCTGGGAGATGGTGAAGGACAAGGGAGCCTGGCATGCTGCAGTCTGTGGGGTTGCAAAGGGTCGGACGTGACTTATCGACTGAACAACAACAAATGGCAAATCAGAAGAGCCTTGGCAAAACTGCCCTGGTAGAGTCACTGATCCTCAATTAAAGCCTAAGGTGAATCTCAAGGGACTGTTTACATTTGGCAAGCCACTTAAGCACTGTATCTTTATCAGCGTATTGAAAATGGGATTAGTTAGCAATGGTATGCACTCAAGTGGGCTTCTGTGATAGCCCAGTTGGTAGAGAATCCGCCTGCAATGCAGGAGACCCCAGTTCGACTCCTGGGTGGGGAAGATCCCCTGGAGAAGGGAAAGGCTACCCACTCTAGTATTCTTGGGCTTCCCTTGTGGCTCAGCTGGTAAAGAATCCGCCTGCAATGCGGGAGACCTGGGTTCGATCCCTGGGTTGGGAAGATGCCCTGGAGAAGGGAAGGGCTACCACTGCCTTCTGACCCGGAGAATTCCATGGACTGTATAGTCCAAGGGGTCACCCAGGGACACAACTCAGCCACTTTCACACACTCAAAACATAGTTTCACTTTCTTTAAAGACTGGGCTCTTGAATTAGTGGCAAAATTTCGGTTAAATTTATGTTAAAAAAAAAAAAAAAGAATTGTCTTCCAAAATGTGGATTGGCTGAGAGGCCCATACATGTGGTTCTGTGTATACTTCCCTTGCAATTATCAGTTCAGAGAATTCATTTTTCCAGATTTCTTAACCCTGCTAGACAGGAACTCCAAGAAACAGAAAAAGTCCATATGCATTTTCATTCTTAGGGAATATTAGCCTTTTACCCGAACGTGGAGGAAGCAGAATTAATCTCTCCTGGAAAAACAGGTGTATCTCCCATTAGACATTTTTCATCAATCGCCTGTCTTTTACGGCTGTTCTTCATTGTCTTAGAATGTCCTGAGCACTGAGGTGACTTTTACCTCAAGATCATAAAATATAAGACAAAATCCAGACCCTTCTTCACGAGTTTATAGGCATTTGCACATAAGCTCATGAAGAAAATGTCTTTTGGTGAGTGTTAAAGACTTGGACATGACTTAGCAACTAAACATCAGTGAGTTCGTTGGCCACCTCACATCGAGATATTCTGGAGGGCTGAATGCCCTCAACGGTGAATCCAGGAGTAACTGTCAAGCTAAAAATAAAATTGCTAATTAGAGAGGTTCTGTTTATCCTGGTGGATATTTCTACCAATGTGTGTGTGTGTATCTGGTATCTGAGTCTGGGAAATTAATGGGGCGACTTTGGGGTTCTCTGCTATTAAGAATCCATGCTTCTCGGCATGGGGCACAGGTTTGATCCATGGTTGGAGAACTAAAATCCGTGTGTATGTGTGTGTGTGTGTTTGTGTGTGTGCTCAGTCGTGTCCAACTATTTTGTGACCGCATGGACTAGAGCCCGTCAGGCTCCTCTGTCCGTGGGATGCTCCAGGCACGAATAGTGGACTGGGTTGCCATGCCCGTCTCCAGGGGATCTTCCCGACCCAGGGATCAAAGCTGCATCTCCTGCATTGGCAGGCAGATTCTTTTTTTGTTTGTTTGTTTGTTTTTTACCACTGAACCACCAGAGAAGTCAAGATCCCTTTGGTGCAGCCAAAAATTGCTCAAAAAAATAAATGGGCCAAGGGCCATAATGTTTATAGAGAAGAAGCTTACTGTGGGCTGAATTCTGTCCCCTGCAAAATCCTTACCTTGAAGCTCTGACCCTCAGGGCCTGAGAATGAGGCTGTATTAGGAGATGAGAGTCTTTGAAGCGGGGATGAAGGTGGAATGAGGTCACTGGGGTGGGCCCTGGTCCCATAGGACTGGGATCCTGACAAGAAGAATACCTAGAGCCTCTGCTCCACAATGAGAGAAACCACAGCAATGGTAAGCCTGCCAACCCCAGCTAGAGAGTAGCCCCCGCTCACCATGACTGGCAATGAAGACTCAACAAAGTATTAAAAAAAAAAAAAAAAAGCTTGCATGGAAAGAGTCTGGAAATTATCTCTTCAAGGAACAAAAATTTCCCCAGAAAAATAATTGCAGTTTGTTGCCAAGGTAAACACAGTTGTTAAAACCCTTGAGATGGATAACATTGGCAGGTACTACTCTTTGCCCTGAATGCATTCATTTATTGATTTGCAGTGAATGAATTCACATATTAATTAGTGTATGGGCCGCACCTGCCAAATTTGTTCTCTACCCCCAAAGGGACTGTCGAGAAAAATTCACCATCACAACACTGGGAAACCAACAAAGCTTGTCCCACCTTCAAAGGATGCCTTGTGCTAGAAGATGATTGATTTTAATGGTTGGTTGTGTCAGTGAAAAAGAAAATCCCTCTGTGACAGAGATGAAACCACCTGGCTCTCCCCCATCTTGCAGGGGATTAGAATAGAGACTTTTGCAGGAGTAGGCTTGCAACTTTCATGTTACTGTTGCACGGAAGACAGAAATGAATGAATAGGTCTTTTTGGCATACACCAGCCAAACACGCCTGCAAGTGTTAAACAATTTTAGTGTTTGGTTTTTTTTTTTTTTTTTAGCTATTCCCAGGCGTCTCGGTGATGAAGAATCTGCGTGCCAGTGCAGGAGACCCGTGTTTGATTCCCAGGGTCAAGAAGGTCCGCTGGAGGAGGGCATGGCAGCCCACTCCAGTGTTCTTGCCTGGAGAATCCCATGGACAGAGGAGCCTGGCAGTCTGCAGTCCATGGGGTCACAAAGAGAGGGTCATGACTTAGTGATTTAGCACACATGCACACACAGTATTTCACTGTATATATGTACCACAACTTCTTTATCCATTCATCTGTTAGATCCAAACCAAACATAGAAACACACGTTTAATGTTGATGGACTTCCGCATGCAAATATACACATACATACCACCGCCTTTTTTCATCTGCTGCGTCTTCTCAGTGTCAGTAACATACACCACCGTGGAAGCATTTGAGAAAATGGAACAACAGGAACCCATCATTTCAGGATGTAACCAGAAAGCTATGGTGGATCCAAGTTGCCTTCCTTTTCAAAGAATCTGAAAAGGAATCAAAGGCAATACAAATGAACTTATTTACGAAAGAGAAACAGATGCACAGACTTGGAAAACAAATTTCTGGTTGCCAAAGAAAAGGAAGGGAGAAAGTCTTCGTCGCTCATTCATATCCAACCCTTTGCCACCCTGTGGACTGTAGCCCAAGAGGCTTCTCCATCCATGGGATTCTTCAGGCAGGAGTACTGGAGTGGGTTGCCATGCCCTCCTCCAGGGGATCTTCCCAACCCGGGGAATCAAACCCCAAATTTGCACTGTGGGCAAGTTCTTTACCATCTGAGCCACCGGGGAAACCCAAAAAGGAAGGGAGAGAGGGCTAAATTAGAAGTTTAATTAGAAGATACACATTACTCTATATAACAAGGATAAGCAACGTGGTCCTACTATATACCACAGGTAACTATAGTCAGTATCTTATAGTAACCTATATGAAAAAGAATATGTGTGTGTGTGTGTGTTACTTGCTCATTCATGTCCAACTCTTTGAGGCTCCCGTGGACGGTAGCCCACCTGGCTCCTCTGTCCATGAGATTCATCAGGTCTCCAGGCAAGAATACTGGAGTGGGTAACCATTCTGTTCTCCAGGGGGTCTTCCCAGACCCAGGGATCGAACCCATGTCTCCCGCATTGCAGACAGGTACATATATATATATATGTATATATATATCCTTAACTGAATCACTCTTTTGTATGCCCAAAACTAATGCAACACTGTTAAATCAACTATACTCCAATTTGAACATCTAAAGAAGAGAACTGTTCCATTCCAGCCGGGAAAGAATGTTCACCGTTCATTAACTACCTCACCCCCTACTTGGCATCTGGAACCTGACTCCTGGCAGCTCGAGAAGACGGATCCCAACACGCTTGTCAGCCCCGAGGCATGAACAGAATCAGGCAGTTAATAGCATTCAAATCGTTTGAGACAAGCACAGGCTCCAGATGCCAGTGTTTAGATGCGAAACAAACAAAATAAAAAGGCATGAAGTGCAGTGTGTTTCCGTGGGTGGAATAAGGAAGCCCTTCAGACGCAGTCGTGAACTGTGGAGTCTGAGCTTCCCAAGTACGTTCTCTGCTCTTGAGAATCATCGCCAGGGGCCTCAAGAGCAGCTCCTGAGGGACAAGGTTTCCTGTTTAACTTTCTCGTCCAAGACAGGCCTTGATGGTGAACTCTTTCAGCAGCTCCTCAGCCCAGTCCTTGTACCCGTCAGATTCTTGTTCTGATTATGTGCCTGCTCGATGGCAGATCCGAAGCTAGGTGGTTGGGCGGGTTACAAAGTGAGCACGGCCAGGGTCATGAGAACATCAGATGAGTCGACTGGGGTAGGTGCTGTGAGGCGAATCAACAGGTTGCTGGGGGAGAACGTGTTAACAGAGAGAGTGGGTTGGCCCGGCCGGCCGAAGATGGATCTCCCATGGAAGACACGGTATGTGCAAAGATCTCCAGCAGACGAAGGTGCAAGGGGAGGAGAGACAGTGACTGGACGGCACGGCAAAAGGGGAGATGGGTTAAAAAAGTGAGACCGGGATGGAAAGAGGGACCGCAATTTAGGATCTTATGCATCGAGCCAACGGTATCATGCATTGTGAGCCAACGACATCATCTGTTGTGAGCCAACGCTATCATCCGTTGTAAGAGCCGTGGCAAGCTCTGAAAAGTCTTACGGAGAGAGAGCTTCCTCGTGTAGAAGAGAATTTTGGCCAAGTGACTGCCTCCAAAATATCAAGTGCAGACAGTGACTGCAGCCACGAAATTGAAAGATGCTTGCTGCTTGGAAGGAAAGCTATGACCAACCCTAGACAGGATATTAAAAATCAGAGACATCAGTTTGTCGACACAGGTCCGTCTAGTCAAAGCTATGGTTTTTCCAGTAGTCGTGTATGGATGTGAGAGTTGGACCATAAAGAAGGCTGAGCATGGAAGAACAGGTGCTTTCAAACTGTGGTGTTGGAGAAGATTCTTGAGAGTCCCTTGGACAGCAAGGAGATCTTCAGGGTTGATTTCTTTAAGGATGGACTGGTCGGGTCTCCTTGCAGTCCATGGGAGTCTCAAGAGTCTTTTCTCCAACGTCACAGTTCAGAAGCATCAACTGCAGTCCAAGGGACTCTCGAGAGTCTTTCCCAACAGCACAGTTCAGAAGCATCAGTTCCTCGGCACTCAGCCTTCTTTACAGGGAAGGTCCTTTCTGCCCCCCAAAATCTGTTTGTGTGAAGCAGCTGTTTTCCCAGAAAAACCTGCTGGTGTCAGCAACTCTGGGCTCAGCAGCTGAGCTGCAAACGTGGGTTCCACCCCAAGCCTGCTGACCACGCTCTGGAGAACCTCTCGGCCAGATGCTTCAGGCCATCCATCTGCTCGTGTGGACAGCAGCCAGCCCTCCTGGGGAGGGAAAGGGACAGACGACGTGGTCCAGGGAGGGGAGGACAAGCAGTCAGCATCCATCTCCTACCCCGCCTCTAGCCCCACCCCTCGCCAGGGAAATCCCAGGAAGGAGGTGAGAGAGATTCGTCTTTTTCCTAAAAGAACTCAGCAAGGATTCGAGTTGTGCCTCGTGGCCTCCTGGAGGCCACAGGAAATGTTGCGGGCCAGAGTCTGGCGACCGCCGGCGAAACCAACTTTCCTGGGGCGGAAACTCGCCTCCCACGCAGTGGACAAAAGCATGCAAAGGAGATCAGAAGCCCCGCGGGGAGTGGGCTGAGGAAAGGCGAGAATTCCGGGAGCAGGCGCAGAAACGCTGCGGTCAGTGTCTCCTGGGGTCCTCCCTGCCTTCCCGGGGCGACCCCCTCGCATCTCCTCTGCTTGGTAGCATCTTTGCTCTTGGTCTGCCCTTCCTCTCCTTCTTCAGTCTATATTCCCACTCCTTTTTTTTTGCTCATCCTCCTGTCTCCAGTCTCAGAAAAGATCTCTGCATCCAGCCAACCGACGGCTTCCTGTGTTGAATCACTTTGTCTCTTCGGGGCTCACTTTCTTTCAATACAAGACTGGTAAGGACTCCCCTGGAGGCTCGGCGGTAAAGAACCCGCCTGCCACGCGGGAGGTGTCATAACAGAGTACGAGATCAACTGAGGTCAAGCCGTGATTTGGGGTTTCCTTTTTTGTCAGATACACATCACACCAGTAGAGCGTGAAGAATACGATAGAAATAGCCCATAAAGAAAGCTGAGCACCGAAGAACTGATGCTTTTAAACTGTGGTGTTGGAGAAGACTCTTGAGAGTCCCTTGGACTGCAAGGAGATACAAACCAGTGCATCCTCAAGGAAATCAACCCTGAATATTCATCGGAGGGACTGATGCTGAAGCTGAAACTCCAATGCTCTGGCCACCTGATGCGAAGAGCAGACTTCTCAGAGCAGACCGTGATGCTGGGAAGGATTGGAGGCGGGAGGAGAAGGGGACGACAGAGGATGAGATGGTCGGATGGCACCCCCGACTCGATGGAAACGAGTTTGAGCAGGCTCCAGGAAATAGCGAAGGACAGAGAAGCCTGGCATGCCGCAGCTCACGGGGTCGCAGAGAGGCAGACACGACTCTGCCACTGAATACAGCAGGCACATTGGACCAACCCCACCCGAAAAAAAAATCCCTCCAACATCAAGCAGACAAATGAAACTCCCCTGCCAGGGAAATATGCTCCCGGCTTCCAGAGCAGCCGTCCTAAGCTGTTTTCCTGCGTCTGCTGGAGGTGAGCGAGGGCAGGCGGCCTCTGGAGCCTGACGTTTGCAGCTGGACTCCCTACAGAGATTCCGCGCTGGGCTCTAATCAGAGCGCTATCTCCACGTCTAGACTGTGTGTTTGGCCGCGCTCACGCAGATAGCGTGGGCTGGCCCCGTCGACCCTGGGTCTTTGACCACAAAGCTGGCGACAGACTGCTCTGTGGTGCAAGAGAGATGATGTCTCTGCCATCATGTCACCTTATTTTTTTATTTGTTTAAATTGAAGTATAATTGCTTTACAATGTCATGTTGCTCTCTGCTATACAACCAAGTGAATCACCGTATGCAGACATGGATCCCCTCCCTCTTAACTCCTCTCTCCCACCCAAATTCACCTTTTGCCTCCCCCGCCCCAAACACATACACTGGATATATTTCACTCAGAAACCTCCCACACATGATTTACCTAAAGCGCTGCTTGCTTGAGGTCATTTTTGGCAAAAGCCCCGGATTCTCATAAATCATTATTTTCTGCTTTTCCTATTGCTGGTCCTTTTTTTTTTTTTTTTCGGGCATGTGTTATTCTGTTAATTCTCCAGGGATGTTTCCAACATCTCCACAGCGGCCCCACCTGCGTGTACACACGTATATTTAAGTTATCCCCACGTCTTCTTGGTAGGCAGCATGTCTGGAATGCTAAGAAGCGGAATAAAGAGCTAATTGTTGGATGGGTGAAACATCAAGACGGCAGTGAACCGACTTCTGAGACTGTTATCAAGTCATCACAGTGGTGGCTTCTGGAAATCCTCTCTGTGTGCGAGCGGTCCTGGGCTGATCGCTTCCGGGAACGTTATTTTTTGTGAGTCGGGGCTCTGAGGATGATCCAAGTGGGACCTGCAGCCTGAACGCGGGGTTTGGCTTCCATCTCTTGAGTTCTTAAGCCACTTGTCTATACAAGAAAGCCTTTAAGAGCTCCGCGTCATCATTATAAGTGGGGCTTCTTTTTCTTTTCTTCCGTTTTCACATCAGGATCTTGGAGTTCTTTCAACACATAAATAAATGTGGATTTGTGTGTGTGTGTGTGAAACAGAACCTTTCTGCTAGAATTTTTTTTTTTTTTTGCCTTTGCTTTTTTTCTATTTCGTCTCCCTGTAAGAAGAAGACTGTAACTCAGGGTGGGTGGGGGGCTGTCGGGGAGCAATGATCCAAGTGAGAATAGTTAATGATGGGTTGGGAGGGAGGTACAGATAGTTATTACATTTTTGTTCCACCATAAGGCTGGTGGCTCAGATGGTTAAGAGGCTGCCTGCAAGGCGGGAGACCTGGGTTCGATCCCTGAGTCGGGAAGATCCCCTGGAGAAAGAAATGGCAACCCATTCCAGTATTGTTGCCCGGAGAATCCCCATGGACAGAGGAGCCTGGCGGGCCGCAGTCTGTGGGGTCAAAAAAAGTTGGACACAACTGAGTGATCGACACCCAAATAAACCAGGAGCGGGGCAGCTGCCACTGCAGAAACCCATTCCTAACCACCCCCTCCAGTTTGAAACTGGAAATGTCCTTCGCTGGTGCTTTCTCCAAAGTGCCCAAGGATATTTCTCTCTTTTTAAATAGATTTGTAAACTCTTTTTATTTTTGTAGAAGGGCGTGCCCCGAAGCATGTGGGACGTCACTTCCCTGACCGGGGATCGAACCCGTGACCCTTGCATTGGAAGTGCAACAGTCTCAGCTTCCAGACCGCCAGGGAACTTACCAAAGGACCTTTCTCCAAATGTAGTTTCTCTGCAAGACAGCCGGTGCAAACCCGTTTCTTCACGTTCTGCTGCAGTGCTGGCGGCCGTGGACAAGTCACTTCTTTCTGGAAGGACAGAGTTTTCGGACGGCCCTGCCTTTTAGAGCCCAGCGCCATTTGGCTGCAGAGAGATCAGGCGGCTTCAGTTCCGTGTGGCCTGCTCCTCTGCCCTTGGTCTTCTCTGGTTGCGGTGTGTGGGCTCCTCACGGCGGTGGCTTCTCTTGCTGTGGACCTCGTGGCCTCCTAGGGCGCGAGGCTTTCGGCAGCTGCGGCTTCCGGGATTCGTTGCCCCGTGGCACGTAGGAATCGTCCCGGACCGGGGATCGAGCCCGTGTCTCCTGCATTGGCAGGCGGCTTCGTCACTGCCGGGTCACCAACGGAAGATGCAGTCTCTTGTTTCGCGACCCTGACTACACGGTAACGTGACCTGGAGATCTGAATAACAAATCCAGGGCTAGGTTCTCAATCCAGGAGATTTCGTTTCAATGCATCTGCCACTCAAAAGCTGTGGTCCACGGACCCAGAGCACCAGCATCACCTCGGAGGGGCGGGAAGTGCAGAATTTGGGGGCCGCTGCTTCAGATACGTCGAGTAAGAATCTCTGTTGTGCCTGACTGTCTGCGACCCCACGGACTGTCGCCCGCCAGGCTCCTCTGTCTGTGGGATTCTCCAGGCAAGAATACTGCAGTGGGTTGTCATGTCCTCCAGGGGATCTTCCCCACCCAGGGATCGAACCTCCGTCTCCTGCGTTGGCGGGCAGATTCTTTAACACCAGAGCCATCCTTGTTCAGTTGCTCAGTTGTGTCTGACTCTTTGCGACCCCATGAAGCGCAGCACGCCAGGCCTCCCCGTCCATCACCAACTCCCGGAGCTTGCTCAACACCCCACAAGTCGGTGATGCCACCCAACCATCTCATCCTCTGTCGTCCCCTTCTCCTCCCGCCCTCAATCTTTCCCAGCATCAGGATCTTTTGCAAGGAGTCCGGTCTTCACATCAGGTGGCCAGAGTATTGGAGCTTCAGCTTCAGCATCAGTCCTTCCAATGAATATTCCCAGATAAGAATCTGTACTGTCCCAAGACCCCTGGGTGACTCAAAAGAACGTTGAGACTTTAGAAGCACTGACGTAGTAAGATTTCTCAGATCCATACGTTATGGGGTTTTCTCCTTGCAAAGCATGACACGTAATACCGTATCTCCTGAAATTAGTAAGCTCTATTTTTATTTTAAGAATCTCTTACCAGGCAGTCCATCCACGGAAACCTTCTCCCCCCACCCCTAGCACCTCCTTCACATGACTGAGAGACACAGCCTCTGCATTTTTATTTTATTTTTAGATCTCTTTAATAGACGCTTGCCCCCACAAACCCTTTAATTTAACACAGCATCCATGATGAGCCAGAAACGAACCTGAAACCTCTTTCAAAGTAAACAGTGTTGAGAAAGAATCTTTTGACGCTTCATCATTTTCTTCTCCCCCTAAACCAAAGCTAACCAGCGCCCCCGCCCCCAGCTACACCCGCAAACCATCCACTCCCCTTCCAGGGCACCAGGGCACTCTTAAAAACAAATTATACATAAAAAATTCTCCACCACAAATTCCCAGATGATCGGTTACGGGGCAAGTAGGCACAGCTCAAGAAGAAGAAAGAAAAAATTAAAAAAGTGGGGAGGGGAAAAAAAAAAGGAACCATTCTTTCCACGATGGCTTTATTTTTTTATTTTGGAAATTGGCTTCCTTTTTGAATTTGTCTTCCAAGATGTACAGCGGCTTAAGCGGTGGCTCCTTGCCATCTGCTTTACTCAATTTAAAACCCTTCTCATCATAGTATTTTTTTTTGACCGCCACTTTCTCTGCGCTTTTCATCTACCTGCTCCGTGACAGTGAAAATGTGCATTTGGTTTGAACAGCTGCAGTTTTCAAGGTCTTTGCCAGAATCCTCAAAGTGGAGGCGTTTGCTTGTCTTTGTTGAGTTTAAATTTTGGGGTTTTTTCTTCACTTAGACACTGCCACGCTGTAGACTGTGAGTGATTCCATTCATGTCTGGTGCTTGTCATGAATCCTCACCGTTTGCATTTTCCGTGAAGATGTGTTATATTTTGCCTTTTTCCCATAGTCTTACATTATATGAGGGTAGCTCAAAAGGTAAGCAATCCGCCTGCAGTGCGGGAGACCTGGGTTTGATTCCCTGGGTCGGGAGGATCCCCTGGAGAAGGGAACGGCAACCCACTCCAGTATGCTTGCCTGGAGAATCCCATGGACAGAGAAGCCTGGTGGGCTTCAGGCCACAGGGTCATGAAAGAGGCGGATACAGCTGAGTGCCTGACACTCACTCACTTTTCGTGTAGTAAAATTATGGCAGACTTTAGTGTGTGGGTTGTGGCCCCTCTGTAAAAACAGTCCAATAAAAATGTCTCAAATGTCACTCTCCTCCCTGTCTTCTGCATGCAGTCGAATTAAAGATTCAAAGTATTTCTGGAACATCAAAGGTGACCTCTGACTCCAGAGCTAAAGCAAAAGACGTGTCCAGCCTTTTGAAAGGATGTCGTCGCTCCTGTTTTCCAAAGGCTGGTCCTCTAATAGTTTGCAAATGCAAAAGGCATCCTTCAAAGAAACACCCAGGAGGCAGGGGGCTGGAAGGAATCAAAACAGCATCGGGTGCCCACGGCAGTGTCGCATCTGGGGAGCAATGTTTTAAAAACTTTCGGTCCGCATTTCTGCTTTCAAAGAAAAGCCTCTGTTTCCTGTGGGTTGGATGATTTGTCTGTTTGCCTCCTGACCGGAGATGGGAGGAGAGAGGACACACAAGGGCCAGTGAGCAGGTTCAGTTTGAATGCACGATTCCCAGCGCGCTGGGATTGGGGCCAGACGGAGACCTCCTTCCACCAAAAGACGGCAACATAATAACAATAGCGCGATGCATCATGGCAATGTCGAAACATGTGATATAATGTACTGCTAATTATTACCATATATAATATATAATTATACTATATATGATTACCATCTATAATATGTAATAATACTATATATTATTACCATATATACAATAATATGTAACATAATGGTATTATATATTATTGCAACCCTTCCACCAAAAGACAGCAACATAATAATAATAACACGAAGCATCATGGCAATGTCGATACATGTGATATAATGTACTGCTAATTATTATTACCATATATAGTATATAATTATACTACTCTCTATGATTACCATATGTATGTAATAATAGTACATATTATTACATATATATAATAATATGTAATATAATGATACTATATATTATTGCATTGTATATATGCAATATAGTAATAATACATTATAATATTAATAATAATATTAATATATTAATATTATATATTAATAATATTAATAATACTATATGTTATACTAATTATACTATACTATACTATATATTAATATTAGTATATTATTATACTAATATATTATTAGTATATTATTAGTATAGTAATTATATATTAGTATATATATTATACTAATATATTAGTATATATATTATTAGCATATTATTATATATTATTAGTATATATAATAATATACTAGTATATTATTATACTAATATATACTAATTATACTATACTATACTATGCTATATATTAATATTAGTATAATATTAATTATACTATACTATACTATACTATATATTAATACTATATAGTATTAATAATACTATATGTTATTTCAATGTATATATTATAATAATATTATATATTTTATATATATTATATATAACAATAATACTGTATACTACAACATATTTAATAGATAATGTAATAATACTATATATTACAATGCATATATAATTATATTACAATGTTTATGTAGCAATATATAATATAATGCTATGTATTATTACAATGTGTATATAATATATACAAAAATATGTATATTATTACAATGTATATATGATAATATATAGCATAATACTATATATTATTACTATATATTATTATTATTACTGTGTATATATAATATATATTATTACAATGTGTACATAACAATATATATAATACAGTAATATGGATATGTATTATTACAATGTGTATACTATATATGATATAATAATAGATATTATTACAAGTATATATATTACAAGTATATATACATATAATAATATAAGTATATTATTACAAGTATAATAACAAGCACAGTAATAATATATATTATGATAATACCTATTACCATATATTATTGCAGCAATATAGTAATAGTACTCTATAAATAACTTTTATAGAGTAGTTATTATATAGAAAGTATTATATTGAATAATTATAATATATAATGTAAGATATTATCAACAATAATATTTTTTTTTACATTGTTGTCTTTCCTGGAAGGATTTCTCCACCTGCCTCAAATAACTCTTATAGAGTAATTATTCTATAAAGAGAACAACCACTATTACAATTCTATTGATGCAATAATTGTTATTATTCTGTTGAAACCAGAGAGTCTGATATTCATTGTGTTGTCAACCTGTGTGTGCATGCTACGTCCCTTCAGTCGAGTCTGACTCTGTGTGATCCGTGGACCGTAGCCCGCCAGGCTCCTCTGTCCCTGGCATTCTCCGGGCAGGAATACTGGAGTGGGTTGCCGTGCCCTCCTCCAGGGGGATCTTCCCGACCCAAGAATCGAACCTGGGTCTCCTGCACTTCAGGTAGATTCTTTACTGACCGAGCTACAAGGGAAGCCCTCCCTGCTGGTTACCATAAGCTGATTTTCTATGCCCGTGAGTCTGTTTCTGTTTTATGAATCAGTTCGTCTGTGTCATAGTTTAGATGCCGCATCTACGTGGCATCATAACGACGTCGGTCTTTTTCCGACGTGCTTCACTTCCTGTGACACTCTATATCCATCCCTTACTCTGACATTCCTGTTGCCTCACATGGCGCTATTTCATTCTTTTTTATGACTGGGTCGTATTCCATGGGATACACATAACACGTCTTCTTTGTCCATTCATCTCTTGATGGACGTCTAGGTCGTTCCCAAGTCCTGGCTGGTGTAAATAGTGCTGCTGTGGAGTTTGGGATGCGTGTAATTATGGTTTTCTCTGGATATATGCCTGGGAGTGAGACGGCCGAATTGCATGGCAGCTTTCTTTTTAGCCCTTGATGAGGTGATAAAATCAGATGGGAACTATATAAGCTGATAGGAAACTGCCCTCAGCGTCTGTACCAATAGGCATTCCCACTCCGTTTTTATTTATTCTTTATTTTGTCTTCAAACGGTCAGATCATCTAAGGGCGTTTTCTTCATACATGTGTTCTGCCAGTCTTAACGCTAGGAAGGGGTACTGAGGACTTTGACCGATGGGGTTCAAAGAGGGCGTGACCAGCCCTTGGACATTCTTCTGATGCATTACGTGTTCGTCGCTCAGGCGTGTCCGACTCTGTGCAACCCCGTGGACTGTAGCCCAGCAGGCTTCCTCTGTCTGTGGGATTCTCCAGGGAAAAGAAATACTGGAGTGGGCTGCCATGCCCTTCTCCTGGGGATCTTCCCGACCCAGGGACGGAACCTGCGTCTCTTGTGTCCCCTCGTTAGCAGGCAGAGTCTTCCCCTCCTGGGCCATCAGGGAAACCCCGTTTTGAAAGAATATAAAAAGTAATGGCTGGTACAAGGCTTTTAACTAAGACACGCACAGATGTGTATTTATTCCTACAGTAAATAAAACAGAGGAAGCAAGGGATTTTTTTTTTTTAAACATTTAAAAGACAGCCAGGGAGAGGAACAGTCTTTGAAAAAGACCGTGATGCTGGGAAAGACTGAAGGCAGGAGGAGAAGGGGACCACAGAGGATGAGATGGTTGGATGGCATCACCGACTCGATGGACACGAGTTTGAGCAAGTTCTAGGCGTTGGTGATGGACAGGGAGGCCCGGCGTGCTGCGGTCCATGGGGTCGCAAAGAGTTGGACGCGGCTGAGCAACTGAACAGCAAGCCTATAGGTCTCCCAACCACTAAAGTTCCAGAAGGATCCAGGTCATCTGACTTTCTCTGGGTCTGTACCATCCCCCACCCCACCAAGCTTGAACTTGCTATTGCCACAGTGTATTACCTTTCCAATTAGCTTAGCACACACACCCTCCCTGCCCCCCGAGTATACACACACACTACTGTTTCTGGGGGCTTCCCAGGTGTCGCTAGTGGTAAAGAATCCGCCTGCCAATGCAAGACACTCGGGTTCCATCGCTGGGTGGGGAAGATCCCCTGGAGAAGGGCATGGCAAGCCACTCCAGTATTTCTTTTCCCTGGAGAATCCCACAGACAGAGGAGCCTGGTGGGCAGCAGTCCATGGGGTCGCAAAGAGTCGGACACCACGGAAGCGACTGAGCAGGCATGGACTGTTTCCAGATGCGGAAAGCACGTGAACTGTTCTCTGTATTCCTTCACGAAATACACCGTATGGCGACATATATAATTCTGCAGGCGTTTCATAGGTGTGTTGGCCCCAGGGTTGAAGTTTCCGTATTTAGTCTCTCTCGGAAAGACGGTTCCATAAGCCTGAGGTGTGTCACTTGAGGATACAGGATGCTGAGCTGAGTAAACAGACTCAGCTCGTCTGAGAGGCTCTTGTCGGACGCGTAGGGGAGAAGGTGGGCGGTTGCTTTAGAACACGAATCTCAGGACCTCCCCGGCGGTTCACTGTCTTGTCTGTTTTTCGAGTGACTTGGATGACTCTTTGCAAGCTCATCCATAAGTGAGAG
Source organism: Capreolus pygargus (assembly GCA_012922965.1). Taxonomy (NCBI): domain Eukaryota; kingdom Metazoa; phylum Chordata; class Mammalia; order Artiodactyla; family Cervidae; genus Capreolus; species Capreolus pygargus. Next base: position 488,034 of record SNSB01003793.1, on the reverse strand, counting down.
TGCTCATCCCAGTTCACTGGCTTCGCCGATGGTTCAACGGGTGATGAAATCCACCTGTGGTGATGGACACAGAGGAGACGCAGCTTCGATCCCTGGGTCGGGGAGATCCCCTGCAGGAGGGCATGGCGACCCACTCCAGTCTTCTTGCCTGGAGAATCCCACGGGCGGAGGGGCCTGGCGGGCTACAGTCCATGGGGTCGCAAAGAGTCAGACAGGGACTGAGCACTTAATAATGGCAAAACAGCTTCCATTTTGTCCAGAAATCCCTTTTCGCATAACCCCCCGCGATGATGGGTCACTCTGCGTTCACGTCCGTCCGTGCGCGGCTACCCTCCGGGCTGACCAGAAATTTCTGCAGCCTGTTTGGCAGAAATAATTCAACTGAGCTCGGGAGATCGGGGAGGTTCCCTCTGATGGGGCCTTCTTCTTTGCTGTTTTGAAATACGCAGTTGAGAAAAATCTGGAAACACTTGAGTGAACGCCACGGAACGGGAGACTTCCACCGACTGTGGTAAGCAGTAAGGAAGAGACACAAAAATAACCCTCTTTCTCAGAGCGCCTGCCAGTAGCTTGGATTTGCATTGAAGGCTTCCCCCTGGACAGACCGGGGGGCAAGTTGCACGTGCAACGTTCCTCAAAGTCTCTCTCTGCTCAAATAAAGATGCCACCTCCCCATCAAGATACCAGTCCACCCCTGGGGTTCCCCGGCTTGGGCAAGCACACCTTTCCTGTGCAGACTTCTTTTTTTTCACCCCCTTATGTCTCCACTCACCCTAGAATATTGCAGGTCAGTTGTCTTTCTGTTGATGGAGAGTGAGTATCGGTCGTGGAGGCAGGATGCACTTTTACAACCCCTGTTAAGCAACACAACAGAAAATCACTCAGTCCTGTCCAGAATCTTTGCAACCCCATGGTCTTCACCATTGATTCCTTGTCCTGTCTATTGAGTCCATGTATCTTTTTAAATTATGTTTCTTTCTTTTTCCCCCTGGGTGGATGCCCAGGAGTGGGATTGCTGAGTCATATTCCATCCACAGAGAGATGGGTAAATATGTGGTGATGTGTGCTAAGTCGCTTCAAGTCGTGTCTGACTCTTGGTGACCTCCTGGGCTGTCGCCCGCCAGGCTCCTCTGTCCATGGGGCTTCTCCAGGCAGGAGTACTGGAGTGGGTTGCCATGCCCTTCTCTCTGGGGGATCTTCCTGCTCCAGGGATCGAACCCAGGACTGAGTCTCCTTAAGAGTCCAGAAAGAACCTGGAGTCTTTAAAGAAGCTGGCAGGCAAGTTCTTTAGCAGTTTTGCCACCTGGGAAGCCCAAAAGCGACTAATGTCTGTGTTGGTTGTTCAGTTGTGTCCGACTCTTTGTGACTCTTTGGGACCCCGTGGACTGCAGCATGCCAGGCTCCCCTGTCCATCAGCTCCCCTGTCCATCTCCAATCCAATAAAGCAACTATACTTCAGTACAAATTAATCATCTAAAGTAGCCTGATTATACACGCTCCCTTTTTAGATGGGAAAAAACGAGTTCAGCTACACAGTATGACTCTGCTACGATATCACCTCTTTCCTGATCCCAATGCTCTTCACTGCTTCCTGAGCCCACGCCCGGTGATTTATGTTTAAAACCTGTGGCGCATATATGCAATGCAATATTACTCAGCCATGAAAAAGAAAGAAAGAATGCCATCTGCAGCAGCGTCGATGGACCGTAGAGTGTCACGTCGTCGCTCAGTCGTGTCCGACTCTTTGGGACCCCGTGGACCGCAGCACACCAGGCCTCCCTGTCCATCGCCAGCTCCCAGAGTTCACTCAAACTCATGTCCATCGAGTCGGTGATGCCATCCAACCATCTCATCCTCTGTTGTCCCCTTCTCCTCCTGCCCTCAATCTTTCCCAGCATCAGGGTCTTTTCCAATGAGTCAGGTCTTCGCATCAGGTAGCCAAAGGATTGGAGTTTCAGCGTCAGTCCTTCCGATGAATATTCAGGACTGATTTCCTTTAGGATGGACTGGTTGGATCTCCTTGCAGTCCCAGGGACTCTCCAGAGCCTTCCCCAGAACCACAGTTGGAAGGCATCCGTTCTGCAGCGCTCAGCCTGTCTTTCTTCCCAGTGACTGCCCGTATCCTGTCTAACCTCTGCCCAGGTAGCCTCACTGGTCACAGTCCTCACCTGACCTCTTGCCCTTTTTTCCCAGTTCTCCTTCCTCCTGAAAACCAGCACAGGTCCTTCTCTCCCCGCTTCCCCTTCTGCGCTGCAGACAGCAGGGTCCTCTGCAGCGTCCATTTCCCCAGCCCTCCCCTCCAGTCCAGCATCTCACTTGCCCCAGCCAGTACCTTGGGGCTCCCCAAAGCGCTCATCCCGGCGCAGCCCCCTCAGGCTTTCCAAAGGGGGACGAGGAAAAAAAGAAAGAAAGAAAGCTTTCCACCTTTTTTTTTTTTTTTTTCTTTTTTTGGCAGGAGGATTCAGGCTGGAGGAGGGACGGCGGCTGTCAGGAGCCAGAGGAGAGGCGGGAGGGCGTGGCCCGGGGCTCCGGTTGCAGCCTCGCCTGCGGCTCCTCCGGAGATGCCGGCGGGCGCCCCCGGCTGCCTGCAGCCTGCGCCCGGGGTCCGGAGGCGCCGCCAGAGAAAACTCTAGCCCGCCTCGGGGAGCGCAAGTCATATTCCTTCTCTCTTCCCCCGCCCTGAAAAGATAGACAGTCTTCCTCCCACTCTTGCTGGGAAGGGCGCTCCGCGCGCAGACCTCGGGAGCCGTGCGCTCCCGGGTTTCCCTCCGTCTCTCGGGTACCCCCCGGAGTTCCTCTCGGGAGTGAGGGGGCCCGGATACTTTCCCCCGCCCACCCCGACCCCCGCAGCAGTCCCTCCAGCTTCCCCCAGCCGGCCGTGTGTGCGCGGGGGCCCCAGCGGCTCGCCCCGCCGGCGTGGACGAGGCGTGCCCACCCGGGCCGCGGCGCCATGCGGAGCCGAGAGGAGGGCTGAGCGTGCGGCGGCGGCGCGGCCAGGGTCCCCCGCGCCCCGTCTCCCCGGGGTGGGGCAGGGTGGGGCCGGGCCGAGGCGTGCTCTCGGGGAAGGCTCTCGGCGACGGGCATAAAAGGGCGCCGCGCTGGGAAGCCGAGCCTCCTCGCCTCGCCCCCCGGGAAGCAGGACATGTTCCCGGCCGACCCCCGGCGGTGACCCGCGCGCCCCGGCCTGGTGGATGCTCTGGGCGCACCGCTCCCGTGGGTCGCGGCTTCCGACGGACAGGTGAGGACCGAGGGCTGCCTGGGCGCCCCCGGCGGTGGCTGGGCAGAGGGGGAGGGCGGCTCTGTCTGCAAGGGGCGGAGAGGGTTGAAAAGGGGACCGGTGTTGCGTTGGTGGGAGCAGGGGGCGAGGGCAAAGAAGACTTCTGGAAATGGTTCCTGGCGCTCCGTTAAGGGTCCAGCCGCCATCGAGAACGGGCTTCCCTGGTGCTTCAGCGGGTAAAAGAATCTGCCCGCCATGCGGGAGAATCTGGGTTCGACCCCTGGGTGGGGAGGATCCCCCTGGAGAAGGCAATGGCAACCCACTCCAGGATCCTGGCCTGGGAGAATTCCATGGAATTCCGCGAGGTCGCCAAGAGTCGGACGCGGCTGAGTGACTAAGCCCAGCACAGCACCACCCGACACCGAAGCTGAGCAAAAGCACCCGGGAGGATGCGCAGACTAGGCTAAGGTCCCCTTTGCAAAGTGCCCGCTCCCCGCTCCATCCCTGGTTTCCTGGGAGCCCCCGAGCCGACCCTCAAGTGTAACCGGCTGCGCTCCTGCGTTGGTGGCGAGGGGCAAGCCACCGTGGCGGGGCTGTCTCCCCAGGTTCTCCAGATCCCGGAGATTCTCCACCCCTAACCCCCGCCCACCGCCTTCTTTGGCCTTGCAAAGCGGGGAGACGCAAAGCACCCCCCTTCCTCTGCCGGGGGACGGGGTGTGGGGCGGGGGTTGGAGGGGTCTCTGCGCCGCGCGCAAGCTGGGGAAGCCATGGTTTGGGGGAGACACGCCTTTCGGTGTCCGAGTCTCCGGCCTCGCAGACCCTCAGGGTAACCCGAGCTGCGCTCCGGGAGAGCTCGTTCCTGAGGTCGCGGTCGCAGCCTGCCCGGGCGCGTCCGGAGCGCGCGCTGGAAGCCGGCCAGGGGCGCAAAGGCCGCGCGCCCGGCCCCTCCAGACTCTTCCCCCGCCGGGTGGACTCCCGCCGACCGCCTCGCGCCCCGAGCCCAGCTCCCTGGGGTTGGCCGGGCGTGCCCGGAGATCGTGCAGGCTCGGGGCGGCTGCCCCGCGAGGCCTCGGGGTCGGGGTTCCCCGGGGAGGGGGGAGCGCGTCGCTGCGGTCTTCTGCGCGGGGAGAGGGAGCGGGTACTGGGTGGAAAATCGAGCGCGGGAAGCGAGGCTTCGGGACGCCGGGTTCCAGGTCCGCCTGCGGACACAGGGCCTGGACAGGAGCCAGTGTGGAGGGTCAAGCTCGCGGGTGAGGGGCCTGGAGAACCAAAAAAAGCCCTGCAGAAGCCGGTCGGTTCCAAGGCGGAGAGGAGGCGCCTAGGGTCGGTGTGTGCAAAGCTGCTTGCACCGCCAGCTGTTTAGGAGCGGCTGAAAAACGGAAGGCGTCAGGGCTTCAGGAGACGGCTGTTCGCAGGTCCCCTAAAGGGCGGGAGACGCTGTGTGGGGTGTCGCTACAGCGCCCGAGCAAATGCAGTGTTTATGATCAGAAGTCAGGGTTCGCGCAGAGCAGGCAGCCGGCGGGAACCGGCGCGTTTCTCTAACCGTGTTTCTCCACCTTCCCTCTGTGGGTGCTTGCTGATCCATAAACTTCATGCAACAGTTGGCGAAAGTGTGATTTGATGACTGATGCATGAAGACACAGTCACTGACTTTCTGAAGGAGGTTGCGGCTGGTGCAACCTAATTATTTTATCTGATCTTTTCCTTCCTTTTTTCTCTTTCCCTCTTGTCCTTCTGACCTCCCTTCTTTCCTCTCCTTTCTCCTTCCTTCCCCTCTCTCTCTTTTATTTATTTATTTTTTTTTTTTGGTCTTACTGAAGTTTTTTATTTGTCTCAAGATTCTTTATCAGGCTGTATTCCTTGCCTCTTTCTCTCACGGCAGATTTTTCAGAGGTTTCTCCAAATGTGCTCCCTGGTAAAGACTGATGTTTTGCCCTCTCAACATTTTGGTTCTTCCAAGGGGGAAAAAAAATTAAGGCGAGGAGACACACCCACATAAATGGAATACATTCTGCTTTAGTGAACATCTCTATAAGCCCTTGAAGATGGTATGAGTAAAACTTTAAGGAATCCCATGGAAAGAAAAAGTACTTCTGGTCATAATGGATTTCCTGAGACACTTGTTGTTCAGTTATATACAGTATGTAACGGCTCGAGATAAACATCAGAGGTGGACAGATAACAGTTACTTTTATGACTTGAAACATGAATGTATCTGTCATCCCTATATGTGTGGGTATTAGACGCTCAGTCGTGTCTGACTCTTTGCAAGCCCATGGTCTATATAGCCCACCAGGCTCACCTGTCCATGGAACTTCTCATCTCTGTATATAAGCACAAATATATATATATATACGCATTTATACAAGTATATATTTTTGTGTATATATACATCATTGTTTAGTTGCTAAGTCATGTCCAACTCTTGGTGACCCCATGGACTGTAGCCCACCAGGCTCCTCTGTCCATGGGATTCTCCAAGCAAGAATCCTGGGGCGGGTTGCCATTTTCTCTTCCAAGGGATCTTCTTGACCCAGGGATTGACACGTGTGTCTCCTGACTTTCCTTCATTGGCAAGCAGGTTCTTTACCACTGAATCACCTGGGAAGCCCTTATATTATGCATTTGTACAAATATATATTTACATATATGTATATTTGTATATTTGTGTTTATATATACATCTTTACAAATACATATTTATGCATATACGATTTCCCTGGTGGCTCAGACACTAAAGAATCTGCGTGCAATGCAGGAGATCTGGGTTTGACCCCTGGCTCAGGAAGATTCCCTGGAGAAGGAAATGGGAACTCATCCCAGCAGTCTTGGCTGGAGAATTCCATGGACAGAGGAGCCTGGCGGGCTACAGTCCATGGGGTTGCCAAGAATCAGACATGATTGATTGACTAACCCTTTCCTTTCACCTTTCATACATTTATACAAATATATACATTTGTATATATACACCCATTTGTGTATTTGTCGGTATATACAGGGCTTCCCTGGTAGCTCAGCCAATAAAGAATCCACCTGCAAGGCAGGAGACCCCGGTTGGCTTCCTGGATCGGAAAAATCCCCTGGAGAAGGGATAGGCTACCCACTCCAGTCTTCTTGGACTTCCCTGTTAGCTCAGCTGGTAAAGAATCCGCCTGCCATGAGGGAGACTTGGGTTTGATCCCTGAGTTGGGAAGATCCCCCTGGAGAAGGGAACAGCTACCCACTCCACCAGGCCTGTCAATTTCATACCCTCCCTTCCAACCCAGAGACGTTTCCGAGTCGTCAGATCAATGTCAGGAGTGAAGGCTGTCTTCTACAGTTGCATTAAGCTGAGGGGTGAACGATGATTTAAAAAAAAATTTTTTTTTTTAATTTTTGTGGTGTTCCACGCACACGCTTTGCATCACCCAGATATAGCTTAGCACCCTGATGCATAATGTAGGTAAAAAAATAAGTAAAAACCCAGCTGGCGGGAGGAAGGGCTGCCTGACACCCGGCTCTGCGTGGCTCCCCAGCAGGTGCGCCGGGATGACCCCGCCGGACGCGATGCGCGCGCCGTGGGCGCGGTGGCGAGCTGTCTCCGCGGTGCTGATTCTGCTCTGGGGACGCCCGCACGTGGCGCTGGCCTGCCCCCAGCCCTGCGCCTGCTACGTGCCCAGCGAAGTCCACTGCACCTTCCGCTCGCTGCCCTCCGTGCCCGCTGGGATTTCTCCGCATGTGGAAAGAATCAATCTGGGGTTTGTATCACATTCCTTGCAGCGATCTTCAGCCTCCTCGCCAGCCGGTGGGGGCGGGTTTCGGCTTTAGCGGGACTGCGAGTGTATACTCTTGTGGGGGTCTTGCATGATGTGGCCCGAATCAAGAGGACATTTGTAACTCTACTACATGGGCTCCTTTGGGGCTAGTATCTGAGTTAATTCATCAGCACCAATCTCTGTCACAAAGCTTGATTAGGAACCATCAGAGACAGCTTCAGCTCCTTGATAAATTTCCGTTGATAACAGTTCTTCAATACACGGCAGATGCAAAATATATGACGCGTGCATAAATATGCTAGTAGTATTTAAATAGATTTCAGCAGTTGTTACAAAATAATAAACAGAATAAGTGAGACACATCTTTGACCCTGTAAATTATCAGTATGATGCAATCGTGACTTTGATGAAGTAAGAGTTCTTTCAGGTTTTGCCTATTTAAAATTTCACTGTCTTTTAAACGTTTTTTAAAATGTATTTAGGTGGCTGCATCAGGCCTTGGTTGCAACATGTAGGATCTTTAATTGTCTCATGCCAACTCTTAGTTGAGGCATGTGGGATCTAGTTCCCAGAACAGGGATTGAACCTGGGCCCCCTGCCTTGGGAAGGAGCATGAAGTATTAACCAGTGGACCATCAGAAAGTACAAGTGTTAGTCACTCAGTCTTGTCCGGCTCTCCGCGACCCCATGGACTGTAGCCCGCCAGGCTCCTCTGTCCATGGGATTCTCCAGGCAAGAACACTGGAGTGGGTTGCCATGCCGTCCTGCAGGGGATCTTCCCGGCCCAGGGATGGAACCCCCGTCTCTTTCATCTCCTGCATTGGTAGGTGGGTTGTTTTCCACTAGCACCACCTGGGACCACCAGGGAGGTCCCCTAAAGAGATATTTTAGTGCAGCATTTCAGGCAGGATTTTTATGTTTCAACTTTCTTCTATACCCATATATACTTTCTATAGCTAAGTGTCAATTTCCATGAATTATAGGTACTCATAAAATTTTCATACTAAACCATGATTTGCACAATTCTAATAGTAAGCAATCATTTGGAGTTCTTCGGCAAAATATGCTAGCTACTTCCTCCCACCTATAAAACAATGAAACTATTTAGAGCTTGATGAATAGACATTTTAGTAAGACAAAATGACCGGTAAGACAAAGTCCTCTTTGAGTGCAGAGCCTCAAAAATTCTTGCCTTTACCGATTAGAAGGTCCAGTAGAAGAGGGCAGTTAAGACAGTGAAATAAACACTTCACAAATCCATAGCAATGGACCATGAAATAGCTCTCTCCCAAAAAAAAAAAAAAGAAGAAGAAGCTTGGCAAACTTGACTGTCTGAAAAAAAATCTAACCACGATGATGATCACTCCACAGGGAAAAGACATTGGCTTTGCCAGAAGAGGGAACAGTAACCGTTTCCTTTTTACAATCTTTAAATTGTTTTACAATTTAAAAACCCGTTTCCTTTTCACAGTCTTCCAATTTATGCAGAAGAGGAGCTGAAGCTGCTTTGAATCAGGGTCGAATGGGCTCTGCGTGTTTGCAGGAAGGAAAACAGAGTTGATGTGTGATCACTTTCGTCTCTTGGGCTTCCCCGGTGGCTTGACGGTAAAGAATGTGCCTGCAGTGCAGGAAACAGAAGAGACGCAGGTTGGTTCCCTGGGTCGGGAAGATCCCCTGCAGGAGGGCATGGCCACCCACTCCAGTCTTCTTGCCTGGGGCATCCCATGGACACAGGAGCCTGGCGGGCTACAGTCCGTACAGTTGCAGACTGGGACAACGGCTTGGCGTCTCAGCACACAAACGCTTTGCCATTGGAAGCAAAGACAGATATCAAAATGACTCTTTTTCCTCCTTCCGCCAATAGTATCTTGAGATGGTTTTGTGTCATATTAAAGGAAAATAAAATTAAAAACAAAAAACAAGGACGGGTTTCATGGCACCAACACATAGGACTTCCATCTGGCTTAATTTGTAAGTTGATTCAACGGGCCATGTTTTCATTGTCTGATTCATGTTGATGTATGGCAGAAACCAATGCAATGTTGTAAATGCAATCCTCCAACTGAAAAATCATTAAGTACACATAGTAGAAGAGTATCGCTCGCCATGTCACCGTACTGTTTGTGGAGAGTGTTAGTCGCTCAGTCGTGTCCCACTCTTGCAACTCCGTGGACGGTAGCCCACCAGGCTCCTCTGTCCATGGGATTCTCCAGGCCGGAACACTGGAGCGGGTTGCCGTGCCCTCCTCCAGGGGATCTTCCCCACCCAGGGATCGAACCTGGGTCTCCTGCACGGCAGGCGGCTTCTTCACCGTCTGAGCCGCCGGGGAAGTCCAACCTCAAAGGAGAAAAGGAGGCTGGCATGGTGCATTTCGTTGGGAAAAAAGAAAAGAGACAGCAGCAGTGTCTAATACAGATAGAACTCAGGGTCTGAGTTGCCTCTTAGCAGTCTGCAAAGGCTGGAAAACCCTCGGGGAATGACCGATTATTGGCAGAGCGCTCCTGATTTTCATTCCCACACAGATGTTTTTTTCGGGTTCTCATTCAGCACTGAAAGAAAAAGAGTGGCTCTTTCCTGTTATGAAAGAAAGAGCTGCTCTTTCCTGTTGGGACAGCCCCAAAGATTTTTTTTTTTCAGAAATGACTTTCCATTTCAATTTTTTTTTTCTTTTCTAGGTTTAATAGCATACAGGCTTTATCGGAAACGTCGTTCGCCGGACTGACGAAGCTGGAGCTGCTCATGGTCCATGGCAATGATATCCCCAGCATCCCCGACGGGGCTCTGAGGGACCTCATCTCACTCCAGGTGAGCCGGGCGTGGCAGCTTCCCAGGTGGTTCATTGAAAGCATCCCCCTGCCAATGCGGGAGACACGGGTTCGATCCCTGGGCCGGGAAGATGCCCCGGAGGAGGGCATGGCAACCCACTGCAGTCTTCTTGCCTGGAGAATCCCATGGACAGAGGAGCCTGCTGGGCTACAGTCCATGGGGTCGTAGAGTCGGTCACAGTTAGCTACTGGAAACAAACGGACTGGACGTATATGACCGACCCTAGTTGCAACCTCTATCACCAGCCGTGGAGAGAGGGAAAACGTTAAAATGCTTTTCTTCACGATGAATGAAACAGCCACTTCTTTTTTTAAACATGAACAAAACAAGCTTCATGTCTTTCCTTCCCTGCCCTTTGTTCTGCTTTCTGTTCCTTTTTATGGTGTTTTTGTTTTTAATTATAAACGGGTCTTCCCTTGTGACTCAGCTGATAAAACAATCCGCCTGCAATGCAGGAGACCTGGGTTCGATCCCTGGGGTTGGGAAGATCCCATGGAGAAGGGAAAGGCTACCCACTCCAATATTCTGGCCTGGAGAATTCCCCGGACCGTATAGTCCCTGGGGTCACACAGAGTCGGACGCGACTGAGTGACATTTTCCACTTCGGTCTTTGTAGGTTTTCAAGTTCAGCTACAATAAGCTTCGCGTCATCACGGGCGAGACCCTGCAGGGGCTCTGGAACCTAGTGAGGCTGCACATGGACCACAACCAGATCGAGTTCATCCACCCCGAAGCGTTCAGGGGCTTGACGTCCCTGAGGCTCCTCCACTTAGAGGGGAACCTGCTTCGGCAGCTGCACCCCGCCACGTTCTCCACCTTCGCCTTCCTGGACTACTTCCGGCTCTCCACCGTGAGACACCTCTATCTGGCCGAGAACGCCCTCAGCCGTCTCCCCGCCGGCATGCTGCAGAACATGCCGCTTCTAGAGAACCTCTACCTGCATGGCAACCCGTGGGCCTGTGACTGCGACATGGCCTGGCTTCTGGAATGGGACGCCAGATACAAAGGTAGGAACCGCACAGGTGGCCCAGACGGTCAAGTGTCCGCCCGCAGTGAGGGAGACCCAGGTTCGACCGCTGGGTAGGGAAGATCCCCTGGAGGAGGGCATGGCAGCCCACTCCAGTCTTCTTGCCTGGAGAATCCCCATGGACAGAGGAGCCTGGTGAGGCTGCAGTCCATGGGTTCACAAAGAGTCGGACACGACTGAAGCGACTTGGCACGGATGAATACAGAAAAGCCGTGAGATGTTTAGCAGGGAGAAAATATAGTTTGATTCTGTAGACATCAGTCTGGGGAGCCTTTGTACCATCTCATGGACTTGTCAAGTAGGGCGTTGGGATGAGTTTGGGCTGGAGAAGCAGAGACGGAACTGGTTGTCGGCCAGAAGCTGGTAATTGAAACCACCCCTGTGGGCGAGACCCTCCACGACAGGGCAGGGCCAGAAGGGAGGGAGCTTAGACGGAGTCCAGGAATAGTTCATCCATAATGAGTTGGGCAGAGAAGCGCTGAAAGAGGCAGTGTTGGTCAGAGAAAGACAAAATTCTGGAGGACTGAGTGTCCAGGAAGCCAAGAGTAAGAAAGTGAATCCAGACAAAGAAAATAGTGCCTGAGATGAATAATTGTTGCAAAAGAAAATGTGGTTATGAAAGGTCAGCATGATACGAGTCACGCCAACAGTTGGTCCTGAAGTGTTAGCCGCTCAGTTGTGTCTGACTCTGCAACCCCGTGGACCGTAGCCCGCCAGGCTCCTCTGTCCGTGGGATTCTCCAGGCAAGAACACTGGAGTGGGTTGCCATGCCCTCCTCCAGGGGATCTTCCTGACCCAGGGATCGAACCCCGGTCTCCTGCACGGAAGGCAGACCCTTTACCATCTGACCCGCCAGGAAAGCCCACAGTTGGTTCTAGGACCTGGAAATACGTTCACAGGTTGCAGAGACTTAGGTTCTCCTAGACCTTCACAAAAGGAAAATTGCATCATATGTATGAAGAGAGATTCTTTGTCAACTTAAAAATACCTTTTCCTTGCCACGTGTGGGATCTAGTTCCCTGACCAGGGATGGAACCCCAGGCCCCTGCATTGGGAGCATGGTGTCTTAGCCACCAAGGAAGTCCCTAAGAGTATCGTTTTAAAAAGTACTCATTGCTCCCTGTCAGGAACTTCCCAGACCCTGGTTAGTTACCACACAATGGGGTTAAATAGATTTAAGCTCCCTAAGTGACATCACGGACACAAGTAGGCAAGGCATTGAGATGCACCCAGCTGATAAAGATGCAGACAGAGGCTTCATCCTCTGTCCGTTCTTGGGGCCGTTGCCTTAGTGCGGGTCTGTGTGATGCTCTGTTTCAGGAGTCCTGAAGTGCAAGAAGGACAAAGCGTACGAAGGGGGTCAGCTCTGTTCCACGTGCTTCAGTCCCAACAAGTGGCGTCAACAGGAGCTGCAGAGGCTGCAGGACGTCCCCTGTCAGAAGCCTTCTATCGAGTCCCCGCTGAGACACAACGGGAGCCGGAGCAGCGAGGAAGATCGGCATGAGGACGGGGATGCCCGGCTCCCCCTCTCCCCGGACGGGTTCCAGGTCCCCGCGTGGAACGTGTCCGTGAACATGAGCGACGAGCACGGAAACACGGTCCACCTGGTCTGCGACATCAAGAAGCCCACGGACGTGTCCAGGCTCCAGCTGAACCAGACGGACCCCCAGGAGATAGAGATCAACGCCACGGTCGCCTTGGACTTCGAGTGTCCCATGACGCGACAGAACTACGAGAAGCTCTGGAAGCTCATCGCCTACTACAGCGAGGTCCCCGTGAAGCTCCACCGGGACCCCACGCCTGGCAAAGACCCCAGGCTCGGCCACCAGTACAGGCAAGATGCCGACGACGCCGCCACGCTGTACTACACGGGCGTCAGGGCCCACATCGTCGCCGAGCCGGAGTGGGTCACGCAGCCGTCCATCGAGCTGCAACTCAACCGGCGTCTGAGCTCGGCCAACGTGGTGGTACTGTCCTATTCGTCTTGGCACGCCCTGGTTGTGTCTGCCAAGGACGCGAGGCTGTCTCGGAGCAGAAGCTGGGTGATGATCGAGCCCGGCAAAGCCGTGCAGAGAGCCCAGACCGTCCTGGAGGGGAGCCCCTGCCAGCTGAGCTGCAACGTCAGGGCTTCCGAGAGCCCCTCCATCTCCTGGGTGCTCCCGGACGGGTCCGTCGTGAAAGCGCCGATGGAAGACCGCGACGGCAGGTTCTCCGTCCTCACCAGTGGCTGGCTGAAGATCAGGTCGACGCAGCCGTCGGACGCTGGTCTGTACCAGTGCGTCGCTCGGGTGAGAGATGAGACGGACCGCATGCTCTACAGACTCCTGGTGCAGCCGCCGGTCGTTCAGCCTCCCGACGCGTTTACGGTGACCGTTCACAAGAACCCAGGGGAGCCCGTGATGCTGCCTTGCACGGCGCTGGCCGTACCGGAAGCCCAGATCAGCTGGATCCTTCCACACAAAAGGATGCTGAATGCGATGGCCAATGCTTCGCACGCCTATGTGCTGGCCGACGGCACTCTTTCCATCCCCAAGGTTCAAGGCCGCGACAGCGGTTACTACAGATGCGTGGCGGTCAACCAGCAGGGGGCAGATCATTTCACGGTGGGGGTCCAGGTGAGCAAGAGGGGGTCCGGCGGGTCTCCGAAAAGAGGCGGGCGCCCAGGAGGCAGGACTGTTTCCGGAGGGCGAGGCGGGATCGTGGAGGATGAAGGCGGATCCGGCATGGGAGATGAAGAGAACGCATCGAGGACGGCCCTCCACCCGCAGGACCAAGAGGTGTTAATCAGAGCAACAGACGACGCCGTCGGCAGAGGTACAAAGACCAGGAAAGGGCGCAGAAAGCTGAAACCCTGGAAGCACCCCGCAAAGGAGCCAGAGACCAACGTCGCCGAAGGCCGCAGAGTCTTCGAGTCCAGACGGAGGATAAACGTGGCCAACAAGCAGATTAATCCAGAACGCTGGGCAGACATCTTAGCCAGAGTCCGTGGGAGAACTCTCCCGAAGGGAACGGAAGGACCGCAGGTCATCACAGTCAGCTCGCGTTCGCTGACGAGGCAGGACGCGACTCCACCTCTGCCTGCCGTGGCTCCCGGCTCAGCGCCCGTTCAGACCACAAGCAGCGCGGAAGAGTCCTCGGGAGATACGTCCGTATTTGGCGAGGAGGAGCGGGTTTCCAGCACTGTCTCCTCCCCTAGGACTGTTCCACTCCAGCCTGGCCACGACGGAGTCATTGGTAGTGAATCCAGAGTGACAAGGACACCCGTGGAAGAGTATATTGAGGAGGACTCTTCTGAGAAGACCCTGGGTACAACTCCCACTGAAGTTGACTCCAACCAGACCCCAGCCATAACACCATCATCTATACTTTATGAATTTTCTACTCTGCAGGCCCTAGAAATGGAGCACAAGGGGCCCACCAGTGAAAAGGTAGCCACAGACAGCTGGTCTACCCTCGACGTTGGGTCCGTGCCAGAGTCCGCATCCCCTGAGGATGAATCTCCGATGGACGCCGTACCCTTGGCTGAGTCTGAGACTGTGACCTACTTTTACCCCGATCTGGGGACAAATCCACTACCAGCTGAGCATACCGTGAAAGAGCAGGCCTCTGCACACTTCACGCCAACTCCTGTCTCGTGGGTTGCCGAGGCCAGGACACCTGAGCCACTTGAAGACCCCACCTTAGGGGACCGTGACGTCCCAGCTGAAACGCGCCTCCAGGAACAGACAGACAGCCCGCAGCTTGTGAAAACTGGTTTAAGCACCCCGGGCCACCGAGTGATTCCCGAGGGCATGAAGGAGACTTCTCAGACACTGCAGGAAGTGGGTACGCTCGGGACACACCCCACGGACTCCCGACACGTTGAGGGAAATGGGCAAGCCGTAGACCCAACCACTCCACTTGACTTGGCTCCGCAAGCGGTGAACAGCGTCACTGATTTGAAGCGTCCCAGGGAGTCCCCGCTTGGCGTCGTGTTTGGCAAGGACACGACCACAGCAGTAGTGACCACGCCAGGCCCAAGGGACACTTCACCGTCGGCGCTGACCACGCATCCTTCTCGAAAGAGGCCCCATGGGAGGAGGCGATTCCGGCCCCACAAATTCCGACACCGCCATAAACAGACCCCGCATACGACGTTTGCCCCGACGGACACTGTCTCGACTCCACCGACCCAGGTCCCCGAAGTGAAGACTGCAAGCCAAGGGGCGAGTTCTCTAGGTCCTACGACCTGGGCTAACAGCGCCATAGGTACCCCGGGACGCTTGGACACGGAGGAGCATGCCGAACCCGTATCCAGGGGCAGCCCACGCAGGAAACAGGGCAACAGCCCCAACAGACACCGATACATCGCTTCTACTCTGAGCTCTGCGGCTTCTGTGTCCAAGCCCAGCCTTTCTCCAGAAGATAAGACTTGGAAAGCTGCGCTCTCCCCTACGACCGTCTCTTTCACCACCGGAGACCCACGGGAGCTAACCGGCCTGGAAGATTATAGCACAGCCAGCATCAGTAAAACACATTTATCGCGTGACAGATTCCGAGAGGCCGTTCCCGTCACACGCGAGCCCGGGTCAGACGGAAAGGAAATGAACAACCACCGTGTCACAGACCTCGGGGACTATCAAACCGTCGGTGTGGTCCCTGGATCCTCAGTCACTCACGCGGTATCACCTTCTGGGGCCAAGGTGTCCCCTACGAGAGGATTTAAGGAGGCGTCTCTGACGTCTCCCTTTCCAGAAACGACGAGCTGGGATCCCCCAGGGGCAAGCCGGCCTGCGATGGAACAGACAGACCTGCCTGTTACCAGCCCTTCGGAAGCGCTTACAGAATCACCCTCTGTGAGAGAGGCAGCGGATCTAGGTTTGCCTACTGAGTTTTCGCCTTCAGCGGGGGTCTCTACACTGTTTCAACCCCAACAGGCGGCTCCTTCGACGACTCTCCCCGTCCTAAAAGTAGAGGCATCCTCAAGTCCGGTGGAAACCACCGTCAGTGATCAGAGAAGCCGTGAAACCGCTCACGCTACTGTCCCTTCTGAAATCAGACCCCAGAGTCGCGTGTCCACTCCCGCCCCGGTGGAGGAGCCAGAATGGCCATTCCCAGCCACGATTCTCACATCCTCCGCAGAGACCACCACAGAGCCCACACCACTTCTTCCTTCAGGGACGTCCCCAGCCTGGAAAGCTTCCAAAGAACACGTCTCCTTCCATTACGTGGGGACCCCAGAAACCAAAGCGCCTTTGGTGAATAACGAAGTAACTCGGCATCTGGCGAAGCCAGACCAGTTATCCACGCCCTCTTCCAAGCAGGACAAGTTTACCTTGACTCCAGAGGAGGCGTTAAGAAAGGAAGCGTTTGATGGTACGATGAAAAACATGCTTCCCCGTGCTCCAGATGGTCCAAACGAGGCTGGGAGGGTCCCGGTTTTCCACCAACCAGCTGGGGTTCCCGCCACACCGATCCCGCTGAGAGGAACCGTGAGACCCCTGCACGCAGTCACACAAAGCCCCTTAAGACACTCGGTCACCTTCCAGCCCCCTCTTCACCTGACCCGCAAACCAGGAGTCACCGCATACCTGTCGAGGGTTTGGCCAGAGGGCGGGCACATGACAACTCCAAGATCAACGAGTTATCCGACGACTCCCGAGGTGGTTTCGTGGCCTGGGTCCAAACCTAGCGTTCCGGGTCCGGCAACCGGCCAGGGAACTGACCGATTCCAGGGCAACTCCAGGTCATTGGGAAATAACCACCTGCCCGATCTAAGAAGAGACCCCGTGGGCAAGCTTCCGAATTCGAGAGTGCCTCCTTTTCCCGGCGGAAGATTCCCTTTCTTTATCAACAGGACCCTGTCTTTCCCCCAGTTGGGAGGTACTCCGAAACCTCACGGACCCAGCTCTCCAGCCCCGGCGTTGAGAGACAGAAAGGTCAACACAGGTCCCTACACTCGGATCCACGCTCAGAGCATCTTCCACATGGACCTGGGGCCCCCAGCGCCTCCCGTCTTGCACGCCCCCAGGACAACAGCAACCCCCTCCACGAACGTACGGAACATCCCCCCGGTCTCCTCCACCCGGAGCTCCGTCCCCTTCACGACGTCTTCCGTCCCGCCCTCCAGAAGCTTCCATCACAGCAGCTCAAAGCTCTTCTCTGCTGGAGGGCCGCCTGCGTCCAAATTCTGGACGCTGGGGGAAAAGCCGCAGATCGTCACCAAATCCCCGCAGACCTTGACCGTCACCGCGGAGACGGACGTCATGTTCCCCTGTGAGGCCACGGGGAAACCCAAGCCCTTCGTGACTTGGACCAAGCTGTCCACAGGTACGGCATTTACACGTTGGGCGTTCTAACCGGGGCTGGTAGGTGGAGAAGGGTTAGTTCCTTTAGCGTAAGAAGTCCATGTAGAGCCAGAGACTCTCAGGACGACGGGTAGATGGGATGGGAAAGGACTCCAGAGAATCTATCGATGGGTGTCTCCCATTACAGGGATGGGGGAGTAAGAAATGAACAAGGGTGTGAGGTGGTTTTTTTTTTTAAAGCAGCAGTGGAAACACGTAGCATTCCTAACCGGGACTTAGGGCTTCCCAGGTGTCTCGGAAGTAAAGAATCTGCCTGCCAGTGCAAGAGAAGTGGGTTCCATCCCTAGGTTGGGAAGATCCCCTGGAGAAGGGCATGGCAACCCACTCCACTATTCTTGCCTGGAGAATCCCACGGACTGAGGAGGCTGGCGGGCCACATCCACGGGGTTGCAAAGCATCTGATGTGATTTATTGACTGAACAGTGATGAGAAACCCTGAGGCTTAGAAATATTCCGCAAAGGAACCTCTTGCCTTATCCCCGTGAGGTTCGGTACAGAAGTCATCGGCAAGGAACGTGGGGCTTGCAGGAAGGGACGGTGAGGGGAAGTGCCCCCCCCTGCATCCTCCCACTGGCTTGGAAAGTGGCTGGACTTTGGTATGAGCTCCGGGGGTGTTGGTTTGTGTTGAACCTAGAGCTGTGATTTCTATGAGTCAGCCCCGTCTGCCATCACTGAGCACCCTACACGGGCGGCTGGAGCAGCCAACCTCTTTTCTGACCGTCTGGGAGGTTGGAAGTCCAAGATTCACGGGACAGCAGGACTGGCCCCCCCGAATCCTCTTTGGCATGTCAACGGCCACCTCCTCACGCGGCCGTCCGTCCGTGTGTCTGATGTCCCCATCTCCTCTTCTCATCAGAAGCACGGTCCTCTGAGATCAGGACACACCCTCGTAGACCTCATTTTTTTCACCTTCATCCCCTCTTTAAAGACCGTCTCCAAGCACAGCTGCATTCTGAGCCTCTGGCGGGGTGGGGAGGGCATCCCAACTCCAACATAGGAATTGACGGTGGAAGGACAAATTTCAGCACACATAACAAGGGTCCATACGACGGTCTCTGCTTGGCAGGCTGGGGTGCTGCAAAGACCACTTCGGTTCATCCAAAACGACCCATCTGCTTGGATGTCCAAACAGATTCACGGCGACGCGGGGAACTAAACGTGATGACTACCCCTCTAGATCATCGCAGAGCACCGAGATGAGCTCCTTATGTTATCGAGAAGCTTCCCAGTCGTGCTCTGTATTTTACACATGTAGGGTATATATATATATATATATGTCACTGTTCCTCTCGGTTCGTCCCAGCCTGTCCTTGCCCCGCTGTATCCACAAATCTGCATCTCTATTCCAGCCCTGGAGTCTCCGTGAACGTACCTCCCTTTTCCTCTTTGTCTTCCCGTCTCTCTCAAGCACAGCTGTATCCTTCAGGCTTGGATTCTGTTCAGAGGGTTGGGTTTTTTTTTTTCCCCCCTCCATCTGCAGTGTAGATAACCCAGGAAGTGACCAGTGCTGTTACACTGGAGACAGCTGTATGTTCTCTGCTGATCTCACACACGCTGGACGTTTTCCAGTCATGAGAAGAGGTGCTGGACGCAGGCAGATTACTGACCTCTTTGATAGGCTCCGCGTTGGACGCCAAAGACTTTCCTAATGATTTAATGAGGAATTTGCTGGAGAAAGCCAGCGAGGGGGACACCTTGGGGCTTTTCTTTCTGAAAGGACTCTGCCTCGGATGGAAGGCGTGTCCCTCCAGTGAAGAGACCCCATTTGCATTCGTCCTTAGCGTCCTCTGTCCCTTGTTCCATCATAGCGTGTCCCTGGGCCACGCCCCCGCCCGAGACCATCATGCATCTTCCTCCACCTGACCGGGATTCTGCTTCTAGCGCCAGCTTTTCCTTGGTTTGGAGAAGGGCATGGCAACCCACTCCAGTATTCTTGCCTGGAGAATCCCCATGGACAGAGGACCCTGGTGGGATACAGTCTGTGGGAATCACAAAGAGTCAGACACGAGTGAGCGACTTAGACTTTTCCTTTCTTAGTTAGCTCCAGTTGGGGTTCTTTTTTTTTTTTTTTGGATATAATTGCTTTATATAACGCTGTGTTGGTTTCTGATGTACAACGTGAATCAGCTATAAGTATCCATATATCTCCTTCCTCTTAAGCCTCCCTCCCAGCCCCCATCCACCCCACTAGGTCATCACAGAGCCCTGAGCTGAGCTCCCTGGGCTAGACCCCAGCTGCCCTCTATCTGTCTATTTCACACACGATCTTGTATATATGTTAGTGCTACTCTCCCGATTCACCCTACCTTCTCTCTCACCCACTGTGCCCACCTGTCCCTTCTCTCCGTCTGCATCTCTATTCCTGCCCTGCAGACAGGTTCCTCAGGACCCATCTTTCCAGATTCCATATGCAGGCGTTAATATGCACAATATCTGATTTTCTCTTTCTGACCTCCTTCACTCTGTACGACAGACGCTAGGTTCATCCACATCGCTGCAACAGACTCAGGCACATTCTTTTTCATGGCTGAGTAATATTCCAGTGTGTGTGTGTGTGTGTGTGTGTGTGTGTGTACCACATCTTTATCCATTCATCTGTCGATGGACACTTAGGTTGCTTCCATGTCATTACTGTAAACAGTGCTGCAATGAACACTTAGGTGCATGTGGATTTTTTGTTGTTGTTATTGTTTTTTTTGAGTTATGGTTTTCTCAGGGTATATGCCCAGGAGTGACATTGCTGTATCATATGTTAGTTCTAGTGCAAGAGGGTTCCCTTCTCTCCACACCCTCTCCAGCATTTATCATTAGTTCAGTTCAGTTCTGTCACTCAGTTGTGTCTGACTCTTTGCGACCCCATGGACTGCAGCATGCCAGGCCTCCCTGTCCATCACCAAGTCCTGCAGTTTACTCAAACTCATGTCCATGAAGTCGGTGATGCCATCCAACCATCTCATCCTCTGCCGTCCCCTTTTCCTCCTGCCTTCAATCTTTCCCAGCATCAGGGTCTTTCCCAGTGAGTCACTTCTTTGCATCAGGTGGCCAAAGTATTGGAGTTTCAGTTTCAGCATCAGTCCTTCCAATACATATTCCGGACCGATTTCCTTTAGGATGGACTGGTTGGATCTCCTTGCAGTCCAGGGGACTCTCAAGAGTCTTCTCCAACACCACTGTTCAAAAGCATCAATTCTTTGGCACTCAGCTTTCTTTATAGTCCAACTCTCACATCCATACATGACCACTGGAAAAACCATAGTCTTGACTAAATGGACATTTGTTGACAAAGTAATGTCTCTGCTTTTTAATATCGTTTGTAGATTTTTTTTTCATTGATGACCATTCTGACCGGTGTGAGCTGATACCTCACTATAGTTTTGATTTCCCTTTCTCTGATAATTAGTGATGCTGAGCGTCTTTTCGTGTGCCTCTTGGGGTGCATGGATGGTGGGGAGAAAGAGGAACAGGTGCCCCCCAGCTATAGAGGTGGGGGTGTCAGGAAGCATGCATTAGAGCTCAGTTCAGCCACATGGGACAGAGAACAACCCGCCCAACTTCGCTCTCGGGAGCCTGCCCGGGCCAAGGGGGACGGTGACTGCAAACCTGAAGCGTCCCTGTCACCGACCTGGGCACCTGAGGAGGACCTGAGCGTCCACGCGGGGAGGCAGGGGCTAAGCAAAGCAGAGCTGCCTCTCCAGTAACTAAAGTGAACAAAGAGGCTGCCTTGGGAGACCCTGGGGCTCATGGTACCTTCCAGAATCCTCTCTGAAGCCATACCCGCTGCCCAGGCGGGAAGGTGGCATTTACCCTGATTTGGGGATTTCACGAAAGAGTCAGGAGGAATATCAGAGGTACTGGCAGGGTGGGTCTTTTGCTCTTTGCCGTGTGGACGTAAAGAGGAGAAGTCGATCAATTAAAGGGCTTCACAGGTGGCTCAGTGGTAAAGAACCCACCTGCCAGTGAAGAAGGCTCCAGTTCGATCCCTGGGTCGGGAAGATCCCCTGGTGAAGGGCCTGGCAACCCAACTCCACTATTCTTGCCTGGAGAATGCCACGGACAGAGGAGCCTGGCGGGCTGCAGTCCATGGGGTCACAAAGAGTTAGACAGGACTGAAGCGACTTAGCAGGCACGCGGGCGATCCTGGAGATACTGGGGGTGGGTCTTTTTGCCTTTGCCATTTGGTGTCACAGAGACCTGGACACGCCTTGGCACGCAGCACTACGCCATCTCTTTCTTCCCCACTTAAAATGTGTGTGTTGAGGAAACAGGATGTTTCTCCCTCTTATAATTCTCCACGGCCAGACTGTATATTCATGACACCCTGTAGGTACACTGCAATGTGAAGAATAGATCTCTAGTGGGAAGCTGTTGTGTAGGTCAGGAAGCCCAGCTCGGGGCTCTGTGATGACTTAGTGGGCTTGGGCAGGGGGGACGGAGGTTCAAGAGCAAGGGGACATATCTATACTTAAATCTGACTCCAGATTTCTTGCCTGGAGAATCCCCATGGGCAGAGGAGCCTGGCAGGCTACAGTCCACGGGGTCACAGAGAGTTGAACACGACTGAAGTGATTTAGCACACACACACACACACACACACACACACACACACACGCACTCAAGAAGCTTATTGGAAGTCCTGGGGGTTGGGCCTTTTGCTTTTTTGCAGTTTGGACATAGGCAGGGGAAATGAGATTAAAGAGTTTCCCTGATGGTTCAGTGCCAATGTAGGAGACTCAGGTTCAATCCCTACATCGGGAAAATCCCCTGGAGGAGGGTATGGCAACCCACGCCAGTGTTCCTTCCTGGGAGAATCCGATGGACCGAGCAACCTGACGGGCTACGGTCCAGTGGAGTCGCAGAGGGTCGGGCAAGACTGGGCGGCTGCAGGCAGAGATGCATTAGCTAATCGTCTTTATTCCATCCTCGTGGAAAGAGGCTGTGTGCATCGCATCTGATGGCAGCTGTTTTTGAATTCCAGGCGCTCTGATGACCCCCAACACCAGACTGCAGCGGTTCGAGGTCCTGAAGAACGGCACCTTCGTCATCCGGAGCGTCCAGGTGCAGGACCGCGGGCAGTACATGTGCACGGCCAAAAACCTGCACGGGGCCGACCGCATGGTGGTCCTGCTGTCGGTCACGGTGCAGCAGCCCCAGATCCTGGCCTCCCACTACAAGGACGTCACCGTCTACCTGGGCGACACCATCGCCATGGAGTGTCTGGCCAAGGGGACCCCCGCGCCGCAGATCTCCTGGGTCTTCCCCGACGGGCGCGTGTGGCAGACCGTGTCCCCCGTGGAGGGCAGGGTCACGCTACACGAGAACCGGACGCTGAGCATCAAGGAGGCGTCGTTCCAAGACAGGGGCGTCTACAAGTGCGTGGCCAGCAACGCGGCGGGCGCCGACAGCCTGGCCATCCGCCTGCACGTGGCGGCGCTGCCCCCGGTCATCCACCAGGAGAAGGCGGAGAACATCTCGCTGCCGCCCGGCCTCAGCATCCACATCCACTGCACGGCCCGCGCCGCGCCCCTGCCCAGCGTGCGCTGGGTGCTCCGCGACGGCACCCAGATCCGCCCCTCGCAGTTCGTCCACGGCAACCTCTTCGTCTTCCCCAACGGCACCCTCTACATCCGCAACCTGGCGCCCCAGGACAGCGGGCGCTACGAGTG
>SNSB01003793.1:424657-460200 GCA_012922965.1 Capreolus pygargus | reverse complement strand
TGGTGAAGTCGGTCACCGACAAAGACGCGGGGGATTACCTGTGCGTCGCCCGGAACAAGGTGGGCGACGACTTCGTGGCGCTCAAGGTGAACGTGGTCATGAAAGCCGCGAAGATCCAGCGCAAGGAAGCCCACGACCACCGGGTCGTCTCCGGGGGCGACCTCAAGGTGGACTGCCTGGCCGCGGGGCTCCCCAACCCCGACATCTCCTGGGGCCTCCCGGACGGGAGCCTGGTCCACCCCTTCGTGCAGGCGGACGACAGCGGCGGGCGGGCCAAGCGCTACGTGGTCTTCCACAACGGCACGCTCTACTTCAACGAGGTGGGCCCGCGCGAGGAAGGGGACTACACGTGCTTCGCCGAGAACCAGTTCGGCAAGGACGAGATGCGGGTGCGCGTCAAGGTGGTGAGCGAGCCGGCCGCCATCCGCAACAAGACGTACTCGGTGATCCAGGTGCCCTACGGGGACGTGGTCTCCGTGGCCTGCGAGGCCCAGGGGGAGCCCGCGCCCAGTGTCACCTGGCTGTCTCCCAGCCACCGGCGCATCCCCGCCGCGTCCGACAAGTACCAGGTCCACCAGGACGGCACGCTGCTCATCCAGAAGGCCCAGCGCTCCGACAGCGGCAACTACACGTGCGTGGTCCGGAACAGCGGCGGCGAGGACCGCAAGACCGTCAGGGTCCACGTGCACGTGCAGCCGCCGACCATCAACGGCTTCCCCGAGGCCGTCAGCACCGTGCGGGAGGCGGCCCCCGGCGGGAGCCGCAAGCTCATCCACTGCCGGGCGGAGGGCGTGCCGGCGCCGCGGGTGCTCTGGGCCTTCCCCGAGGGCGTGGTGCTGCCGGCCCCCTACCACGGAAACCGCATCACCATCCACCGCAACGGGACGCTGGACATCAAGAGCCTGCGCACGAGCGACTCGGTGCAGCTGGCGTGCATCGGGCGCAACGAGGGCGGGGAGGCGCGCCTGCTGGTCCAGCTCACCGTCCTGCAGCCGCTGGCGAAGCCCGTCTTCCACGACCCGGTCAGCGAGAAGATCACGGCCGCGGCCGGCCACACCATCAGTCTCAACTGTTCGGCCGCGGGCACGCCGCCGCCCGCGCTGCTGTGGGTCCTGCCCAACGGCACGGAGCTGCGCAGCGGCCAGCGGCTGCACAGGTTCTTCCACAAGGGCGACGGCCGGCTGCACGTCAGCGCCCTCTCCCCCGAGGACGCCGGCGCCTACCGCTGCGTGGCCAGCAACTCGGCGGGCCGCGCGGAGAGGCTCGTGTCGCTGAAGGTGGGGCTGCAGCCCGCGGCGAGCAAGCGCTTCCAGAACCTAGTCAGCATCGTCCACGGGGAGACGCTGCGGCTGCCCTGCGCCCCGGGCGCCCGCGGCACGCGCCCCTCCTGGACGCTGCCCAGCGGCCTGGTGCTGCACGGAGCCCAGGTGCGCGGGCGCTTCGCCCTCTGGGACAATGGCACCCTGACCGTGCGCGACGCCTCAGTCTTCGACCGGGGCACCTACGTCTGCAACGCGCAGGGCGAACACGGCCCTGCCGCCGTGAGCGTCCCGGTGATCGTCATCGCCTACCCGCCGCGGATCACCAGCGAGCCCACGCCGGTCATCTACGCCCGCCCCGGCAGCACCGTGAGCATCAACTGCACGGCCATGGGCGTCCCCAAGGCCGACATCAGCTGGGAGCTGCCCGACAAGTCGCATCTCGCCGCGGGGACTCAGCCCCGTCTCTACGGCAACAGGTTCCTGCACCCGCAGGGATCCCTCACCGTCCAGCAGGCCAGCCCGAGGGATGCGGGCTTCTACAGATGCACTGCAAAAAACCTCCTGGGCAGCGACTCCAAGACCACCTACGTCCACATCTACTGAAACGCCGCATCGGACGGCGGGGACTCCACGGCCGTCGCCTGAAAGCGAAAGGGCTCGCGGCTCAGCCGTGTGGGATGCTCTGGGACTCCACCTTTGTCCCCGGACCCTAGCCAGCCAGGCTCCTCTCTGTCCGCGGGATGCTCCAGCTCAGAATGCTGGAGTGCGTTGCGATCGCTTAGGAAGTTAAAATGAAGCTTGCTGGCAACAGGAAACAGCCGCAGGCGCTGGAACGGGGGTGTCTGCCACCACGGGGGTGCTTTCTGACAAGTTTACAGCATACCAAGCGCCCTGGTCTTGCTTTCCACGGGACTTGGGTGCGGGTCTCAGTTTTCTGAGTCGCGGGCGCCACCCTGCCGCTTGAACGAGCCTCTGAAGGATCCCTGAGGAGCATTCACTGCAAATAAGTCATAGAGATTCACCATTCCTCGCTACCTGGCTGCAAAATGCGTTCCCCTAGTTAACCTGCTGCAGTTTCAACACGATAGAACTTTCTAGAACGAGTATCCACCTTTGCGTTATTTCAGCATTCCACTTTGCCCAGCAAGGCCTGAGAACCACAAGGATTTGAATTTTTTTTCCTTTAACCCACGTACATGTGTCATACAATACATCTCCTTTTATAAGAATGCTTTGTTCCTGGAACTCACTTTTTATATAGTGTTTTATATATATATATATATATATTTTTTCTTTCTAATCAGACGATGAGAGTAGAAAGCAAAAGACGTACTTTCTGTCTCATTAAAAATGATAAATTATTGGTCTTTACAAGACTTGCATACATTAGGGCAGGCATGGAAATGCAGTTGCAGCAAGTTTCCTCCTCATGTTCCTTCAAATTCATGAACCATGAAGATATTACTGTTCCCAGGGATCCTGTGGGTGGGGGAGGGAGTGACATATTGAATTTCCTTGTTTATAATAAAGTTTATCCCGTGAGAGTTGCAGGGAGATGAGAGGAGACGGAACAGAAAGCAAAGTTGTGACCCCAGAGAATAAACCCACTGTCTTCCGGACAAGCTCGGAAATCGCTTTCCTCCTGTCTGCCACTGAAAGTTGATCTGTTATTTCCATGACTGCTTTACTGTATTTTTAAGGCCCATATAATGTACATTGGATAATAAAATATTTTATTTTATTTTCCAAAGAGCCAAGCAGTCATGACAGTGGTATTTTTTCAAGGGTAAAAGCACAGGAGTTGCATTTGAGTTTTAAATCAGATGGGTTGATTTGACTTCCCTGGTGATCCAGTGGTTAACACTTTGTAGATCCCACATGCCTCAGGGCCAAAAAACCTAAACCTAAAATGGAAGTAGAATTGCAAGAAATTCAATAAAGACTTTAAAAATGGTGGGCCACATCCAAAAAAAAAAAACAAAAATCTTAATAAGTCAGATTGGTTAAAAATTGCTTTTATCCACCACACTGGAATTACTCTTTCTCTGCAACTCTTTTTATTACAAAGAAACAGAGCCCAAGTTGGTAGCTCTGGCGACCCCTTTGACAGGAAGAAAGGGTGGAAACAGTTCTGATCTGAACCAAGATAAATTGAGACTGAAAAAAATGGTGTGATGGTAATGCTTCAGCTAATTTTCTTTAGGAAAGAGGCATCTTGGGTGCAAGTCCCATGCATGTTTTGGCTTTTCATACCGAGAAGCGGGTAAAAAGCAAGATTAAATATTTGGGAAGAAGGTGAGTTTTGACCATGCCACCAATTTGGAAAGAATAGCGGTCATTGAAACTAAACAGCTTGGCTTCCCACCATTCTGGGAAGCACGGATGCTGTCTCGTGTATGAATTTGCTTATGGGCTTCAGGGTAACTCCACAGCCCTTAGGATGTGCTAGGTACCAGGATGGGGTACCAGGGTACCCAGATGTGTTGGAAACATGTCCCGCTTGAAGCGTTCATGCTCCAGAGACCAACGCTTTTATCTCGGACAGGGTTTGTCAACATTAGCAGCAAGAACTTTGGGGGCTGGGTCATTGTCTGGAGTGGGGGCCGTGGTGTGCATTGTGGGGTGTTTAGCAGCATCTGTAGGCTATACCCACGGAACGTCAGTGGTGTCTTCCACTCCAGGCATGTGGCAGTTAAGTCACGGCTCTAAATATTTTCAATGTCCCCCAACACCCTTAGTTGAGAACCACCATGAGAGATCTTAAGTAGATACAATTTGATAGATGGATAGATAGATGATACACAGATGACAGATGAATGTGTAGGTGGATGGATGGATGGATAGATGGTTAATAGATGTATGCATATATCAGGTCAGTCGCTCGGTTGTATCCACCTCTTTGTGACCCCATGGACGGCAGCACACCAGGCTTCCCGGTCCATCACCAACTCCTGGAGCTTGCTCAAACCCATGTCCATCAGGTCGATATATAGTATACGCATATGGTAGATGATACAAAATAGCTAGATGATGAAAGTTTATTGCTGAACTACGAAAGACACCGGCATTCTTGCCCTCTGGAGGAGAAGAATTCAATCCGGGGACAGAGACGAGGCTTGATCGCTCAGAGCTTTTATGTAATACAGTTTTATTAAAGTATAAAAGAGATAGAGAAAGCTTCCGACATAGGCATCAGGAGGGGGCAGAAAGAGTTCCCTCTCTCTAGTGTTAGCAATGGAGTTATATACTTTTTGATTAGTTGTTACAGTGAATCAAAAGAATGTCTGGAGGTTGTAAAGACCTTACTAGACCCACTCCCGTAATTCACATTTTCAGATAACAGGATTAGCTAGAAGGTTTTTTTTTTTTTTTTCCAGAAGCTGTCCTCAAGCAGGATACATTATTGTTACATAATCCTAAGGAATGTAGAATGAAAAAAAAAGTTTGTCCTTTCCTCCTCGAGAATTCCAGACCCCTCTCTCCTTGGGGACCCCCAGACTTCTTATCAACCTGCCTAGGAGTTGACTCTGTCAATGATATGATAGATCAGATAGATAAATAGGTATGTGGGTAGATGAATGGATAGATGCTTGACAGATACATGTATAGATATGTATGTATAGATAGATATGATTGATTGATAGTAGACAGTACATAGATACCTAGATAGAAGATACATGGAGACATAGATGACATATAAGATAGACGTGTGGGTGGAGGGACGGATAGGTGGACAAATGATTGACAGACACATAAATGCATGCCTGCGTGCTAAGTCACTGCATTCATGTCTGACTCTTTGTGACCCTATGGTCTGGAGCCTTCCAGGCTCCTCTGTCCATGGGGCTCCTCCAGGCAACAATACTGGAGTGGGTTGTCATGCCCTTCCTCCCTGGGATCCTCCCCACCCAAGGACTGAACTCACAGTTCCTGCAGTTCTTGCATTGTAGACGGGTTCTTTACCAGCTGAGTCACCGGGGGAGCACCAATACATAAATATATAGTAGGTAATAGCTAGCTAGCTAGATGATGATAAAGATGACAGAAAATAGGTAGACGTGATAGATAAGATAGCTAAATGGTAGATGAGACAAACAGGTATGTGAGTAGATGAATGTATAGAAAGATAGATGATAGATACCTAAATATATAGTAGATGATACATATGATTCATAGGTAGACAATATATGATAGATAGATATAGATGTGTGGATGGGTGCATGGATGCATTATGGAAATATAGCTATGTAGAGAGATGACTGATACATACATATATAGTAGATAGATAGATACCAGCTAGCTGACTAGCTACATGACAATGAAAACAGATGGGTATCTATTATCAAGGATGGATGAATTTCTTATTTTAAGCCACCCAGTTTGGTGTAATTGGTTATAGCATCCCTGAAAAACTCACCTCTTAAAAATTTTCTAGTAAAGACAGTCACAGTGAGATGTGCTTAGATACCTCGAAACTGGATCAGCAGATAAAGAATTTGCCTGCAGTGAAGTAGATACAGGGGATGTGGGTTTGATCCCTGGGTCAGGATAGATCCCCTGGAGAAGGGCATGGCAATTCGCTCCAGTATTCTCGCCTGGAGAATCCCACGGACAGAGGAGCCTGGTAGGAGCTAGAGTCCACGGGGTTGCAAAGAGTCAGACACGACTGAATTGATTCACGTGCACACGCATGCAAGTAGGCATTGCTATTTCCAGAATTCTTGCTGTTATCCCCCCCCCCGGGTTTAAAACAGCCATGGTTTGCAAAGCACGTTCAGGCACTGTATACCTCTGAAACCTCCACACTGTCCTTGGAAAGGCCGACGCTCCATGCTCCCCAAGCAGGGGACCCTGGGTTCAATCCCCGGTCAGGGAACTAGGTTCTGCGTGCTGCCCCTAAGACTTCAAACGCTGCAAGTCAAGATCCCGTGTGCCTCAGCTAAGACCCCGTGCGGCCAGATGCACAAATATTTTCAAAAGAACAGAATGCATAAACTGTATTTTGATTTTTACAGAGTCCTAAAAAGATTGGGAGCAGAGATGCACTGTTAGTGAGAAACCTCATTCAACTTTCCATTATGTAAAAAATAAACGCGCACACACGGCTTTTGGAAGGAAAAAAAAAAAACGGCAAGGCTATTTTCTCCATCTGGAGAAGGGAATGGCAACCCACTCCAGCATTCTTGCCTGGAGCATGGCGTGGACAGGGGAGCCTGGTGGGCTACGGTCCCTGGGGTCGCAGAGAGTCAGACACGACTGAACAACTGACACATTTTCTCCATTAGGGTCCGGCAACGTGATTTTAAAAATAATGATGAAATAAAACAAATGCAAGAGACTTCCTGTGTACCGTGAAGGTTCCTGCAGTCTCTCTCTCTTTTTTTTTTTGTCTTTGTGGTATATAAGCATCTGCAAAATATGCCAGGATAATTCAGTGATACTTTTCCTGGGTCTGGAGGAAGGCTGGGAGTTTATGGGCTTCCTTGAGATCTTTCTCTCAATGATTATAAAAATAGATTCCATGTAAAAACTTTTTTTTTCTTTCTATTTTTCTTCCTGGACAATGGCAGCAGCCGGAGGTCTATTTTAAATTACTGGTTAAAAGAGGAGCTTTAAAGCACAATTTTCAGGGGACAGGATTACTATCCAATGCTGTTTCATTTTCTTTTTGTTGATTCTGGAAAGTGAGGCTCTCTGTCAAAGCCGGGATTTAAGACTAATAATTAAAAGAAAAAAAGTAACCGCTGAGATTTTTCCTACAGAAAATACCACACTGAGTCCATTTCAAAATGGGGGGAAAGTGATCTTTCTTGACGCCTTTCCAGCAGAAACCAGGGAAGTGCTCACAAGGCCACCCACCGTGAGGCCAGGTTTCAGGAGAATTAGCCAGAAACAAGAAACCCCACGGACAGAGGAGCCTGGTGGGCTACCGTCCACAGGGTCGCAGAGACTCAGAAAGGACTCGGCAAACTAAACAACCACAACAGTGAAACACAGATCTGATCGGGGCGGGGGAACTTTGGGGAGGAGAAGACCAAGTTTCTACTGTTTCCACACAGCAAGCTCATACTGGACTGAGTTTTTCTAAAGCCTTATTCTGTAGTATAAACAGCTATAAATGACAAATATAGGAAAAAATGGAACTAAAAACACAAAAGTTCACAATCATGCTGTGTTGTGTGTTAGTTGCTCAGCTGTGTCCATCTCTTTGCAACCCCACGGACTGTAGCCTGCCAGGCTCCTCCATCCATGGGAGTCTCCAGGCAAGAACACTGGAGTGGGCTGCCATTTCCTCCTCCAGGGGAATCTTCCCCACCCAGGGGTCGAACCCAGATCTCTTGCACTGCAGGGAGATTCTTTACCATTTGAACTACCAGGGACCAGGGGAAAAAAAATACTTTGAACATGCTCAGATGTTGGTAATTGTATGCAAAAAAAAAAAAAATTACACACACACATTGGAAAAGACCCTGATGCCGGGAAAGATTGAAGGCAGAAGGCGAAGAGGGGGACGACAGAGGATGAGATGGTTGGATGGCATCACCGACTCAATGGAGATGAGTTTGCATAAGCTCCAGGAGATGGTGATGGACAGGGAAGCCTGGCGTGCTGCAGTCCATGGGGTCCCAAAGAGTGGGACGGGACGGAATGACTGAGCAACAATTATATCATGCACACACACACGCACACACACACACACACACACATATGTTCTGTTTATAAACCAAACTATATGATATTTAGGGCTTCCCAGTTGGCACTGGGATAAAGAACCCACCTGCCAATGCAAGACACTTAAGAGTCCTGGGTTCGATCCCTGGGTCAGGAAGATCGGAGACGTGAATGGCAACCCACTCCAGTATTCTTGCCTGGAGAATCCCGAGGACAAAGGAGCCTGGCGGGCTGCAGTCTGTCAGGTCGCAGAGAGTCGGACGCGCCTGAAGCAATCGCTGCAGCCTGCTGAATCGGCAGGCACATGTAGTGGTCGGCGCATTTATTTCCCACATGAACAATATGACTTGCATTTCCCCCATGCCGTCAGTCAGACTAAGACCCCGTTCAATGCATATGTCATGAAGAGTTGAATCCTGTCTTGGTGGCTGTTCACGGTATTTTCCGTGTTTGGCCGTCTCTGCAAAGGCTCTCCCGTAAATCTCTGAATCGCGAGATAGAGATTTTGGATAGAGATTTTTGCAACCCTGAAGGGTGTGAACATTTTTAAGGTTCTTGCCAAGCATTCTGGAAGTGCCTTACAAAACCCTACAAGGCTTTCCAATTTCTCTTGCCACTGTACTGGCATAGAAAGATACTGTGTTTCCACACGTTCTGCCCAAGAACTGCTCCCATTTTAAGAACCCCTCATTTCATACTCAAAGATACCCGTGTATTTTCTTTCATGCTTCTTCATTAACAGTCAAAATATACAACTTGTCCATTTCATGACGGAATTATTTATGAGTTTTTGAGCTGTTTACACTTTGCTGTCTGAGTGATGACAATAAATTACTTAACAGGGCATCCACATGTCCTACACACCACAAAGACAAAACAAGGCATTAATACTTGTTCTGAGCATCAGAAACACTTGTTATTTTTAGTTATCCTGTTTTCCAATTTTGTTTGTAGAACGGCAGTTTTTGACACAACAGCATTTTTTAAATTGTTTGTAGGTTGAGAAATAAGAAAATATCTCTCATTTTTCTCCTCTTGCATTCATTGTTTTCATTTTTTAAAAAATTCTTTTGCTATGTTTAGAAAGTGCTTCATTCTGAGATTAAATATTCTCCTCCGAGCTTTTAAGATATTTTTCACTTTCAAATATCAAAACTGAGAACATTTGTAACTCACTTAGCTCTAAGGCATGAGATGAAAAATCTTATATTTTGACCAGTTAAACCATTTTTTCTAACACCAGGTATTGATGTGTTATTTCCCCAGCGACCAGAAGTTTTGCTCACATTAAATATGCCAACAAGTGTCTGTTCTCTGGCTTATCATAGGGTGTTTTACACCATATTTTAATGACGATGCAAATCTCATATTTTAATATGGCAATGCAAGTCTCTTAATATTTTCCATACTGCCATCTGCATTCTTGCCCAGTTTTGCTTGGAGATAAATTTCAAGGACAAAGATCTCATCATGAACAGTCATCAGCGTTTCAATTGGAATATTTTGAAAACACAGATTAGTTTTGCAATATTTATATATATATATTTTTTGAGGTTGAATCTTCCCACAGAGGGATGTGAGTTGCTCCTCCCATATTTTTAAAAAACATTTTTTAACTTTTTCAATCTTTAAGTTTCTTCATTAATTAAAAAATCATTATGAGAGAATCACTGAGGGACTTCCCTGCTGGTACAGTGGCTAAGGATCCATTTTGCAATGCCGGGGACACTGGTTTGATCCCTGGCTGGGGAAATGAGCTCCCACATGCTGTGGAGCAGCTAAGCTGGTGTTCCGAAACTAGACAGCATGCTGCAAGGAGAGCTAGCTTATGCCCCAACGAAAGCCCGATGCAGTCAAAGAAATAAATATTTAAAAAAAATCACTGAGCTAATTCAACAAGTGAGCAGCTAAAAATTTAAGTAGAGTGATGTGTGGATGTTACATGTCTTCGATGTGTTGGTATGCATAGGAGCAGATAGTAAGCATCTTTTCCTATCTACCAGAATCGCTGTGACCTTTTCTTCGTGGACGTCTCGGACCCTTCTGCTACATCTCCCCGTGGGGGTCTTTTTTCATACATCGTTTTCAGCATAGCTACTTCATCGATCAGATGGTCTGAGAAAAAAATATATAGCTTATTCTCTTCGTCAGTTGTTCAATTTCTTATGCGTGTTTTATGTCTGTTCCACTCTACTGGCTATCCCAGAGGGGCGCTGGTGGTAAAGGACCCACCTGCCAATGCTGGAGACATAAGAGACGCGGGTTCAAGCCCTGGGTCGGGAAGACCCCCTGGAGGAGGAAATGGCAACCCCCTCCAGTATCCTTGCCTGGAGAATCCCATGGACAGAGGAGCCTGGCGGGCTGCAGTCCGTGGGGTCACAAAGAGTCGGACACGACTGAAGCTACTTAGCACGCATGCACTGCTGGCTATACATGCCAAAGTCGTGGCTGAAAACAAAAATCCTGATGGTTAATAAAAGGGTAACGTGTCTGGAGAAGCTTTCCCTACGTGGAGCTCAGAACTCTACTTCTGCTCCTCATTCTGGCTGACGCTCTGGAAAAACAAACAACGACTTTTCTCACTCAAGAAAATTTGCCCCTGGCCCCACGAAGCAAATATTAAGAAGAACCTTTCTAGAAATACACATGGCCAATAAGCACAGGAAAAGATGCTCCACTTTGCTAATTGTTAGAGAAATGCAAATCGAAATGACAATGAGAAGAAAAAGAAAACTACAGTGAGGTATCACCTCACACCAGTCAGAACGGCTATCATTTTTGTTTAAAAGAAAAAGCTACATATAACAAATTCTGAAGAGGGTGTGGAGAGAAGGGACCCCTCTTATTGTGTTGGTGGGAATGTTAATTGGTTCAGGCACTAGGGAAAACAGTATGAAAAGTGAAAGTGAGAAATACGGAAGTATTTTCATACGAAAATACGAAAGTCAGTCGTATCTGACTCTTTGGGACCCCATGGGCTGCTTAAATAGTGGACTGGGCAGGCTTTCCCTTCTCCAGGGGAGCTTCCCAACCCAGGGATTGAACCCAGGTGTCCCAAATTGTAGGCAGATGCTTCACCATCTAAGCCACCAAGCAAGCCCAGTATGAAGGCTCTGCAAAAAAAAAAAAAAAAGTAAAAATAGAGCTATTATATGATTCAGCAATTCTACTCCTGGGCATATATCCAGATAAAACTCTTAATTAAGAAAGATAACATGCACCCTAATATTCACAGCAGCACTATTGGTAATAGCCAAGACGTGGAAGCATCATAAATGTCCAGCAACAGAAGAATGGGAAGCTATGGTACATATATGCAATGAAATATTACTCAGCCATGAAAAAGGATAAAAGGCTGTTATCTGCAGCAACGCGGTTGGATCTAGAGATGGTCACACAGAGCAAAGTAAGTCAGACAGAGAAATACAAACACTGTATGATATCACTTATATGTAGAATCTAAAATAGGACGCAAATAAAGTTATCCATGAAACAGAAAGAGACTCACAGGACAGATGTGTGCTTGCCCAGGGGGCGGGAGTTGGAGGACGGATGGGTTGGGAGTTTGGAATTAGATGGGATCAGAGTCCGTGAGGGAGATGTCTCTAAAGACCTGAGTTTCCAAGATTTCCCCGAGGGCGTGAAAACACAGCCGTGACCGAGTCACCCACCCAGGACCCTCCACGGACCCCGTGAAGATATAAACAACTGTATCCTAACTGGAATTCCCTACATTGAATGCAGAGAGACCACCCTTTCTTTAAACAGCTTGCCACAATAAACAGAAGCCGCTTCGGCAAGAACAGCCAAG
Organism: Capreolus pygargus; assembly: GCA_012922965.1. Taxonomy (NCBI): domain Eukaryota; kingdom Metazoa; phylum Chordata; class Mammalia; order Artiodactyla; family Cervidae; genus Capreolus; species Capreolus pygargus. The sequence goes on along the minus strand of SNSB01003793.1, from coordinate 448,455 downwards.
CCTCAGAATTGAGTAATAAAGAGTCACTCGTATGAGAGAAGTCTGAGATAAAAGCAGAACGATGTATGATTTATAGTGGAATCTACACTAGAGCCTCCGAACCCACCAGTCTCATCAGAAACATTCTCTGGGTTGAAGCTTCCTGGGTTCTGCTTCTTCCTCCAATTCCTGTGCCTTTTGGTTTCCAGATTATATTATTATTTCTTTGTAGCAGAGAACTCCAATGGAGAAGAACTCGTAATGAGTTCCACATGGGTTTGAAAAGAAACAAAGTAATAAAAAGCAAAACTTGGAATAATTCATAGCCTCTCGCTTCCCACCCAAACCCTGCATGTGTGTGTGTGTGTGTGTGTGTTAGGAACTTGGAAACTTTTCTTTTCCTCTCTGACTCTTAATGGCTTAGGTTTATAAGCAGTGCAAGGTAGCAATAGGTTTTGCTTTTACCCAGCGTTGTTTACATTAGCTTCATGCAACCGAAATGCCGTTTTTATTGTGCTTGCTGTTAAAATAGCCACGGAGATGGCATGCCAGCATGCTTATGAATTGAGTTACAAATCCTTAGCTGTAGAGTTCCACCAGGAGTCCGCTTGGCCTGGAGTTCTTAGAGAGAGATGAGAATTTCGTGTCCTTACATATACATCAGATTCCTTCATTTGCATCTTCTCACGCTTCGTGAAGATTTACCATTGGTGATCAATTCAGTGTGTTGGCACCGATGAGTGAGATATACCAGTGACCCCAGGGATGAAATAGACCTCCGACTAAGTGTTCGTTAAGAGGAGTAGTTGAGTTTTCTTTTCCTTTTTTTTTTCTTTTAAGACTTTTTATTTTATACTGGAGTATAGCCAGTTAATAATGTTTTGATAGTTTCGAGTGGATAGCGAAGGGACTCAGGCACACATATACACGGATCCATTCTCCCCCAAACTCCCCTGAAAGAATTTTTAAACTTTATTTTATTGAAGTATAGTCGATTCACACAGCTGTCTGCATTTCTGCCCTGCAGCAAAGTGAATCGGTTATACACATATAAACATCCTCTTTCATATCCTTTTCCAAGATGGTTTATCAGAATGCCGGACGGAGCTCCTTGTGCTATACAAGAGCATCTTGCTGTTTATCCATGCTGTGTATGTTCAGTTCAGTTCAGTCCAGTCACTCAGTCATGTCCAACTCTTTGCGACCCCATGGACCGCAGCATGCCAGGCCTCCCTGTCCATCATCAACTCCTGGAGCTTGCTCAAACTCATGTCCATCGAGTCAGTGATGCCATCCAACCATCTCATCCTCTGTCGTCCCCTTCTCCTTCTGCCTTCAATCTTTCCCAACATCAGAGCGTCTTTTCCAGTGAGTCAGTTCTTTGCATCAGGTGGCCAAAGGAATGGAGTTTCAGCTTCAACAAGTCTGCATCTGCTAGTGCCAAAGCAAAAGTGGGGATCACATTGGATGAGAAAGGATTCTTAGAAGAAGGGTCAGTCCCGGAGGGTTGTGATTCGGTCAAGCAGAGATGAGGCTTCCCAGGTGGCTGGGTGGTAAAGAATCCGCCTCCAACGCAGGAGATTCGAGAGACGCAGGTTCAATCCCCTGGGGGTAGGAAGATCCCCTGGAGTAGGAAATGGCAACCCACTCCAGTGCTCTTGCCTGAAAAATTCAATCCCTGGCTTGGGAAGATCCCTTGGAGAAGGAAATGGCAGCCCACTCCAGTGCTCTTGCCTGGAGAATCCCCATGGACAGAGGAGCCTGGCGGTCTGTAGTCCATGGGGTTGCAAAGAGTTGGAGACGCCTGAGCGACTAAACGCCAGGAAGTACAGACGGCCGGCAAGCATCCCTGCCAGAACATTACCTTGAGGAAGATACAGGATGTGGGTCCTGGGTCTTTGAGAAACAGTGAATGGTTGGATTTAGCTTAGAGCTGAGCCTCACGGAGTGTGGGGCGGAAAAGAACTCTGACAGAGACCTTGTGTTTTGTCCTGGCAAATTGCCCCAGCAGAAAGAAATGCATAGTCAGTATAGAATAGCTGTGGGCTTGTTCACTGTAAACTTCATGTCATCAATTATTTGCCCATCAGGGACCTTCAAGGACATTAACTGGGTGGGGAGGGATGTCTCTGGCAGTCCAGTGGTTAAGACTTCGCCTTCCAGTGCAGGGGGTGTGACTTCAATCCCTGGTCAGAGGGCTAAGATCACACCTGCCTTGTGGCCAATAAACCAAAACAGGAGACAGAAACGGTATTGTAACAAATTCAATAAAGGCTTTAAAAATGGTGCACATCAGAAAACAACTCATCTAAAAAAAAGAAAGAAAATTAACGTGTGTATGGTAAATTGGATTGATTCCCACTGGGAAACATTAATGGAGTTCACGGGTTTGATCTTTGGGTCAGGAAGATCCCCTGGAGAAGGGAACGGCAACCCACTCCAGCATTCTTTCCTGGAGAATCCCATGGAATCAGGAGCCTGGCGGGCTAAAGTCCTTGGGGTCGCAAAGAGACACAACTGAATCGACTTAGCCTGTATACACAGGCACGTCCTTTAGTAAGAAGGAGGAAGCTGAAAGATGAAGCTGTTATTTCTTTTCCAGATGTTGAATTGAAAGCATCAGGCCGATTTCATTAGAAATGAACTAGATTCTATTCACTATCACCAGATTCAGAAATAATTGCATTAAGAAAATGTATCTCTTCTGTTATTTCAAAGTTTGACTTTTATGACTATTAGATACTTATCGATGTGATCTGAAAGATCCGCTGGAGAAGGGATAGGCTACTAACTCCGGCATCCTTGGGTTTGCCTGGTGGCTCAGCTGGTAAAGAATCTGCACGCAATGTGGGAGACCTGGGTTCCATCCCTGGGTTGGGAGGATTCCCTGGAGAAGGGCAAGGCTACCCACTCCAGTATTCTGGCCTGGAGAATTCCATGGATGGCAACGTCCATGGGGTTGCAAAGAGTCGGACACGACTGAGCGACTTTCACTTGAGCTGAAGACGCCAAAAAAGAATGGATATGCAACAAGGCCCTGGTATAGAACACAGGGAACTATATGTAATACCCTATGATAAATCATCTTCGAAAAGAATACGTATATATGAACTGACTCACTTTGCCATAAAGTAAGCCTGGCGTGCTGCAGCCTGAACTGAACGTAAAAACACGCCAGGCACATTCATAGACAGAAAGTCAAACAGTGGTCACCAGGGGCTGAGGGTGGAGAGGAATGACGACGGATTGTCCAGCGGATACCAAGCTTCAGCTCGAGAAGATGAAAAGGTTCTTGAGATGGATGAGGGTGATGATTTTGCCTTGCGAACATACTAAATGTTACTGAACTGTGTGCTTAAAAAAAAAAAGTGCTTACAAGGGTAAATTGTATGTTGCGTTTTACCACAATACAAATGTTTTCAAGACCTTCCCTGGAGGTCTGGTGGTTAAGACTCTGCAGTTCAAATGCAGGGAGTCGGGCTGAGGGTCAGATCCCTGCTTGGGGAACAGGATCCTATATGCTTGGCAGTGCAGCCAAACAAACAAACAAACAAAAACCACTTTCCGTTATAAAATGGATACATGTGTGCATGCTCTGTCGCTCAGTCATGTCTTCCTCTTTGCAACCCCATGGACTGTAGCCCACCAGGCTCCTCTGTCCATGGGATTCTCCAGGCAAGAACACTGGAGGGGGTTGCCATCACCTCCTCCAGGGGATCTTCCCCACCCAGGGATCGAACCCATATCTCCTGCCTTGGCAAGTGGATTCTTTTACCACTGAGCTATCAGGGAAGCTAAAACTGACACGTGCCCTTGATTAAAAAAAGAAAGAAAGAAAGAAAAATAAAATGCATACACTGGGGGAAAATTTTTTCCAAACTTTTGAGGGCAAAAATCAAACCATAGCCGGCTCCGTGAGAATTTCCAGCGTTCACCAGTGCATGCTATGCTATTTTACGCTCAGTTGCTTTGATCGTGTCCGAGTCTGTGAGACCCCATGGACTGCAGCCCTCCAGGCTCGTCTGTCCATGGGATTCTCCAGGCGAGAATACTATAGTAGGTTGCCATGCCCTCCTCCAGTTCGGCCTATGTATACAAAGGCATAAAACGGAGATTCTTATTTTGATCTCAAGATGCTTCATCACAACCCCAAACATGCATGGCTTGTAGACTGGGGAAAGGTTTATTAGCCTCCTATAAAATCTCTCTCACTTGGCCCAAGCAGAGGCCATAAAGACCCCCACCCAGAAAAACCGTCCGTTGCTCCAAAAGCCAGGAACGTCCAGAAGCACAGTCCTGGCTGGCCTGCAAAGCTGCGTGTCTGGATGTGGGGGACCCCGAGGGATTGCTCACAGAGGTGACGGCCCGGGAGGACCTTGGCTGTCCACCAAGGACGGCCAGAGACAGAGCCCACCGCGTCCCTCCCGGGGGTCGGCAAGAAAGAATCGCAGGCGCAGAAAAGGCCAACTCCATAGCACAGAGGATAGGGCAGTGATTCGGGCGATGCTGCTGTTGCTCCTGACCACGGAAGACAGCGAGGGAAACGGGCAGGAGACAGGGGAAGAAAAAAAGGCACAAGTCTCCTTAGCAAAACCAGGCGGAAGAGAAAAGACCCAGTTGAGGCTGTTAAGTCACTCGCTCACGTGCGACTGTTTGTGACCCCACGGACCGAGCACGCCAGGCCTCCTGTCCATCACCAACCCCCAGAGTCCATCCACACCCATGCCCACTGAGTCGGTGATGCCATCCAGCCATCTCATCCTCTGTCGTCCCCTTCCCCTCCTGCCCTCAATCTCTCCCAGCATCAGGGTCTTTGCCAATGAGTCAGTTCTTCACATCAGGTGGCCAAAGTATTGCAGCTTCAGCATCCGTCCTTCCAATGAACACCCAGGACTGATTTCCTTTAGGGTGGACTGGTTGGACCTTTCTTGCAGTCCAAGGGACTCTCAAGAGTCTTCGCCAACTCCACAGTTCAAAACCATCAGTTCTTCAGTGCTCAGCTTTCTTTATGGTCCAACTCTCACATCTGTACACGACTACTGGAAAGACCCCGTGGGTATACACAGAAGACTCTCAAAGCGCGAATGTTCAATGCGACGCATGGAAATCGCATTAGTCTAAACGTTTCAGTGACTCTGATGCCGTCTCCGAGCCAGCAAAGCCGTCGCCGACTGCCAGCCAATTTGCCGGGATAAATAAAGCCTGCTGGACCCCTCCGGCCTCGGAGAACCAGTTTTCTGCTCAGGGTGGTGCCTAGGAAAGCTTGGGCTTTGACCAAGAGCTCACTGGAGCCGCATGTCTATAGAATGAATCACGCCGAGGCCAGAATCTCGAGAAACCCACCGGCAGAGCGAGGAACGGGGTGAATTGTGTGCGAGGGCCGCAGCAGTGAAGTCTGTTGGGTTTGTATTTTCTTTTTCACCGGCTGTCGCCAAGGGAGCCCAGAAGGAAGGGCGAGGCACAACCGCCAGCGCTGCCGTCAGTTACGGGAACCCTCCATTATCATTTTGTTTGGTTTTGTTTAGCTCTGAGACTAAAGTGGTGCAGAAATAGCAGAGGTCATATACACCAGGGAGGCAGAAACATTTAAACCTAGGTCCTGGGACACGGCACGGGGAGATTAAATGCAGGATAAAAGGAATTCTGCAATTAAAGGGCTACCCGGAGGGGGGGCTTGGCTAGGGGTCCAGTGGTTAAGACTCTGCCTTCCAATGTGAGGGATGTAGGTTTGATCCCTGGTGAGGAAGCTAAGATCTCATATACCTCCAAGGCAAAAAAAAAAACCAAGACATAAAACAGGAGCAATGTGTGTGTGCAGGCTCAGGCGTGTCTGACTCTCTGTGACCCTTGGACTATAGCCCGCCAGGCTCCTCTGAACATGGGATTCTCCAGGCAAGAATACTGGAGTGGGTTGCCATGACCTCCTCCAGGGGGTCTTCCCGACCCAGGGATCGAACCCAGGTCTCCTGCATTAGCAGGAGATTCATTACCAATGAGCCATGTGGGAAGCCCCAAACAGAAAGAATATTGTAATAAATTCAAGAAAGACTTCAAAAAGCAATCCACATTAAAAGAAAAGGGAAAAGAGGAATACACTGGCATTATTCAGACAAAAACTTGCATCAACATCATACCTATCATGACTGCTAATATCTTGAGGCTTCCCAGGTAACTGATACAGAGAGAACGTGAAGCAGAAGGTAACTTGTGAGTGGTGCGTACGCAGGAAGGAAGGAGGGCAAGTTGCATTTGGGGTCGGGGAACTTAGTAAGGTGTCAGGGGCAAAGTGACTTTTGGGAGCTGGGGGCTTCTCGCTGAAGTAGTCGGTCATCTGGAGAAGGCAGAGAGGGGGTCAGAGGAGACAGTGTGGTCACGGAGAGGCAGGGGATTAGGGGAGAAGCAGGTGGACCCGGAGGACTTGCAGAAGTGAGACTGGGGGAGAGCCAGCAGGAGACCTACCAAAGCAGACGCAGGCCAATGGCCCTTTCATCCGGTGGTGTTGTGATTCAGTCGCTCAGCTGTGTCCGACTCTTTGCGACCCCCGTGGAGCGTAGCACGCCCGGCTTCCGTGTCCATTACCATCTCCCGGAGCTTGCTCAAACTCATGTCCATCAAGTCGGTGATACGTGATGATAACTTTTGGGTGTGTTTCTCTGACCTTGGAATCAAGTCCCCGAAGAACTGCTTTTCAAGGCTGGAAAATGTCCTGATTCGTTCTAGCATCATCTTTGAAAAGAAGAACAACAGAAAGGAATAACAGTAGCAACTCTTTCACAGGGTCTGTGTGGAGTGAGTAACAAACAGACAAATATGGCTTGTAAGACGCTCAGCCCCACGACTGTCTGACAACTCGCTTCTCAGGAGATAATGAAACACAGCAACACTTCAAGGTGTAGCATCGCCTAAGGACCCAAAGAATTAACAATCTCTATTTATAGAAGTTGACAGACTCGAGCTTTATACACCTTCTCTGGTTGCTTTCTAAACTCACTGCATCTTTGGGGGAGAATGAATAGATGTCTATGTTTGCCTGAGTTCCTTTGCTGTCCATGTAAACTGTCATGACATTGTTTATCAGTCATATTTTTGTTGTTCAGTCGCTCAGTCTTGTCCGACTCCTCGTGACCCCATGGACCGCAGCACGCCAGGCCTCCCTGTCCATCACCAACTCCCAGAGTCCACCCAAACCCATGTCCATCAAGTTGGTGATGCCACCCAACCATCTCATCCTCTGTCATCCCCTTCTCCTCCCGCCTTCAATCTTCCCCAGCATCAGGCTCTTTTCCAATGCATTGGTGCTTCGCATCAGGTGGCAAAAGCATTGGAGCTTCAGCTTCAGCATCGGTCCTTCCAAGGAATATTCAGGGCTGATTTCCTTTAGGATTCAGTCGGCCACACCCACATACAAAAGAACAGGTTTAACAAAATAAACACAGTGCCTCCTTGTTATTCACCCATCTCCTGTTCGCAGTTTCGTCTACTTGCTGAAGTGGATTCGCAATCCCGAAATCAACACGCCTGGTGCTTTTGGCGTCATCGGTGGGGACTCTGAAACCAGCTGAACAAAAACCAGGGAGTCTTCCTGACCCACACGTTTCCAGCTGATGCGGAACAGGGCAGTGTTCTGCCTCCTGGTTTTGGCTCTTAGATTGCAAACAAGTGTCCTTTTCATGGGTTTTCGAGCACCATGGTTTTCTCATCACGGTAGCTTTCTGTTTGAGATTTGGCTGGCTCAGACAGCCCCACACTTAACTTCAGAAGAGCTGCTGTTTCTAAGTACAAAAAGGCTGCCGTGTGCCCAGCAGAGAAAATTCATCCATTGGATGAGCTTGGCTCGGGCTCAAGAGGCTGTCCATCACTGTGCGGACTTCCAAGGTGGTGCTGGTGATAAAGAACCCGCCTGCCGATGCAGGAGACGTGGGAGACTCGGGTTCTGTCCCTGGGTCGGGAAGATCCCCTGGAGGAGGGCATGGCGACCCACTCCAGTGTTTTTGTCTGGAGAATCCCACGGACAGAGCAGCCTGGAGGACTACAGTCCATGGGGTCACAAAGGAACATGGCTGAAGTGACTCAGCACACGCGCACACACTCATTACCACACTTGTCCATAAAGGCAACGTCGAGGAATCAATCACATCTAGCGAAAGGATCCCACTGGAGTGACAAAGTAAATTACTGCATCCCCGGAATTTATTTAAAACAGCACTCATTCCACACACACACACAAAAACTCATTCACTGACAGTGTGTTAGAGTGGATGGGATGGATGTAAAAATTTGCATTCCATCAAAAGTCTCCGAGAAACACACATGGACCGCTTCTTATCATCAGCATTTCAGAATTGTGTCTGACAGACGGCATGTGTGAATCACATCCTTCTTTTTTTTTTCTCAAAGACAATAATGGAGAAACTCAGCTAACACAAGGTGAAGACAAGCCAGAAGGGTCTGGGAAGAGAAAGGTAAAAATGTGCACGTGTCCACATTGTGGGCAGTACATTTAGAGAGCGCCTGGTGATGAATTTCACATGCTTGGCTTCTTGCAAGGAGCATGTCTGCACGTTGGGTCGACAAGCATGAACGCTGAACGTTCAGGTGGTGTCTGCAATGCCTTGAGATGGGTGGATTGTTCTTGCTGTTGTTTAGTTGCTCAGTCGTGTCCGACTCCTTGCGACCTCATGGATCTGCAGGATGCAGCTGGACAGAAGCTGAGAGGCAGGCAGAATCTCAGGACTAGTGTTTCAGGGAAAGAGAGAAGGCAAAGAATTATTCAGTTGATCAGTCGTGTCCGACTCTTTACAGCCCCATGGACTACAGCATGCCAGGCTTCCCTGTCCTTCACCATCTCCCGGAGCTTGCTCAAACTCATTTCCATCATGTGGGTGATGCCACCCAACCATCTCATCCTCTGTCGCCCCCTTCTCCTCCTGCCTTCAATCTTTCCCAGCCTCAGGGTCTTTTCCAGTGAGTCGGGTCTTTGCATCAAGTGGTCAAAGTGTTGAAGCTTCAGCTTCAGCATTGGTCCTTCCGATGAATATTCAGGACTGATTTCCTTTAGGATGGACTGGTTGGATCTCCTTGCAGTCCAAGGGACTCTCAAGAGTCTTCTCTAGCACCACTGTTTGAAAGCATCAATTCTTGGGTGCACAGCCTTCTTGATGGTCCATATGTGACCACTAAAAAAAAAAAAAATGCCATAGCTTTGACTATATGGACTTTTGTTGGCAAAGTGATGTCTCCACTTTTTAATACACTGTCTAGGTTCATCATAGCTTTCCTTCCAAGGAGCAAGCGTCTTTTGATTTCATGGCTGCAGTCACCATCTGCAGCGATTTTGGAGCCCAGGAAAATAAAGCCTCTCACTGTTTCCATTGTTTCCCCATCTACTTGCCATGAAGTGGTGGGACTGGATGCCATGGGTTTTTTTTTTTTTTGAATGTTGAGTTTCAAGCCAACTTTTTCACTCTCCTCTTTCACATTCATCAAGAGGCTCTTTAGTTCCTCTTTGCTTTCTGCCGTAAGGGTGGTGTCATCTGCATATCTGAGGTTATTGATATTTCTGTCATGATGTAGGTAGATAGATGATGAGAAAGACAGATGACATTGATAGGTAAACACAGAGATAGATGGCAGATAAATAGGTGAATATAGATGGATGATACAGCCAGAGAAACATAGATAGATGAGATATAGTGAGACAGACAGATGTGATCTCCAAGTCAGGGTTTCTCAGCCTCCGCACTACTGACGTCTGGGTGCCAGACGACTCTCTGAAGTGGGGCATCCTGCGCGTTGTGGGGTGTGGAGCAGTGTCCCAGGTCTTGCCCCTCCCCACCCATCTGGCCGGGAGCCCCTTCCCACAGCGGTGACAAGCAAGAGCGTCCACAGACGTCGTCAAAGGTGTCAGGGAGGACGTGGAGATGCCAGGGGATCACTCCTGCTTGACGGCTGCTCTCTGGGCCTGCAGCGCGCTCGTCGACGGCCATGGACACTGTCGGCCTGAGCCTCTCCCTTCTGTTTCTCAAAACGGCAACCTGAACTGGCTCAGCCCCGTGGGCAGAATGGGGCTTGTCAGAGTCCCCGTGAGGGTTTCACACGCCTGCCGTCCTGAGGCTGATACGGGGTGAACTCTCGCCCCTCCTAAAAGTTTCCTGGGTCCCCTAATTTGATTATGTGTGACCACAAGCGGGACTCAGTGGTCAAGAATCCACCCGCCAATGCAGGAGACGCTGGTTCGATCCCTGGGTCAGGAGGATCCCCTGGAGAAAGGAAAGGCTGCCCACTCCAGCATTCTGGCCCGGAGAATTCCATGGACTGCATTGTCCGTAGGGTTGCAAAGAGTCAGACCCGACTGAGTGACTTTCACTTACTCTTTCACAAACAAAGTCTACAATGTGGATGTGCTGATAAATTCAGGGGCTCTGGCTGAGAAACACCCCTTCTTCATTACATCTCTACAAAGTTAGCTTAAGTGAAGAAGCATCCGTTGAGAATCCACCCAACAGGGAAAGACATCCTTTTTTTTCCCATTGGCTTACTCCGATGCTAGGTGAGCTGATAGAAGCCATTGATCCTCAGAAAACTGGTGTGCTATTTCTTTAAGAGTCCATGATCCCAGCAGGTCATTATTCCATAAAATAAGATCGTTTTCAGCTCCTAATCATGTGGCCAATGCTTTTGCTATGCTTTTCTTTTTTTAACGCAAGAAAAAAATATACTCTCATATATACACTCAGGAGACAGATATTTGGGCTTCCCTGATAGCTCAGCTGATAAAGAATCCACCTGCAATCTTGGAGACATGGATTTGATCCCTGGGTCAGGAAGATCTCCTGGAGAAGGGACAGGCTACCCACTCCAGTATTCTTGGGTTTCCCTGGTGGCTCAGCTGTTAAAAAAAAATATGCCTGCAATGCGGGAGACCTGGGTTCAATCCCTGGGTTGGGAAGATCTCCTGGAGAAGGGAAAGGCTACCCACTCCAGTATTCTTGGGCTTTGCTTATGGTTCAGCTGGTAAAGAATCCGCCTGCAATGCAGGAGACCTGGGTTCAATCCCTGGGTTGGGAAGATCCCCTGCAGAAGGGAAAGGCTACCCACTCCAGTATGTTTAGACAGGCAGATAGAAAAATAGAAAGATATAGATGATAGAATGGATAGATAGATAGACAGATATAGATAACTGATAGAAAGATATAAATGATAGAAATGCCAGTTGCTAGATACAGATAGTAGATAGGAAGATAGATACATAGGTAGAAAGATATGGAAGATACAAAGATAGAAAGAGATACAAAGATAGATGGTAGATATATATACAAAGATAGGTAGATAGACAGATATAGACAATAGATAGAGATTATGGAAAGATAGAGATGATAGATGACAGATATGAGGGTGCCTCAAATTGCAAAAAAAAAATTCTCACGTGTCTCTTTATTCTCCATTTTGAAAACCACAACTTGATTTCAGTATAGATTTTGTTTGTTTACGAAAAAAATCCAGCTTGTATGTTACAAACCATTTAGTAGTTAAGGTTGCCAGCTTCAAGAGCTGGAAGTAAGGAACCTGAATCTGCTTTTACGGACAGGAAATCTCCGATGGGTTAGAGATTCAGCTGCATCTGAGACCACCCCCCGAAGTGTGAACTCCAGACCTGAAGGCGACCACGTCAAAAACGCAGCACGCGCTTCTGTTCGGGGAAACGTCTCTACGTGGCCCTGAAAAAATAAGCACTGTTCCCTGAGAAAGCATTGCTTCTAATGTTACAGACACACACTGTATCTGATTTAGTGAAACGGAAGGAAAATAGCTCTCAGCGTCAAAAAGAATCGTGTAAAACAAGAAAGGTGTGCAAAGGTTTTAGGTTCTTGGTGCGTGTCCCAAGGAAGTTTGGCTTCCTCTGGGTTATATTTAGTCTGCGACTTGTAATTAAAATATCATCTTGCCTGCAGAGTTTCCACCTGAACGGGTTCCTCGGGAATCTAATATATGCCCAGCATCGGGACTAGACCACGGACCATTCTGTCGGCTGTCGCCAGGTTAATCTCACGAATAGCATCCTTTGGATCGCCTTCACGTGGGGATAAACCCTTAATCACCACCCACAGTCAGCAGGAACACCACCTCAACGGAACCCAACCATTAACCCACACCCACCATGGCGGGGTCGAAACCATCTTTGAAGCATCTTCTGTTTCCTCCCAAACAAAGCTGACCCCAGCAAGGACTGTTGTGGTTTAATCGCTCAGTCCTGTCTGACTCTTCTGCGACCCCATGGATGGTAGCCCCACCAGGCTTCTCTGTCCATGAGGATTCTCCCGGCAAGAACACTGGGGTGGGTTGCCATGCCCTCCTCCAGGGGGGGTCTTCCCAACCCAGGGATTGAACCTGCAATCTCCTGCGTCTCCTGAAATGGCAGGCAAGTTCTGAGCCACTAGGGACGCCCCTAGCAAAGATTGCCCCCCTCAACAATAAAACAGAAAAGGGCTCTGAAGACCATGAGGTTTGAGCTTCTCACTTTTATTTTCTCCCAGATGAGTTTTCACCACTGTCTTTCATCACAGTGCCTGGATGGAGGGGAGTTGTGCGTGGGGAAGTCGCCTATGACTTTACCACCCTTTTTCCCACCCCAACACCACTCTCTGTGAAATCCAACTTATTATACCGTATGCCTGGTATTTCTTGAGGACTCTTCTGGGGGCAGCGTATGTAACTGGTGTGTTGGACAGGCATGGTTCACGGGGCTGGAAGCAGAAAGCAATTCCGTTTTGTCTCCTAGCATTCCTTTCTGGGCTTCCCAGGTGGCCCAGGGGTGAAGAATCTGCCTGATTATACTGACGTCCGATCCCCGGGTCTGGAAGATCCCTTGGAAGAGGGCATGGAGACCCACTCCAGGATTGTTTTTGAAGAATCCCATGGACAGAGGAGCCTGGCTGGGCTACGGTCCACGCGGTCGCAGAGAGTCCAACGCGACGTACACTGTACAACAATCCTCCCTTTCAAATAAATCTGGAGGGTGAGAAGGCTTTTCTTTTGGACACATCTGGAGGAAATCGCAGGAGGTCTCCTGACTTTTTCTTTTTTCCCCTTTCCTCCTCTTTTTCATCCTAACTGCTTCTACAGTCGAATCATGTCTTCACAAGGTCTCGAAACTAAAGACACAGTCTTGCCACATGCCAGGCTGTATGCCCGCTCCTGCATACTCACACCCTCACACACACACACACACACACACACACACACACACATGCACGCGGCCGTTCTCATCTGCACACAGACAGACTGCCTGAGACAGCCAAATGCAAGCCGCTTTAGACGTGATTTGTACTCCAACTTACTTGCCCGCGGGATCAAGGGATTTGAGCTGGCTTACGATGAAATCACAGCCCCGCCTGGTCGCTGAACTAAAGACAGGGCAATACCCAGCAGGTGTGCGACCGGAGAGACCCCCCGCCAGCTTCCCAGGCGCCTGGAGGAATTTGCATCTCAGTCTTTTAAAACCTCTTAAACGCACACATCTGAAAGCCTTGCGATTCCTCCCACGTCCTTGGGGGCTCTGCAGGGCTGCCTTTTTTCTTTTCTTGCTGGAATCGTCTCTTCTCCATCTCGCCGTGTACAAACACACCCTTAAAACCAATCTGTATGTTTACAAGCGTTCGATCTGTCTTTTTTTAAATGCTCATTTTGCTTTTTAGCTTTTAACTTTGTATTGAAGTATGTATGAAAGGCCACTTTGCAGGTGGGTCTAGCAAAGAACCTGCCTACCAACACGAGGCGTAAGAGGCGTGGGTTCTATCCCTGGGTCGGGAAGATCCCCTGGAGAAGGGAATGGCCCCCCACTCCAGTATTCTTGCCTGGAGGGTCCCATGGAATGAGGAGCCTACATGGGCTACAGTCCAAGGGGTTGAGAACAGTCAGACACAACCGTAGTGAGTTAGCACACACATGCCACACACAGCCGGTTAGCAATGCTGAGATAGTTTCAGGCGTATGGTGAAGGGACTCAGCCAGGCTTATGAAACCCTCCCCAGCAATGCAAGCCCACTCCGTCCACAAACCTCACACATCTCTCCCCAACAGGTAGTAACAAATGCCAGTCTCTGCAGGAAACAGAAGGCCCGGTCAGCCTTCCACGTCACAAAAATTGTCAGTGAGTCCATGCCTAAGAATTTCCTCCCTTGGGAATGTTAGGTGCGGGGGAGAAACCCCAGTTTAAGCACTTTCCCGGTAAAAGAGCTCTCAACTGCTATTGTTATGTCCGTGTTTAAGCATCACCGACTCGATGGACATGAGTTTGGGTGGACTCCGGGAGTTGGTGATGGACAGGGAGGCCTGGAGTGCTGCGGTCCATGGGGTCACAGACTCGGACACGACTGAGCGACTGAACTGTATTTATTTGTATTGAAATATAGTTGATTTGCAATGTTGGGTTAGTTTCAGGTGTATAGCAAAGTGATTGATTTATGTAGGTATATATGAAAATTGATATTGTTAGTTCTCAGTCATGTCTGACTGTTTGCGACCCCCATGGACTGTCCCTGCCAGGCTCCTCCGTCCATGGGAATCTACAGGCAAGAATGCTGGAGTGGGTTACCATGCCCTCCTCCAGGGGGTCTTCCCAACTCAGGAATCAAACCCAAGTCTGCTGCATTGCCAGGCAGATTCTCTACCACTGAGCCGCCTGGGAAGCCTGTATACCAGTTCAGTCGCTCAGTCGTGTCCGACTCTCTGCGACCCCACGGTCTGCAGCACGCCAGGCCTCCCTGTCCATCACCGACTCCCGGAGCTTGCTCAGACTCATGCCCATCGAATCGGTGATGCCATCCAACCATCCCATCCCCCGTCGTCCCCTTCTGCTCCCGCCCTCAATCTTTCCCAGCATCAGGGTCTTTTCAGATGAGTCAGTTCTATATATAAGCTATATATGAGCCCATATATAGTTTATATATATGTGAAATTCATACATGCAAATAATTTTTTTAGAATCTTTCGTCATATGGGTCCTTGCAAGATACATGGTATCGTTCCCTGTTGTGTAGAGTAACTCCTTGCTGTTTGTCTATCTTGTATCTAGTCGTATGTGTTTCTGTGAACCCCACAATTCTACTTTATCCTCCCCCCCTTCCCTTTTCAGGACCACAGCTCCACTCTCTGCATCTGTGAGCCTGTTTCTGTTTTGTAAACGAGCTCATTTGCGTCATTCTTTCTCACATTCCAGACACAAGCGATATCATCCGATGTTTACCTCTCTTTTCCTCTCTTGCTTCACTCAGCAGGACCACGTCTGTCGATGATCAGAGTCACCTCTCTCCAATTGGAGCGCATGTTTAGGGTAGACACGTCTAGGTTAACTGGATCCTACCCTCAGATGCTACACAGACGTCACCCCGTTGAAAGAAGGAGAGGGAAACGGAACAGGACTCAGAGGTCAGGAATCTCGCCATCAGTCGCCCAGACGTCTTTGAGCAACGTGGCTGCTCTCCTGGCACCCCGACCTGGAAACCTAGCTCGAGGTTATCAGAGTAAAGAGCAGACGAGAGACCCGGCGCGTCTGGCAGCAAGACCACAGAGTCTGCAAGGACTCAGCCTGAAGGACGATGCAAAGCGTGTTTATTTATTTAATCGCAAGTGTTCACAGAACTGCCTTCAACTTCAGCTAAAGAGAGACCACGCAGCAAACAGCCTTTTCAGCAAAGAAGTAAAGAGCTCCTTTGCGGTACATGAGGTTCCGTCCAAACGCTGGGCGTCTTTTTCAGAATAAACAAACATCAGAGGACCTTTTCCTAATGCCAAGGAAAAGCGCTGTGGAGAGGCGACATTTCACAGCCTGGGTCTGCGATTTAAAATATAAAATCATGCTAACCATTAAGGAGAAAGAAAAAGAAGACCGTGTCGGGCCTGCCATTTGGAATCACTCATGTGTGTGTGTGTAAACATACTTAAAAATGAGGATCTTACTAGGAAGAAAACAAGAAGGAATGTGCAGGAAGCAAAGCATTGTCTCTTAAGGTTAACTGCTTAGATTCCTCCGTGATGTGTTGTTGAGTTTAGGAGCTAAGTCGAGTCCAAGTCTTTGTATTCCCATGGAGTCCTCTGTCCATGGGATTCTCCAGGCAAGAATACTGCAATGGGTTGCATTTCCTCCTCCAGGGGATCTTTCTGACCCAGGGACTGTACCCAGGTCTCCCGCATTGCAGGTGGATTCTTTATCATCTGACCCATCAGGGAAGCCCAGATTCCGCCATAGTCATGTACTTTTCAGGGAACCTCTGGGTATTTTATGAGAATCCAGGGGGATATGCTAAAGTCCATCCTAAAGGAAATCAGTCCTGGGTGTTCATTGGAAAGATTGATGCTGAAGCCGAAACTCCAGTACTTTGGCCACCTGATGTGAAGAGCTGACTCACTGGAAAAGACCCTGATGCTGGGAAAGATTGAAGGCGGGAGGAGAAGGGGACAAAAGGGGATGAGATGGCTGGATGGCATCACCGACTCGATGGACCTGAGTTTGAGTAAATTCTGGCAGTTGGTGATGGACAGGGAGGCCCGGCGTGCTGCAGTCCATGGGGTCGCAAAGAGTCAGACACAACTTAACGACGGAACTGAACTGAACTGATGGGGATATACAGCTTTTCTGGGGAAGATCCCCTGCCTTAGGACATGGCAACCGGTCCAGTATTCTTGCCTGGAGAATCCCATGGACGGAGGAGCCTGCTGGGCTACAGTCCATGGGGTCGCAAAGAACTGGACACAGCTGCGTGACTTAGACACAAAGTTGATTTACAAGCTGTGTTGCTCTCCAGCGTACAGGACCTCATTCTCGGGCACACAGGTGCCCGGCGGGGACCCTCTCTGCGTCCAGCGGGGCTCTCTGGCTTGGAGTTCTCTGAGCCCGTGGTGGTTGGGACGCCGGCTTCAGCACCCACAGCACCTCTGAGCTGCTTCTGCCCGCGGCTTTAGGGCGGAGAAGGGTGCCCACTAGACCCAAAGTGAGAGATACCGCCAACGCCCTGCTGAGGTGTCCTGGTCCCGTGAGAGCTCAGGAGACCCAGGAAAGAAAACTTGAGTCCATATTTTTTTTTTTTTAATTTTATTCATTTTATTTTTGCTTGCACTGCGTCTTCACCGCTGCCCATGGGTTGCAGCGAGCGGCGGGCGACTCTGCGGGGGCAGTGGGCGGGCTTCTCGCTGCAGCGGCTTCTGTTGCAGTTCCCAGGCTCTAGGATACACGGGCTCAGTAGCTGTGATGCGTGGCTTTGTTGCCCTGCGGTGGCGTGTGGGATCTTCCCGGACTAGGGATCGGACCCATGTCCCCTGCATTGGTAGGCAGGCGGATTCTTATCCACTGGACCCCAAGGCAAGCCCATCTGCAAAGATGCTGAGGCAAGTCTGTGTGGACAAGTCTATCTCGAAGGAAGCACGATGTCTCTATACACAGTGGAATATTACTCAGCTCTTAAAAAGGATGCATTTGAATCAGTTCTAATGAGGCGGATGAAACTGGAGCCTGTTATACAGAGTCAAGCAAGTCAGAAAGAAAAACACCAATACAGTATACTAACACATATATATGGAATTTAGAAAGATGGTAACGATGACCCTATATGCAAGACAGAAAAAGAGACACAGATGTAAAGAACAGATGCTTGGACTCTGTGGGAGAAGGCGAGGGTGGGATGATTTGAGAGAAGAGCATTGAAACATGTATATTATCATATGTGAAACAGATCTCCAGTCCAGGTTCGATGCTTGAGACAGGATGCTCAGGGCTGGTGAGCTGGGATGACCCTGAGGGATGGGATGAGGAGGAAGGTGGGAGGGGGTTTCAGGATGGGGGACACATGTACACCCACCCACAGCTGATTGATGTCAGTGTATGGCAACCCCCCCCCCCCACAATATTGTAAAGTCATTAGCCTCCAATTAAAATTTTAAAAAATGTAAATAAATATCCTTGCACATACAGAAAAAAGAAAGGAAAGCACAGTGTTTCATCTCCATGCACGTTTGGGGAAACCAAGTCACGTTTTTCTCGTAAAGCACAGGCTTCTTGGCTAGACTGAGGCACGGAAGGTCTGCTTTCCATGATGGGTTGTCAAGGAAATTGAGACAGCCCCTCGTCTGAAACAGCCATTGAAGTAAAGTAAGATCAGAGTCAAGATCTCGGGAAAGACTTTTCAACGCACGTGTCCGCTCATCAAGTTTGACTTTGCCATTTGGGACCTTAACAGGCACGGCCTCCTGGGGACTGTTTAAAGAGTGTGTTAATTGGAAAAAAAAAAAAAGCACACGGTCAGAGCTGCAAGTCAAGTTTTATTTGGGGGCAAAATGAAGACTGCAGCCCAGGAGACAGCACCTCAGACAGCTCAGAGAGTCTCCTCCAAAGAGGGGTGTATGCATGCTCAGTTGCGTCTGACTCTTTGCGACCCCATGGACTGGAGCCCTCCAGGCCCCTCTGTCCATGGGATTCTCCAGGCAAGAAGACTGGAGTGGGTTGTCACTGCCACCTCCAGGGGGTCTTCCCGACCCCAGGGATCAAACCGGTGTCTCCTGCATCAGCAGGTGGATTCTTTACCACGGACCCAGCTGGGAAGTCCAAAGTGGCAGTGGGGAAGGTCGATATATATGTGATTTTGGTGCAGCCGTGAGTTCACGCCAGCAAGCAACAAATCTTTCCAAAGAGTTCCTCCCCGTCTCCAGAAGCCTTTACTAGTCATCACCGGGAAGGATTTTCGGGCTTTTCTGGATATTAGGCGATACAAGCATTGGGCCCGTGAAGTGGGCTCCTGAGAACACCTAACCATCTGAAGACCTGTCCTGCCAGTTTTTAACCCAGAACACAGATGCCTCTCAGAGATGTCTGCTCTCCACCCAGAACGCCCGTCAGGGGGTGTTGAAGGTCAGCGGCTGCAGCAGCAGCTGATTTCATCCTTGGAGAGGTGGACGGCAGGTGCCCCCAGCAAGGGACAGGGTGTAGTGGACAGTCTAACGGAGGCAGACAAAATCCTAGGCTCCTAAGTGGACGTGACAAGGCTTGAAGGAACATGCGGGCTTCTGCCGGCACTGTGTAAAATTGACGGTGGAAACACTAAGCTCGTTAAAAATCATCCTCTCTTCTACAGGGACTATTCTCCCCCTTCTTCCCATCTCAGTCCACACTGTCTCTTCTCACACGAGCCCTTGCTTGTTCACTGACCTCTTGGAAAGACAAGAGGGAAGGATTTCAGAATTGGTCTCCCACAAGTGACCTTCTGCTCTGGGTTTGTTTTTTTTTTTTAAACTTATCTGGTTCCAAAGTCTGATGACAGATGTCTCAAACACTGAATTTATTTTTATTTGCCCGCATTACACATTTGGCAGAACACAGCCCTCTGAGCTCCGAGACAAGAAATGAGGCAGATTTCATCTTCTGAGCGGCCTTGAAGCCAAACGTCAGCTTGCAGCACTTCATGTTGCGTGCTTCACTATAATTCTGCTGTTCAGTGGCTCAGTCGTGTCTGACTCTTTGCGACCCCATGGACTGCAGCATATCGGGCCTCCCTGTCCATCACCAAGTCCCGGAGCTTGCTCAAACTCGTGTCCATCAAGTAGGTGATGCCATCCAACCATCTCATCCTCTGTCTTCCCCTTCTCCTGCCTTCGGTCTTTCCCAGCATCAGGGTCTTTTCAAATCAGTTGTCTCTTCACATCAGTGGCCAAAGCATTGAAGCTTCAGCTTCAGCATCAGTCTTTCCAGTGAATATTCAGGGTTGATTTCCTTTAGGACGGTCTGGTTTGATGTCCTTGCAGTCCAAGGGACTCTCAAGAGTCTTCTTCAGCACCACAGTTTGAAAGTAACAAATTTTACTATAGTACACTTGCTTAATAGGAAAAGATGTTTAATATAAATATTTTTAAAGAGCATGGTCAGCCTATGTCCTGGGTCTTGTCCATAAGCCTGGGGTCACATGGTAGTGAGAAATGGAATATTTGGATGAAAATGGGGGGAAATTTCTCTGTTCAAAAGTTAAGGAATTCTCTACTTGACAATCCCTGTTGAGGGGTAGAAATAGCCTCTTCAGACATAATAATACAGAAACAGTATTACACATGATCAGAAGCCCTCCAGTTAATTCCATCTCCTTTTTTAACCTCTGTTTTTCGCATTTTTAAAAATTTATTTTTATTGGAGCATGCTTGCTTTATGATATTCATTCGTTTTTGCTGTACAGTAAAATGAATCAGCTCTATGTTTATATATATCCCCTAATTTTTTGGATGTACATCTTTATTTGTGTCTTGAGAAATGGAATGAAAATGGAAGTGAAAGTTGTTCGGTCGTGTCCAGGTCTCATCGACCCCATGAACTGTACAGTTCAGGGGGTTCTCCAGGCCAGGATACTGGAGTGGGTAGCCACTTCTCCAGGGGATCTTCCCGACCCAGGAATCGTACCAGAGTCTCCTGCACGGCAGGCGGATTCTTTGCTAACGGAGCCATTGGGGAAGCCCAAGAAATGGAATATTTCCTGCCAGATCGGTAAACGAAGGACGTTGGAGTCATCAGCGACTATAGCCACTGAAGACGGTGCGCTGGCAAGCCTTGAGGGAACTCAGGAAGGCAAGGACACCCGCCATCTAGCAGCCATCAGACTGCAGCCAGCTCCCCATGGAGACCCCTGAGGATGCTCAGGATGTGGACACATAGATAGGATGCTGGCCCCAGATCGCTGAGATGAATATGGAAGGAATGATTTCAGAGACTCCAGATTCTTGCATCTTCCGCAGACACAGGAAGGCATTAAATTCCTTAACTTGGGATGCCTGGTTTTCCTTAATTCACAGGAACGTTTTGACATTCAGACCACCTGCCCTTTGTTGCAAAACTTCTGTGTAACCTGGCGCTGCCCGCCCCCGCCAATCCTGTCGCACCCCGCCCCCCATCCCGTTGCTTTCTCAAACCAGTCTCTCTCAGAGCTGTCTGAAACCCGTCTCCTGGGCTGCGCTCTGCATTTCGCCCCAAATCAAACTTAACTGACAGCTCTCACACTGTGCAATTTTTTTTTTTCAACAGTGAAAATAAAATATAGTAGAACAAGACGAGAAAGAATTATTGCAGAAACGCACTCTCGCTTCTGTGATGAGCGGGCAGTCTAGCATAACCTAGAGACGATGTACTAATAGTTTAATCGAGAGGTGATGTATTAGCAGGATATGAAGTATGAACAGTGGGCTCCGTCCAAAGATGCTGTTCCAGAAAGTGGTGAAACCCGTCCATCCTAAGGGAAATCAACCCTGAATGCTCATTGGAAGGACTGATGCTTAAGCTGAAGCTCCAATGCTTTGGCCAACTGATGTGAAGAACTGACTCATTTGAAAAGACCCTGATGCTGGCAGGGATTGGGGGCAGGAGGAGAAGGGGACGACAGAGGATGAGATGGCTGGATGGCATCACTGACTCGATGAGCATGAGTTTGGGCAAGCTCCAGGAGCTGGTGGAGGACAGGGAGGCCTGGCGTGCTGCGGTCCATGAGGTCACAAAGAGCAATAAGAACAAGAAAGTGGTGACGTGACCTAAACTGTTAAGTATCAGAACTTTTTCAAATTGTTTGCTTTCATTCTTAACTATCCCTCTGGGTCAACCCAGTTAGAGAGTCCTACTTAGGTTTATTTAGCAAAGGAGTTTGAAGAGGAGGGTAGAAAAACCATTTGGCATTCCTCACGTTAAATTCGTTTTGATTGGAGCAGAGGTCATTTAAGAAATGCAGATCAAGTCTATAATAGGATATCAACATCACACCAGTCAGAATGGCCATCATCAAAAAAATCTACAAACAATAAATGCCGGAGAAGGTGTGGAGAAAAGGGAACCCTCCTACACTGTAATGTAGGAATGTAAAATTAGTGAATGTAATGTATGACGTGGTGACTTCATCCATGCCCAGAGCAGGAATGCCGTGAGATGGGATACAGATTCTGTCCTTAGAGCCTCCTGGAGAATCAGGGCTTTTGAGAAGGTCACCATCCTGACCCACCAGCTTGATGCCTTGAATAAGACTCCCCAACATCGAACATCACAAATGAATGATAAAAGCAGACTAAGAATATAGCTAAAACTCAGGTTTGTGTGTGTGCGTGCTAAGCCGCTTCACTCATGTCCGACGCTTTGCAGCCCCATGGACTGTAGCCCGCCAGGCTCCTCTGTCCATGGGATTCTCCAGGCGAGAATACTGGAGTGGCTTGCCATTTCCTTCTCCAGGGGATCTTCCTGACCCAGGCATCGAACCTGTGTCTTCTGCTTGGCAGATGGATTCTTCACTGCTGAGGCATGCTAAGTCATCTTAAGTACATCTAAGTCTGATGATCTGACTCAGAGAAAAGTTCTTCTCCCTGCAAAGTTATATTTGTGCTAACGAACTCATGTTGTGGGGCTAGAAATAAGACACACAATTTATATCTGCTTATCTTGGTTTAGGTATTTTATATGCAACGTTTTTCAGAAAAGGCTCTGTGTGGAGAAGAAACTTGCTACAAACAGACCCTTATTAATAATGTTTTTGAGTATTTGTCTCTTTCTGCTTTTACTTACTGGACTGAGTTGGAAGAGACGCGTCTACTTCAAATAGCTAGAACCTCAGAAGAAGACATTATTTGGACAAAGGGTCTCTGCAGACGTGATGGAGTAAAGGTCTGAGATGGGGTTCCTCCTGGATGGGGGTGGCCCTAAACCCACTGACAGGGTCAGTGGCACAGAAGAGGGGAGACAGGGACACAGAGGAGAAGCCACGTGGAGACGGAGGCGGGGACGGGAGGGAGGCAGCCACCAGCCCAGGGATGGACGCCCGGAGCCCCCAGAAGCTGGACGAGGCGGGAAGGACCCTCCCCTGGAGACTCTGCAGGGAGCTCAGCCCTGGGGCACCCTGACCTCAGACGTCTGGCCTCCAGAACTGGGGGAGGATGAATCTCCAGTGTTTGAATCCACTTGGTCTGTGGTCATTTGAAGGCAGGATACAGACATAGAGAATAAATATAGAAACTCCAAGAGAGAAGGGGAGGGGTGAGATGAATTGGCCAATTGGGACTGACATATATACACTGTATGTGTATAGATGATACATTGTACGTGTATATACGTCCATTGTGCATAGCATATATGGGATCATGGTACATGGATGCCATGTACAAAATAGGTAACTAATGAGAAGCTAGTGTATAGTCCAGGGAACTCCACTAAGCGCTCTTTGCTCACTTAAATGGGAAGGAAATTAAAAAAAAAAAACAATATATGTATACATGAGGGCTTCCTTAGGTGACCCTAGGGATGAAGAAGCGGGTGTTAATTGCTTAGTCATGTCCCACTCTCTGCGACCTCATGGACTGTAGCCCATCAGGCTCCTCTGTCCATGGGATTCTCCAGGCAAGAATACTGGAGTGGGTTGCTGTTTCCCTCCTCCAGGGGACCTTCGTGACCCAGCGATGGAAGTGAGGTCTCCTGCATGGCAGGCAGATTCTTTCCCATCCGAGCCGCCAGGGAAGCCCAGTGGTAAAAGAACCCGCCTGCCAGTGCCGGAGATGTAAGCAACGCGGCTTCAATCCTGAACCTGTTCTGGCCTGGAGAGTCCCATGGACAGAGGAGCCTGGCGGGCTGCAGTCCACGGGGTCGCAGAGAGTTGGACACGGCTGAGCTACTGAGCCCGCAGGCACACCCGTATGCATATGCATGGCTGATTCACTTTGCTTTAGAGCAGGAACTAACACCGCATTGCAAACACAGCAACAATACTCAAAAAAACAAACTTTTTTTTTAAAGATTTGCCAGACAGTGTTCAGAGTTTGTATGCCCT
>SNSB01003793.1:398921-424557 GCA_012922965.1 Capreolus pygargus | reverse complement strand
TTTTTTTTTAAAGATTTGCCAGACAGTGTTCAGAGTTTGTATGCCCTACCAGCCTCCTGGCCAAGACTTGCATCATTTTTCCGTCTCTCCCTGGAACACCCCTCGCCCCAACCCCCAACCTCTCCAGGTCTCAGCTGGCTCACGCCCGTCTCTCAGCTGTACGTCCACAAAGCCGGGGCGTCGTGGAATCTGGGATCTGAGGACGCCAGAGATATTCTGGAGTCTGCGAGAGCCCCGATGACGTGACTTGGCTGGGTACCGGGCTTGACCTCGCTCCAAGAAGCAGCTGATACTCCAGCGGCAGGCATACGCTGATCTGAAAAGATCTGAGCGCTTCAGAGTCGCTCACCACGTATCCAGTGCTCTGAGACGCTTTAAACCCTTAGGACCCGAGTTTTCGTCATTTGTTTCAGTCCCTGGGTCGGGAAGATCCCCTGGAGGAGGGCATGGCAACCCACTCCAGCATTCTTCCTGGAGAATCCCATGGACAGAGGAGCCTGGGGGGCTACAGTCCATGGGGTCACAAAGACTCAGACACGACTGAGTGTAAACGCCCGTGGCACGTCTCAGCATTGAGGTTAACCTGATGGACTCCAACACCAGAGTTATCCTTGCTGTATACATTTAGATTGTTGTATTATCTTTGCTTTGATTTTGACACCTTTTACGCAGTGAATTTGCTCAAATTCAACTCCATTGAGTTGATGATGTCATCGAACCTTCCCATCCCCTCTCACCTCTTTTCCCCTTTTGCCTTCAATCTTTCCCAGCGTCAGAATCTTTCACAGAGAGTCGGCTCTTCACATCAGCTGACCAAAGTATTGGAGCTTCAGCATCAGTCCTTCCAATAAATGTGCAGTTGTGATTTCCTTTAGGATGGACTGGTTTGATCTCGTTGCTGTCCAAGAGACTCTCAAGAGTCTTCTCCAGCAGACTTTGAAGGCATCAGTTTTTCGGGGCTCAGCCTTCTTTATGGTCCAATTCTCACATCCATACATGATTAGTGGAAAAACCACAGCTTTGACTATACAGAACTTTGCCAGAAACATGATGTCTCTGCTTTTTAATACACTGTCTAGGTTTGTCATAGCTTTTCTTCCAAGGAGCAAGCGTCTTTTAGTTTCATAAAAAAATGTAATTTAATAGACTTTTTTAAAAAGGTCCGTATCAAAAAATAAAAATACAAAAATACAAAATAGCACTAATAAGACAATGATGAATGTCTGGGTTGTCACTCAGGTGTGAAATCTAGAAACAGACAAATAACATCAACAATAAAACAAAAGCGGGGAAATGATCAGGCTGATGACCGGGGTGTTTATCAGGCATGTTCCAACCATGGACGGGGCTTTCCACGTGCCTCAGATGGTAAAGAATCCGCCTGCCAGTGCGGGAGATACGGGTTCGATCCCTGGGTCAGGAAGATTCCCTGGAGAAGGGAAACAGCAACCCACTCCGGCCTTCTTGCCTGGAGAATCCCGTGGATGGAGGAGCCTGGCGGGCTACAGTCCACGGGGTCCCAAAAGAGATGGACCTGACTTAGCTAGTGAAACAACAGTGACAAACCACATGGACGACTGGCTTTAATCCTGCTATGAGCTCTGGAGAGGCTGTGGGAAACGCCCCAGAAGCCTCCCGACTGCCGGGTGAGGGAGGTGCCGTGTTGACCGCTGAGACTACTCATTCTTTACGTGGGGGCTGCTTTGAAGGGACCCTCAGTCCCCAGACTACCGTGGCCTGCCTCCAGCATGTCCATCTGGCTGCAGCCGTCAGACAAAGACCCCAGAAAAACAGACACAAGACCTACGGCTGGAAACAGTTGGGTCAGCACATGCTAACTTATCAGGAGAGGAGAGATTACTCACCGCTCAGTAAGTCAAGAGCTTTTGATAAAAAGTGCAGGAATCACTGGCTTTCTATACGGAAAAAAGATGAAAACCATCTGGATACACACACACACACACACACACACACACACACTCATACACACACTCATACACGTTCAGATGGACTAAAGTTAACTTCTGCAAGAAAGAAATATTTGTTTCACTCTTTCTAATCCAAGGAGATTTTTGTTCAAAAAGAAGACACAAAAATGTGGACCATTAAATACATTGGCCACATGATTCGAAGATCTGACTCACTAGAAAAGACCCTGATGCTGGGAAAGATTGAAGGCAGGAGGAGAAGGGGACGACAGAGGATGAGATGCTTTGATGGCATCACCGACTCAATGGACATGAGTTTGAGCAAACTCCGGGAGTTGGTGATGGACAGGGAGGCCTGGCGTGCTGTGGTCCATGGAGTTGCAAAGAGTCAGACACGACTTAATGGCTAAATAACAACAAAAGAGGATGCATGTGACCAGACTTACAGTTAAGAACTTCTTCGTATCAAGTGAAAAAGTGAAAATGCTAGTCATTCAGTCCCGTCAGACTCTTTGTAACCCCATGGATGTAGCCCACCAGGCTCCTCTGTCCATAGGATTCTCCAGGCAAGAATACTGGAGTGGGTTGCCATTTCCTCCTCCAAGAGGTCTTTCTGACCCAGGGATCAAAAGTATATCTCCTGCTTTGGCAGGCAGATTTTTCTTTTTTTTTCTTACCATCTGAGCCATCAGGGAAGACCATGAAGATGTCTTTATTCATTAAAAATCACTGGGAAGGATTTTCATGCGTCAAGAAGAGGCATCATCTCCAAATTCCTTTGACAAAGATCTGTCAAAAAATCTTCAGTCCGTGAACATTACGTGTTAGCAGGACACGTCTTCACGAATGTGGGGTGAGGTGTGACATGTGCCCTGATACCATCAACAGCCTATTTATATTCTTAAATGGACTGCGGCGGGATGCAGAGGAGAGTCCAGAATGGCCGGCCAAGTTTTCTTTCTTCACCTGATGGTACTTCCACTGGGTCTGCCTTCCTTTCCCCCTCGCCCCCAAAGTTTAAACTTTTTATTTTGCCTTGGGATATAGCCAGTTAACAATTTTGTGATGGTTTCAGGTGGACAACAAAGAGACTCAGCCATACACACACATGTACCCACTCTCCCCCAAACTCCCCTCCCATCCCGGCTGCCATGTGACATTGAGCAGACTTCCCCATGCTGTCCAGCGGTTCCTTGCTGGTTCTCCATGTTAAACACAGCCGTGTGTCCACGTCCATCCCGGACTCCCTAACTATCCTCAGTAGCAGAGACACATATTTACGGAACCCAGGCTCACAGCATCTTCACAACAGAAAGGAGAAAGCAGACAGAATGGTGCCCACCCCATCGATGAGGCGACAGGGCTTGGTGAGGTGAGCGGACAGTGGATGACACAGAAGTGGTCAGTTTGAGGACAGATTTTTTTCCTGGCCTCAAAGTCCGTTCTTCTCTCTGTGCCTGTCCCCTCTTCCTCCAGGTCTACGTGGGCGAGTCTGGTTAGGAAAATAAGGCCATCATGTTGCGGGAAAGGGCTCAGGGTGAACTGGACCCACAGCAGAGACATCTGGCTCACTCCATGTGTATTTTTCCTCTTGAGATGAAAGGCTCAATGCTTTCATTTCAGATCAAAAAATTGACTTTTTTTTCCTTTCCTTCAGAGAGAGGAGAAATCCCAAAAGTACCTGTCTTGGCTCTGTAAACCCAACATTCAGTTCAGTTCTGTTGCTCAGTCGTGTCCAACTTTTTGCGACCCCATGGACTGCAGCACGCCAGGCATCCCTGTCCTTCACTACCTCCCAGAGCTTGCTCAAACTCATGTCCTTTGAGTCAGTGATGCCAGCCAACCATCTCATCCTCTGTCGTCCCCTTCTCCTCCCAGCTTCAATCTTTCCCGGCATCAGGGTCTTTTCCAATGAGTCAGTTCTTCACATCACGTGGCCAAAGCATTGGAGTTTCAGCTTCAGCATCAGTCCTTCCAGTGAATATGCAGGACTGAGTTCCTTTAGGATGGACTCGTTCGTAATCCTTCAAAGAGAAACATCATTAGATCAACATTTAGAAAAGAAGCAGAAAAAAACCTCAATCACCCTTTATTTTGCTTAGGAGGACAGCAGAGAGAATGCAGTTGACCGCCAACCAAGCAACACCATCTCCGTGATGGAACTGGGTCTTGGTGAAGCCACAAGTGTCCAAGAGATACCACGTGTGAGAAATGGAACATTTCCTGCCATATCAGTACACAGAGGATGTCACAGTCATTAGCGATTGTAGCCGCCACAGATGGTGACCTGGTGACCCTCGAGGGAACTCAGGAAGGAAAGAATACTTGCCATCTAGCACCCATCACGGGGGCTTTCCCTGGTGGCTCAGCTGGTAAAGAATCCGCCTGCCAACAGAGAAGACGCAGGTTCGATTCCTGGGTCGGGAAGATCCCCTGGAGGAGGAAACGGCAACCCACTCCAGTATTCCTGGCTGGAGAATCACATTCACAGAAGAGCCTGGCAGGCTACAGTCCATGGGGTCGCCAAAGAGTCCGAAAGGATTTAGCACTAAACAACTACAGTAACTTCTAGCCCCCCAGGTTGTCTGCTGATCCAGAGATTGAGATTTCACCTTTCAATGCCGGGCGTGAGGATCGATCCCTGGTGGGGGGAGTTAAGATCCCACTTGCCTCTCAGTCAAAAATAATGCAAAACATTAAAAAAAGAAGAAGAAGCAATACTGCCAGAAATTCAATGAAGACTGTAAAATCATCCACACCAAAAAACTCCCACAAAAACTCAAAAAAACAGGTGGGGTGGGCAGATAGTATTTTCAGTCTGCAGGACATGTGGTCTTATCTCTTTCATCATAGCAAGTCACGGATGATACATAAATGCATGAGCGTGCCTGTTTGCCAATAAAACGCTGTGTCAATGAACAGCCCTGTTCTTGGAACGTTTAAAACTATTTTAACATTCAGTTAAGTTCAGTCACTCAGTCGTGTCTGACTCTTTGGGACCCCGTGGACCGCAGCACGCCAGGCCTCCCTGTCCATCACCAACTCCCAGAGTCCACCCAAACCCGTGTCCAGTGAGTCGGTGATGCCATCCAGCCATCTCATCCTCTGTTGTCCCCTTCTCCTCCTGCCCTCAATCTTTCCCATTTTAACATATAGAAGCCATTAACTCGCAGGCAAATCTGATCTGACTCGTTGCCAACGGTGGCAATACACCGACAAACATGTCAACATGTATGAAGCCATGCAGAAAAAAAGGTGATTAAATGAAATCTGCTGGGCTTGCATTTTCTTTCAAATCACGCTATCATTTTTGAAAGAGATGTGTTATTTTTCTTCTCATTTCTACAGGTTGTGATAAAAACCAGTTGTGTTTGTGGGTAAGTTGATTCCAAACCTGGGCTTCCCAGGTTGGCGCTAGTGGTTAAAATTTAAAAAAGAAAAGAAAAACTCGCCAGACAATTGAGGAGACATAAGAGACCTGGGTTCGATCCCCGGGTCGGGAAGATTCCCTGGAGGAGGACATGGCAACCCACTCCAGTATTCTTGCCTGGAGAATCCCATGGACAGAGGAGCCTGGTGGGCTACAGTCCATGGGGTCGCAAAGAGTCACACACGACTGAGCAACGAACACTTTCTGATTCCAAACCACTGTTAACTTTTCAGGTGTGCTGTAAAAAAAAAAAATATTCCTTCCAAACATATTCACAGAAAATTCCACGATGCTTTTGGCATTAAATGTCAAAATGCAAAGTCAGTGATTTAAATGGGGGCATTGACTTGGTGCCAACATGTAAGCCCTTTCCTCCTCCAGTTGAAAAATAAACAGTGGTATAGAAATGCTTGCTCAGCGTCTATGAACTTGCATATTCCTGGGGAACCACTGTCTTCGGTGAGGTTGGAGGAATTACAGAAACTGCAATAAATTCTTCCTTGAGTCACACAGCTGTGAACAGTCCCAAGGGCACGCTTTCAGGCATAATATACTTTTATAAGAATGAAATCTCACAAGAGGCCTTTGTTGCAAGGGAAAGGCAGAAGCCAGTACAAATATGAAAGATGCATGCTGACTTGGGAATGTGTGCACCACCTTCATGAAGGCAAAGAGTGTCCCATTAATTTTTTTTTTTTAACCTCATCCAATATGTTTTGAATTCATGTGCATGGCTCAGGCGTTTCAGCTGTGTGACTCTCACTCTTTGGGACCCCATGGACTGTAGCCCACCAGGCTCCTCCATCCATGGGGCTTCTCCAGGCAAGAATACTGGAGTGGGTCGCCATTTCCCCCTCCAGGGATTCTTCAACCCAGGATGGAAACAGTGTCTCCTGCATATCCTGCATTTCAGGCAGGTTCTTTGTAGCAGAGTCAACCGGGAAGCCCCTTCTGAATTCATAGAAGTGGTCATATCCTAACGGTTTTGAAATGTCCAAGATTGTCTCAATTCGGGAGTAGCATGGCTTCACTCATCTAACAGGTTCCTGTAGGGCAAAATTTCCTGCAGCCTTGGGGAAATTCACCTTTTAGGTAAAATAGATTGTATTTATAGAGCTTAAAAGTCCTCCCAAGTCAACACCGGTTCTTTTAAAAGATTATGATTCAGCCATAAATGTAGCTTGTCGCCTACTCACCATGCACTTCTGAACTATTTGCCTGGGTCCATAAAAGCGGCTGTGTTGGAGTAGATGCTTGCGTCTGTCTCTCCTCTGAAAATTGTGGTTGTTCAGTTGCTCAGTCGTGTTTGAGTCTTTGCAACCCCATGGACTGCAGCACGCCAGTCTTCCCTGTTCTTCACCAACTCCCAGAGCTTGCTCAAACTCAGGTCCGTCGAGTCAGTGATGCCATCCAACCATCTCATCCTCTGTCGTCCCCTTCTCCTGCCTTCAATCTTTCCCAGCATCTGGGTCTTTTGCAATGAGTCGGCTCTTCACGTCAAGTGGCTACAGCACTGGAGATTCAGCTTCATGAAATTCATCTATGCAAATTAGAGTACGTTTCATGTCGCTAAGCTGCAGCTTGGCCAGCCACATGGCACGCGGGCTTAGGTGTTCCGGGGAGAACCTACTTCTTGACATCTGAGACCGTGGGTTCAATCCACGGGCTGCCACCCTAGTCCAGCCACCAAAACCCCGCATCTGCAGAAGGCGTTAGGTTTTCGTCCGCTCTTTTTCTTGCAAAGTCGGAGCCACAGCCACACCTTATAAGTCATTTCCAGTTTCACCAAGTGCGGAGCTAAGTCGCACAGAGAGAAAAACGGGTCTCCACGCAGACCTTGCAAAATGGTTTGCTTCCAGCATGAGCAGCGCATTCGCTCCTAGGCGGATGATGGGAAGTGTCTAGCAGTGAATCCCCTGTCTTTGTAAAACCTCCCAGCCAGGACGGGATTGAGGTTGACGTGCAAGTAAATTGGGTCTGCCAACTACACACTGGCACTTGCCGTGGGCATCTTCCGTCCACCTCGACAAGGATTCAGCCAAGTGCTGCTGCAGCTACTGAGCTTCAACAGCCCCTGGAAGGAGCTCAGGCTGGACGGCAGACAGCAGACCTCTGTGCTCTGGGAAAGGCCGGCGGGACAGGTCCTCAGAGAGATATTTCCAGGAGCTGGTTCTATGAGCCCAATTCTTAGACCTCTTCTATCTAGAGAAGTACGAAAATGATTCATGCTGACATCTATTCCCTGAGACTAGAAACCTTTTCCAAAAAAAAAAAAGAAAAATACATGCTTGCCTGCATCAACTCCCCCCTCACCAAAATCACATATATCCCGACTTTCCCCCCGCCGCCGCCCCCCACGCCCCCCTCTTTGGAGCAGCCTCTCAGAGCCATCTGAGGTGCTGTCTCCCAGGCTGCAGTCCTCACTTTGCCCCCAAATAAAAGTCAACTTGCAAGCTGTCACGCTGTGCATTTTGGACACAGATCAATGACAAAAGAAAACAACAATGGCCTAGGGGGTGCTACATGGTTGAGAAACGCACCTGTACTTTATAACCAGCCGAGCTCAAGGTTCAAGCCCTTCTGAATCCCTCCATGAGAAGTCACAGCCCTATCTCACTTTCTTGTGTTTCACCTGCTGTTGCGTTTTATTTCGCTTTGTTTAGAGGCTTCACGGCAGCGCTGAGTCGGGCAAGTCCGTCGACACCATTTTTCCAGCAGCGTCTGCTCCGTCTGTGTCCCTGGGTCACATTTGGGTAATTCTTCCAGTATTTCGAGCTGTTTTCATTTTGATCACATGCGTTAAAATGATCTGCGGTCAGTGGGTTTTGAGGTTTCCCACAACTCGCTACAGGCTCACAAGATGGTTAGCATTTTTTTAGTAGTGATTTGTTTTGCATGAAGGTATGTACATTGCCTTTTTTTTTTTAGGAAATAATGCTGTTGCATACTGAATAGGCTACATGCAGTGGTCAAGAGTCTGCCTGCCAATGCCGGAGACGCAGGTTAGACGCTGGGTGGGGAAGATCCCCTGGAGGAGGGCATGGCAACCTGCTCCCGTATCCTTGCCTGGAGATGCCCAAGGACAGAGGAGCCTGGCGGGCTGCAGTCCACGGGGTCACAAGCGTCAGATACGACTGAGCGACTAAAGAACAAGGTACTTCAGAGAGGAAGTGAGGGAGAGCACGTGGGGGAAGGAGTGTGCCCCTCCCCAAAGCCCCACGGGATTCCGCTGGGCTACACACGGACCCTACCTTCCCTCATGTGATAATGCAAAGGCCCTGTCCTCAGTGCAGCAAAGAAACCTATAATGTACCCAACCCATCCGAAGCAAGTGCTATTAGGAACTCCTCTGCAGAAACGACCGTTTCTTGGCTCCGGAGAGGTAGCCCAGCTGTGACCCTGAGCGTGAAGAATGAATTCCCCGCAAAGAATCCTACGAGGAGCACAGCAGCATATCTGTCCTTGAACACCCTTCACAGGAAATCCTTCCAGCCAAAAGGGTTCTTCTCTTGGCAAAGAGGAACCCCCACGGACATCTCTCTGCCAAACAGAACTCCCATGCACCATGTGTGTTTAGTTATTTGTGGGTTTTCTATTTAACAAACTATGAGAAAAGCTGATCCCTTTTCCCGTAAGCACGACCTAATACCCTCTAAACAATCATTTTTAATTATATACACCATATTTTGGAAGTATCCCATAAACTCCTCTTCTCAGCCTTCCCTTTTTAAAAAAATGTCCTTGATGATGAAAAGTTTGTTCTGCCTTTTGCCTAGGAGCAAAACTAGTGAAAACTAAAGTATGAAAATAAAAATAACTTACATTGATTTTGTGGTCCAGTGGCTAAGTTGTGTCCAATTCTTTGCCACTGCGTGAACTGTATGCATTAAAGGACATTCCAACTTCCCTGGTGGCTCAGAGGATAAAGAATCTGCCTGCAATGCAGGGA
Organism: Capreolus pygargus; assembly: GCA_012922965.1. Taxonomy (NCBI): domain Eukaryota; kingdom Metazoa; phylum Chordata; class Mammalia; order Artiodactyla; family Cervidae; genus Capreolus; species Capreolus pygargus. The sequence continues at coordinate 415,250 of SNSB01003793.1, read as the reverse complement.
GACCTGGGTTCAATCCCTGGGTCAGGAAGATCCCGTGGTGAAGGAAATGGCAACCCACTCCAGTATTTTTGCTTGGAGAATCCAGTGGGCAGAGGAGCCTGGTGGGCTACACAGTCTGTGGGATCCCAAGAGTCAGACACAACTTAGCAACTAAACCACCATTTTATTTTTTTTTTCACATTAATTAATAGCTTTATTACAAAGGCTTTGGACACTGAACTTCATACATTTCTAGAAAGAACAGTTATCTTAACCTTGCCAGTGCAGTTAGGAATTTGAAAAATAGGAATCGTTGTAAACCACCATTTTAAATGGAGCAAATTTAAAGCTAATATTTCTAGAATTTCTATGCATCACCTTCGACTTTTTCAGTAGTTTTACTAAAAGCTCCTTAGGACATCCAGAGTGAGTCTTAAGGAAATTTTTTTTTTTTTTAATGGATCACGGTTTGTCTTTGGATCTTATGCGATTTTGCTGGCAAAGTTGAGTCACTGCATTGTTATCCTGAATATGGAAAACTTGAGTTACTCCCATAACGATGAGGTTACTGGCAGATGCTGTCTCGAGAACAGCTGGTCATCATAAGAACTGCCTCAGGCTCCCCGGGAGGACGAGAAAGACACCGGGTGAAAATTTCATGGATGCTCCTTCATTTTTGAAATCACAGTGATGCTTCGTTCATAGTAAGTGAACAGACTTTGTGTAAAAAAAAAAAAAAAAAAATAGTAAGAACTCTTACGTTTACAGGAAAAAAAGAGACAGAGAGAGAAGCCCGTTTTTCTTGCCAGTTGCATTAGTTTCCTCTGAAATGGGCAGCTGAGTCATCAACCACCAACAAAACCTCCCCAATAATTGACTAGATTAGAACCATAACGACCGGGATGCTGGCTCCATGGACAGAGGTCAGGCTCACGGAGTGTGAGGCTCCCCCCAGATGGAATTCTCCTCGGATCCATGCAATCCCAGAGATTCAAACCAGAAAGGGGAACCACCCAGCTGGCGGCCTCGGGACCCCCACACTCCCTTGCTCAAGACGCAAAAGGGAGGAATTTTCTTTTCATTTTTTTTTTAATCTATAAACACAGAACCCAAATATTTGGTGTTTTTTTTTTTTTTTTTTGTCATACATCGAAATGAATTAGCCATGGATTTACATGTATTCCCCATAAAAGGGAGGAATTTTCAACCCCGCACTCTTATCACTAAGCAGAATCCTCGGGGCCATCTGCTTTCTATCAGCCCTCGCGTGGGTTTTTGCAAGCACTATTTTTTTCTTTTTTTTTGGGGGGGGGGGGTGTCTATTGCAAGACCAGTGCCTCTATAAAGGGACTCGGGGCTGGGTCTTCTCTGCTGGTCCGTTGGTTAAGACGTCAACTTCCACGGCAGGGCGTGCGGGTTCGATCCCCAGTCTGGGAGCTAAGATCGTGTCTGAGTTGAGCAAGCGCCTTTCCTCCTGGCTTCACACAGAGGAAAGCGGCTTGCAGCCGGAGGGCTGCAGCCGCCCTGTTGCCACGGAAACCGCGGGGGCGGTCGGTCCGCTTCCACTTCCCTCCTTAAGTGCCTGTGGCTAGAGCGTCCAAGTCCGCGCCGCCCCCCAGCCCTCCACCCCGGGGCCTCCGCCCAGAGACGCCTCCGGAGCTGCTTAAATCCTCCTTCGCTCCCCAAGTGTCTCTGATCTCCCGGGCGTTACCTCTCTCCCGCCGCCGCCGACGAAGCTCGGGCGGGGGTGCCTCCTTTCAAGCCTGCAAAGCAGCTGTCCCGCGGTGCGGGATGGGGGTCCGGCTTGCTCCGCCCTTTCCGAGGCCGGTCGCCACGTGTGGAGTCTGAGGACCCCGGACGGGAAATCCAGCAGTGTAAACACACCCAGCGCGAGCAAACCTGCAGGGCAACCGCATCGAAGGTCATCAGAGCTGGCCATCTGACAGCGATGCGAGGTCTCGGGGGAGGAGCTTGGTGCAGGCTGCCCAAGGCACACGTCTGTTTCCATCCCAGGAGTGTGTGCGCGGTCGTGTCCGACTCCCTGCGACCCCATGCGCTGTAGCCCCGCCAGGCTCCTGTGTCCCTGCGATTCTGCAGGCCAGGGTACTGCAGTGGGTTGCCACGCCCTCCTCCAGGGCATCTTCCCGACCCAGGAATCGAACCCAGGTCTCCTGCATTGCACAGGCTTTCTTTCTTTCTTTCTTTTCTTTTTTTTTTTAGAAACTGTTTATTTTCCATTTTGGTGCACAAGCTTTCTTTACCACCGAGCTACCGAGGGACCTATAGGAGCCCACCCCCGCCCCCCCAAAAAAAAGCTTGATCTATTCCCTACTCAACAATTTTCTCAGGAGCACCCTCTGCCAGGAAATCTTGACTCTGCAGGCCAGCAAAGCATTCTTGGGCCAGAGGGTGGAATGGAAAGTCCCGCATTTCAGACTCCGCTTGTAATAAAACTTGGAACAAGACGATCCCCACCCACCGTCTCAGTCCACGGACTGTTTCTCCTGAACTGAGGTGAGCGCAGCGATCAAGGCTCACCGTCTCAATCATAGATTGTGTTCCCTGGACAGACGGGACCGTCACTCAACATCTCTGCCGTCGATTATTCTTCCTGAGATCACGACTCATATATCTCGGTCATAGCTCTACCCCCATTGTTTTTAAATTAATTTTTATTTTAATCAATTATTAAACTAATTTATAATTTTTTTAATTAAACAAAATATTTTTAAAATAATAATAATAGATGAATAATATTTATTAATGGCTGCGTTGGGTCTTCGTTGCTGCAAATGGGCTTTGTCTACTTGCAGATGGCGGGGGCTACTCTCTAGTTGTGGTGGGTGGGCTTTTCATTGCAGTGGCTTCTGTCCTTGTGGAGCAGGGGCTTTACGGTGTTCGGGCTTCAGTAGTTTGTGGGGCCCAGGATTAGTTGCTCCAGGGCATGTGGGATCTTCCCAGACAAAGGATCGAACCCGTGTCTCTTGCACTGGCAGGCGGATTCCTATCCATTGAGCCACCGGGGAAGCCCCTACTCCCATTATTAATGTTCAGATCATCCCTGATTAGAGAGATACCGTTGTAAGGAAACGACCCAATAAATACATCAGTTCACTCGCTCAGCTGTGTCCAACTCTTTGCAACCCCGTGGACTGCAGCATGCCAAGCTTCCCTGTCCATCACTAACTCCTGGAGTTTACTCAAAGTCATGTCTGTTGAGGCAGTAATGCCATTCCATCATCTCATCCTCTGTCGTCCCCTTCTCCTCCTGCCTTCAATCGTTCCCAGCATCAGGGTTTTTTCCAAGGAGTCAGTTCTTTGCATCAGGTGGCCAAAGTATTAGAGCTTCAGCTTCAACATCAGTCCTTCCAATGAACACCCAGGACTGATGTCCTTTAGGATGGACCGGTTGGATCCCCTTGCAGTCCAAGGGAGTCTCAAGAGTCTTCTCCAACACCACAGTTCAAAAGCATCAATTCGAGACTTTGGTGGTGGTCCAGTGGCTAAAACTGCATGCTCCCAATGCAGGGGGCCAAAGTTCAATCCCTGGTCAGGGAACTAGATCCCACACGCTGCAGATAAATATCTTGCATGCTGCATCAAAGATGCCGCTTGTCACAGTTAAGACCTGGCACACCCAAATAAGTAAAATAAAATATATTTTTTTAAAAAGCATCAATTCTTCTGTGCTGAGTTTTTCTTTATAGTCCAGTTCTCACAATAAATACATACAAAACCTCATTTCTGTGTAGGAAGTTCTTCCGCAAACCTTTGAACAGGTGGTTGCCATCATTTGGAATCAGACTGAGCGTCCGAGAGTTTATTGGCTTTTTCTGAAGATGGCTCCATAGGCCAGATGCTTCTTCCCTGGTGGTTTAGGTGGTAAAGAATCTGTTTGCATTGCCGGAGACCCAGGTTTGATCCCTGAGTTGGGAAGGTCCCCTGGAGAAGGGAATGGCAACTCACTCCAGTGTTCTTGCCTGGAGAATCCCATGGACAGAGGAGCCTGGTGGGCTGCAGTCCGTGGGGTCGTGAAGAGTTGGGCACGACTGAGTGACTAGCAATGCGTGGGCCAGACACACAGGCACTTGGAAATAAAGTTTTTGCAAGATGGAAAAATCTCCGAACCGAAAGAGATAGACATCTTTGACTTCAGGAGATAGGGTGAGTCACGGAACAGAACCAAACTTGAAAGCAGGTATTAACATATCTCAGAAGAGAGAGCGTGTCATCCAAGGAATGTGGTGAAATAAAACAAAGGGAGATAAAATCGTGGAGACCAAGGTAACAAATCGCGCCTTGCCTTGCCTGCGGGAGATCACGCTGACAGCTGAGGTCAAGCCCATGCTTCTTAGCAGATGCACTCCTTTTAAAAACAGAGGTGAATGCTCCAATCCTGTTGCATCTCAAGCCAGAAAGCATTTCCGTCACTTCATTCGTGTGCCCTGTTTTTCATAAATAATTTTTCACGTTTATTTTTTAACTGGAGGATGGTTGCTTGGCAATGTTGTGTTGGCTTTTGCTGGGCAGTAAAGTGAATCAACTGTAAAGGTCACACATCTCCTCCCTCTTGACCGACCCTCCCACCCCCTTCCACCCCTCCAGGTCATCACAGAGCACCAAGCTGAACTCCATGTGCTCTACGGCAGCTTCCCATTAGCTGTCTGTTTTACACAAGGTGGTGGGTATAGATGTCAGCGATCCTGTTTCAGTACATCCCACTTTCCTCTTCCGCTGGTGGCTCAGCTGGTCAAGAACCTGCCTGCAATGTGGTTCGATCCTGGGTTTGATCCCTGGGTCGGGAAGATCCCCTGGAGGAGGGAACGGCTACCCACTGCACTATTCTGCCCTGGAGAGTTCCATGGACAGAGCAAGCTGGTGGGCTACAGTCCATGGGGTCGTGAAGAGTTGGGACACGACTGAGTGACCAGCAACCCATGGGCCAGACACACATAACACTTGGAAATAAAGTATTTGCCAGATGAAAAAAATCTCAGAACCGGAAACAGATAGACGTCTTTGACAATACTTTATTGTCCATGGGGTGGCAAAGAGTCAGACACATCTTAAGACTAAACAACAACAATGTACAATATTTGTTAAAAGTGTAACTTCTCCAAGAGCCTGGGAGTAATCTTTCATCAACATTCTGTATAAAATGGCACCATGGTCAGGAACAAATCCCCACTGTAACTCCATGAAAAATCATTCCCTAAGACGAATAGAATAGATGAGGTGGATTCAAAAAGAATAGATGGATTCAGAAAGAAAGGAAAATCAGATGCGAAAACATAAATGGATGAATTAAAAGAGAAAATAACATCAGATATGAAAATACAGCTATGATTATTTGCTATGCCTGCCAACGACGGAATCCTTGGCAGGAAATAATCAGTCATATTTTTATGTTTTCTCTCCATAATCACTTTGAAATGGAGCAATTATAAGTGAATGAGGATAATGCAAACTGTCATATTTCTTTTTTTTTCTTAATACTGTCATGTTTCAAGGAAACAATGAGGTCAGGCTACAGGGTAACTGAGGTCATACAGTCAGAAGAGTATAAAAACAAACAAACCACCCATTCCTAAAATATGGAATTTATTACCATCTTTCTCACTCCTTTTATTCATTAGCAATAGAGATCAGTACACGCTTAGGTCAAACCAGCAACTGAGCCATAATTATGCCTTATTTATTTATTTGTTGCCGGAAGGTTTGATTCTGGGACTAGGGACTCGTAAGTAACATGAAATTTCCTAGCACTTAATACATCGGTCATTACTGATTATTTACAACCTACCATCTTACCCTTCAATCAGACTTTTCAGACGGGATTTCTTCCTTCTCTGAGCAAGACCCACTTCATGCGATACACAGTCAGCATTCAAGGTTATTTCTTTTTCCTCTCTTTTTACATTTAAGCTTGTTTCTGCCTGGAAGTTCTTGTAGCCTTTCCCTCCTCCGGGGGACCTTCCCGACCCAGGGATAGAACCCAGGCCTCCCACATTGCAGGCGGATTCTTTACCAGCTGAGCTGCCAGGGAAGCCCAGGAATACTGGAGTGAGTAGCCTATCCCTTCTCCAGGGGATTTTCCCCATCTGGGAATCAAAACCGGGGTCTCCTGCATTGCAGGCGGATTCTTTACCAGCTGAGCTATCAGGGAACCCCCTCTACCTGGACATTCTTTCATTTATTTTTTTGACGTACTGTTGGTTTACAATGTTGTGTTAATTCCTGCTTTACCACACAGGCGTTCGGTTACACACGTACACACATTCTTTCTCGTATTCCTTTACACTGTGCTTTATCACAGGATGCTGAGTCTAGCTCCCTGCATGCTACAGTCGACCTTGTGTTTACCCATCCTGTAGACAACAGCTTGCATCTGTGAATCCCAGACTCTCCGTCCACCCCTCACTGCCCCCTCCCTCGACAACTGCAGGTCTGTTCTCCGGCCTCCTGCTGAGCCAACCCTCAATATTCACCGGAAGGGCGGGTGCTGAAGCTGAAGCTCCAGTACTCTGGCCACCTGATGCGAAGAGCGGACTCATGGGAAAAGACCCTGATGCTGGGAGGGATCGAAGGCGGGGTTGGGGGGGGGGGCGGCAGAGGACGAGATGGCTGGATGGCATCACCGACTTGATGGACGTGGGTTTGAGTAAACTCTGGGAGCTGGTGATGGATAGGGAGGCCTGGCGTGCTGCCGTCCATGGGGTCACAGAATCGGACACAAGTGCATGACTCAACAACAATAGCATATGTATAAAATGTGTGTATAAATATATGTGTGTGCATATATAAATGTGTGTATATTTAATATGTGTATATACATTGTGTGTATATAAACTGTGTGCATATATGTGTGTATGTATGTGTGTGTGCATATAACATGTATGCATATATACTGTGTGTATAGTATGTATATGAAGTGAAAGTGAAGTCGCTCAGTCGTGTCCGACTCTTTGCGACCCCGTGGACTCTAGCCCCCCAGGCTCCTCCGTCCATGGGATTCTCCAGGCAAGAATACTGGAGTGGGTTGCCATTTCCTTCTCCAGGGGACCTTCCCAACCCAGGGATCGAACCCAGGTCTCCCATATTTCAGGCAGACGCTTTAACCTCTGAGCCACCAGGGAAGCCTGTGTGTATATATTATGTGTAATATATGTGTATATATACTGAGTGTGTATATATATATATATATATATATATATATATATATATAAATAATGTGTTTATTGTGCATATATATAATTTGGGTATATAAATATGTGTGTGCATATATATATTTATATATAAATATGTGTGTATACATATGTGTGTATATATAAATGTGTATGTACTATATAATGTATATGTATGTGTGTGGGTGTATATATATACAATGTATTTACATGTAGCATATGCATATACATATAATGCATTATATATGTATATATATAGGTATGTGTGTACTGCATGTATATACATGCGTGTGCATGTGTGTATATATATAATATGTGTATGTGTATATGGATACACTGTATATATAAATATAATGCATGTATGTATACAGTGTGTATGTATTTAATATTCATGTATATGTATGTGTATCTGTGTATGCATATATGTGTGTGTATATATAGCATGCGCGTGTATATGTGTGTGTACATGTGCATATACACACGTGTCCATGTGTGTATAATGTGTGTATATGTATATAGGTATAATGTGTGCATATATAAATATGACACATATGTCTTTATTTAATGCATGTATATGCATGTGCATGCATGTATGCATATATATGTGTGTGTGTGTATAACGTGTGTATCTGTGTGTGTGTCTTTGTGTGTGTGTAGATGTGTGTGTTTGTGTGTGTATAGACGTGTGTCCGTGCTGGCTGACTGCCTCTCATCCTGCCTCTCTAGTTAAAGCATGCTCTGCCTGCACAGAGTCTCCCACATCTTCCCCCCAAGGACAAACACCAGGCCTGGCCCGGTCCTGCAGGCGGTAGGCTTTCACGGGGGATTAAGCCTGTTTCCCTTCCCACTGCCCCCTAGCTCTCCCGCCCGGGGGGCCGCCTCTGAAATCCCGGGCGGTCAGGCAGCTGCAGCCCCGAGGCTCTGAGCCTGCCCTGAAGCGCCGTTTGGGCCATTTGGCACTCACTGCCGCGGTTAGGAACACCACTTTGGGGCCGGGTGACTGAAGTTTGTTTACATGCAGCAATCCTCCCCAGCAAGCTTTTCTGCCCTCCGAGAGGCCAGGTGCCGCTGTTGGAGTTCAGTCCCTCGGTCGGGTCCGACTCTTTGTGACCCCGTGGACCGCAGCACGCCAGGCTTCCCTGTCCATCACCTTCACCTGGGGCTTGCTCAAACTCATGTCCGCTGGGTCAGTGATGCCATCGCACCGTCTCATCCTCTGTCTTCCCCTTCTCCTCCTGCCTTCAGTCTTTTAAGGGGTAGGGTGCCCCTTACTTGGTGTCTTAATTCCCATTCAGGAAAGCAAACCCATGGTGAATTTTCAAGGCAGGCCCAAACCTCTTCCTTCCTTCATGTGCATAATAAAAGGGAAACTGTTGCTTGAGAAGAATCACAGCGGGGCTCAAAGAATAAACTCGAGGTGGACCGATTCCCAGCCTGAGGGTGGCCTCCTCCAGCTGCTTGCCTTCTCTGCAAAAGCTCAGTCTCTTCATTTGCAAAATGGGATTAATAACAAGGCAACCGGCCTCCCAGGCCTCTGTGGCTCGCACCAGCTGAAGCTGCTAAGGTTTTAACACACAGCCTGCGTCAGGAAGGGAACTGGGGTTGTGGCGGTGCTTGTGCTCACTCGTGTCCGACTCTCTGCGACCCCCATGGACGACGGCCCTAGGCAGCATATTAAAAAGCACAGACAGTGCTTTGCCAACAAAGGTCCGTCTAGTCAAGGCTATGGTTTTTCCGGTAGTCATGTATGCATGTGAGAGTTGGGCCACAAAGAAAGCTGAGTGCCGAAGAATGGATGCTTTTGCACTGTGGTGCTGGAGAAGACTCTGGAGAGTCCTTTGGACTGCAAGGAGATCCAACCAGTCCATCCTAAAGGAGATTAGTCCTGGGTGTTCATTGGAAGGAGTGATGCTGAAGCTGAAAGTCAATACTTGGGCCACCTGATGTGAGGAGCTGACTCATTGGAAAAGACCCTGATGCTGGGAGGGATTGGGGGCAGGAGGAGAAGGGGATGACAGAGGATGAGATGGCTGGATAGCATCACAGACTCGATGGACATGAGTTTGAGTAAGCTCCAGGAGTTGGTGATGGACAGGGAGGCCTGGCGTGCTGCAGTCTATGGGGTCATAAAGAGTCAGACACGACTGAGCGACTGAACTGACTGACTGATGAAAGTTTTATAGCGGTGATATGTAATTAGGAGATATATTATATAAAAATCTATATTATGGGACACACATTGTATAAACACATATTATATATTTTGTATCAACAATGTGTATATACTTTTGTGTACGTGTGTATTTTCTGTGTTAACAGGAGGATTTACGTACGAGGGTTAGCACAATCATTGACGCATGATGGATGGATAGATGGCCTGTGGGTTTCGTCCTGTCTGACTCTCTGCAACCCCATGGACTGTAGCAAGTCAGGCTCCTCTGTCCATGGAATTTTCCAGGCAAAAATACTGGAGTGGGTGGCCATAACCTCCTCAACGTTAACCTCTCATTATTGAGTCACTCATCATTTTGTCAAAAAGACAAAACGTCATCCCCTTCTCCTGCTACCTTCAGTATTTCCCAGCATCATATACGTATACATGGGACTTCCCGGTTGCCTCCAATGGTAACAAGCCTGCCTGCCAGTGCAGGAGTCATAAGAGACTTGGGTTCCGTCCTTGAGGAAGATCCCCTGGAGAAGGAAGTGGCAACCCACTCCAGTATTCTGGCCTGGAGAAGCCCATGGACAGAGGAGCCTCGTGGGCTACAGTCAGTGGGGTCGCAAAGAGTCAGACACGACTGAATGATTGAGCAGATAGATACACACATATACATAAATATGCATGTTACACATTATATTGGTTATATATGTATACATATTTGTGCATCTTATTGCTTATATCGATGTTTTATATCACCCTGTATTTGAAATCACCCTTGAGACTTTTAGCAGTTAAATTATGAGAGCATTTCTTTCTAATAAAATAGGAACATTTTGCAGTCTTTGCTGAATATGGCACTTTCCCCAAATCTCATCTCGCTTTTATTTTCTTAAGTCATTAATATCTTCTTAAATCACTTTTGAAGCACCAGTATTCACCCCTGGGATATGATGTAAGTGAATGTTAAGAACTCCAAATATTTTCATCTTTGATGTTGGCACTAATAAATCCATGAATTTCTTTGTCCATATTTTTCCTCATTTATCAAAAAAAAAAAAGGCTTGTGAGAAAACCAAACACTGCATCATTATGTGTTGGAGTTCCTTATTCAAAACTTTTGAGCAGTCATCTTTTGCCTGGCCTCACAATATCTGGGCTTTATCGCGTGCTGACAAGAAGTAGATGGATTCCTAATTCATCAGAACTGATCACATTTGTTGCAACACTTCAGCATTCATTGTGGTATAGAAGACATGAAATCATAATTTATGTCATGTAATTCAAGACCATTTGTCCCTACTGATTCCTTTTTATGGACCTTGATATGTCTTGCTCGCAAGTCCTAAATACGCTGTCTACAAAAAAAAAAAAAAAAAAAAAAACTACAAAAAGTGCAGAAAGAAAATGTTGAAATCTTAAAAATGAGTTATATGAGCTCAGTGGTCCATGGTGTCCTTCTCATTTAACTCCTTATAAGGAAACTATAGTTACTATGGAAATATGATTGACACTTAGGATCCCAGAGGGGCAGGGACCCACCCCCGAGGCTCTACGTTTATTCTTCCTCCTTATTCTGAAACAGCTCTACTTTCTTTTCTTTTTTTCTGGGCTGTGGGGGTTCTCAGAAACGCATTTGACTGACACGCATAAGGATAAGCCAGTGAGTTATATACCTCTTGTTCAGTCGCTCAATCGTGTGAGTCTGAGACCCCATGGACTGCAGCACGCCAGGCCTCCCTGTCCATCACCAACTCCCAGAGCTTGCTCAAACGCATGTCCGTCGAGTCGGTGATGCCATCTGACCCTCTCATCCCCTGTCGTCCCCTTCTCCTCCCGCCCTCAATCTTTCCCAGCATCAGGGTCTTTTCAAATAAGTCAGCTCTTCGCATCAGGTGGCCAAAGTATTGGAGCTTCAGGTTCAGCATTGGTAGTCCCTCCAATGAATCTAGACTGAGATCCATAGTCCCTCCAATGAATCTTCAGGGTTGATTTTTTTTTTTAAGATTGACTGGTTTGATCTCATTGCAGTCCAAGGGACTCTCAAGAGTCGTCTCCAACACCACCGTTCCATTGCAGCAGTCTCTTTACTCAAATCTATTATGTTATAGCATTGTCTTTAAGAACGAGCAAACTTTTGGTCAATTACAGAGACACACACATGCCCTCCTGAGTTCCACTGTTGGTCCATTTCATCACTGTCAGTTTTCATTTCACTCTCCCAGGAGTTCATTCACATGTTTTCTTCCCCCACTTTCCAGGTCTGACCTCTGAGTGAATAGAACACATGATCTGCATAGGTTGGCCAGCTCTGAACAGGTTTACATGCTGAGTAGTTTCTCCGTAATCCTCTTACCTCTCCTACTCTGTGGCCTCACTTTTTCTCCTTAAAAACCCATGCCTAAAAAAACAAACAAACAAAAAAAAAAAAACGACGCCTGCCCCTCGGGTCCACACTGCCAGTCTTTGTTCTGAAGGTAATCTGACACTCCTATTCACCACAAGGTATGAACCGACAGAACCTTTCCAAAAACACACAGTTTCCAGCCTATAGAATTAAAAACACACACCATCCCGACATATGGTTTTCATTGAAAGGCCTGAAATAATTCAAACGAGGTCACTGTTTAAAAACTTAATTAGTGCACCGCCTTTTGGTGAAAAACCAAAGACTGGTCTCTTTCGCGCAGCAAACTGAGGCCATGCTCTTTTCTTTTTTTTTTTTTTTTTTCTTTTCCTCTGTTTTCTTTTCTAGCTGAGCAGATGGTTTGCATTAAAAAATGATCCTTGCTAAGAAAATGCTGGTCTTTGGTGAGATTCTCCAAAATGAAAGTTGCAGTCTTGGGTGTGAGTAGGAAGTAACTCAACCCAGCAAGTCACCACCTTCTTTTAAAATTTTTTCCCCCTCTCCTTCCTCTGGGTGACAGCATGTTTGAAGGTCCCCAAGACACAGGCTATACTGAGTTGCTCAGTCATATCTGACCCTTTGTGACCCCGCCAGGCTCCTCCATCCATGGGATTCTCCAGGCAAGAATACTGGAGTGGGTTGCCATTCCCTTCTCCAGGGAATCTTCCCCGACTCAGGGATCGAACCCACGTCTGCTGCATTAGCAAGTGGGCTCTTGACCACTGAGCTCTCTGTATACGTGTACTTAAACGTTTGATTTTCTCCTGTTCATCTGTCTCATGTTAATTTAATTTAGATTTGCCGGAAGACCCTAGAAGGGTATAGGGGAAATGTCTCCCCCCGACCCCCAAGTAAGGGCTTGCAAGGGCTTCCCTGGCGGCTCAGACAGTGAAGAATCCACCTGAAGTGTGCGACACCTGATGTATCAAACACACAAAAGCGCATGGAATCATTTTGTCATCTTTAAAGAGGTCTCGCAGCAGATTCATGCCTGTTTTTCTGAGCATTATTTGACCGCCAAGGTGTTCTTAAGGCTTTCATAAAATAGCAAGGTGCACGTGGAAGGGAAAGAGGCTTTTTTTTTTTCCATTCCAAATAGGATTATCTCCTTTTTCATTTTTCTCCCTCCGTCTCAGATAAACAGGCTGATAATGCTTATGGGAAACAAACAAAAAAATAGTCAAATCCACATGCGTGTGGAAAAGTTAAAGACAAAAGAATGCCTCCTCGTGATTTCACTGGTGGTCCAGTGGCTAAGACCCCGTGTTCCCAATGCAAGAGGACCAGGTTCCATCCTTGATCATGTAGCTAGATCCCACATGCTGCAACCAAGAGTTTGTTTGCACACAGCAACTATAGATCCCCTGTGTTGCAACTAAGACCTGGCAGATCTAAGACAGACCTTTTAATATATTAAAAATAAATATTTTGCTTATTTATTTATGAACACGAAGGGCATTCCATAACAGGGACTCTTTGTAACTTGTTTTTTCTACTCGACAATATTTCATAGTTTTTTTTTTTTCAACTTATCACATAAATACCTGCCTGATCCTTTTTACATGCTGTATAATATTCTATCAAATATATTTATGGTCATAGATTTATCAAATCTCCCATTGGTAAACATTTATATTACTTCTCTTTATTACAATCCTATGCACCTGGTGACTCAGATGGTAAAGAACCTGCCTGCAATGCAGGAGACTTGGGTTTGATCCCTGGGTTGGGAAGATCCCCTGGAGGAGGAAATGGCAACCCACTCCAGTCTTCTTGCCTGGAGAATCCCCATGGACAGAGGAGCCTGGTGGGGCTACAGTCCACGGGGTCGCAAAGAGTCAGACACGACTGAAGCGACTTAGCATGCACGTAATTGACAAAACAGCTGCGTTTGGAAAGACTGTTGAATAATGATGTCTAACGATCTACCACTGGATCCTTAGGTCAAACCATCTTTTTAACAAACATAAGGTAAACAAAGTCATCATGCACACAAAACACATGCTTGAATGCTCCGAGCAGGAAGCTTGTTTCCGCACGTGTCCCGTCTGTAGAGAGCCCGCCTTCCGGGTGGCGAGAACAGCGGCGCCGCACAGTCAGCAGTTCCTGCAAAACGCGTGCGCTGAGCGCTTCCTCAAGGTTTCCCACACGGCTACCCGGCGCTCAGCTCTCAGGCTGAAAGCCGAGTCCGAGGTGGATGAGCCTGTTGTAACAGAGTGAAGTGAGTGACGAAGAGAAAAGCAAACCGTGTCTGTCAAGGCATGCATGCATGTGAAATCTACAAAACGGTCCAGACGAACCTAATTGCTGGGCAGGAATAGAGACGCAGGCGTCGGGAACGAACCTGTGGACCCAGCGGGCGAAGGAGAGGGCGGGATGAACTGAGAGAGTAGCACCCATCTCTATACACGACCGTGTGTGAAACAGACAGCTGGCGGGAGCTGCTGTAGAGACAGTGAGCCCAGCTCGGGGCTCTCTGATGGCCCAGAGGGGTGGGTGAGGTGTGAATCAAAAGGGGGGGTCTATGTGTCCATATGGCTGGTTCACGCTGCCGTGCCCCAGACGCTAACATAACACGGCAAAGCAACTATCCTCCAACTAACAATTAAAAATTAATGTATAAAACAAGGCCCCCTGTGAGAACTTTAGGAAGGGTAAATACCTTTGATCACCCCAGGGTGGGTAATCACCTAGCAGACGGTTGAGTCTTTCCGTCTCCCTCTTTGATGAGACCTCCAAGGCCGAAAAGAAGACACGCAGATGACAACTGATGGGTACATGAAAAGATGGTCAACATATCTCATGATCAGGGAAACGGAAATCAAAACCACAATGAGATAATGCTTCCCACCTGTCAGAAGGGCTACTGTCAAGAAACCAAGAGATGATATGTGTGGCAGAAGAAGTGGAGACAAGATAGCCTTTTCTTTTTCTTTCTTTCTTTTTTTTTTTTTTGGCCAGGAGGCATGGCCAGGAGGCATGTGGGATCTTATTTCCTCCCTGATCAGGGATCAAACACGAGTACTCTTCATTGGAAGGTGAAGTCTTAACCACTGGGTCCCCAGGAAATTCCCCCCACCCCACCCTATTCTCTTTGAAGAAAGCTTTAAAGACAGTAAAGCAACTGCCTGCAATGCGGGAGACCCAGGTATAATCCTGGGTTGGGAAGATCTCCAGCAGAAAGAAATGGCAACCCACTCCAGTACTCTCGTCTGGAAAATCCCATGGACGGAGGAGCCTGGTGGGCTACAGTCCAAGGGGTCGCAAAGAGGCAGACACGACTGAGTGACTTCTCTTTCTTTCTTTTTTAAAGACAAAGTGTGTTATTCCACGTCTGATTTACTGAAGGCATCCTTGTGCCGGACACTCCGAAGGATGACAGCCTCAGAACTTGGATCGAAAGGAATAAGCCGCCGAGCATCTCTGCAAACAGACGTGTCTGTTATCTTAACCACCATGGCAGGAATATTGTGTCACACTCTGATGTTGCAAAGCCTCCCCAGAGGTCAGAAGCAGCGAGACACAGGGGTGAACTGTTGGGGAAAAGTGAATGGCCAGATGGCATGGAAAGTGATGGGAAGTACAAGTGTGTCCCTAATCCCCATGAAACTACTCAGATAACCACTGGTAACGATTAAGACTTGTGGCAGCCTTGATTGATCAATCTATCCAAATCAGTCCTGACAATCTATCTAGCCATCCATACATCATATCTATCTATCCATTCATCCATCATATCTACCTACCCACCTATCTCTAGTGATCCATCCATCCATCATATCGATCTATCTATATCAACCCTGACTATCTATTTAGTCATCCGTACATCATATCTATCTATCCATTCATCCATCATATCTATCTATCCATCTATCTATCTAGTCATCCATCCATCCATCATATCGATCTATCTATCCGTCATTAATCCTGAATATCTATCTATACATCTATCTAGTCATCCATTCATCATATCTATTTATCTACATATGTATCTATCAACCCAGAATATCTGTCTAGCCATCAGTCCACTCATCCATCCATCTATCCCTCTATCATCAATCCAGAATATCTATCTACCTCGTCATCCATCCATCATATCTATCTAGCCATCCAAACACCCATCCATCCATCATATCTATCTATCTATCATCACTCCTGAATATCTATCTAGCCATCCATCCATTTATCCATCCATCTATCATATGTATCTATCCATCCAATCCTGAAAATCTATCTACCCATCTATCTAGTAATCCACTCATCCGTCATGTCTATCTAGCCACCCATCCACCCATCCATCCATTGTATCTATCTATCTATCATCAGTCCTGAATACCTATCTAACTAGCCATTCATTCATCATATCTATCCATCCATCTCTCTCTCTAGTCATCTATCCATCCATCCATCATATTGATATATCTATATCAATCCTGACTATCTAGCCATCCATCCATCATATCTATCTATCCATTCATCCATCATATCTATCTATCCATCATTAATCCTGAATATCTATCTATCCATCTATCTATCTGGTCATCCATTCATCATTATCTATCTATCTATCTATCTATCTATCTATCTATCTATCTATCTAT
>SNSB01003793.1:352624-393921 GCA_012922965.1 Capreolus pygargus | reverse complement strand
CAGACAGACTGGCTTACAGACTACAGAAATTTATTTTTAGAATTCCAGAAGCTGGAAGTCCAAAATCCAGGATCTAGGACGCTTCCAGTCTGACGAGGGTTCCCTTCCTGGTTCACAGCCAAGCCCTGCTTGCTGTGACCTCCAATGGTGGGAGAGAGATGGAGCTCTATGGGGTCCCTTCTTGCAGAAGAGACTAATCTGGGGTGTGAGACCTCCGCGGCCATAGACTAATCACCTCCTAAATGACCTGCTTCCTGATACCATTACCTTGAAGGTTAGGATTTCCGGATGTGAATTCATGGGAGGGAGGTGGGAGGTACAGTTACTGAGAACATAGCAGGACCTCACTTATCCATCTCTGTATCATCTATCTACCCATCATGTATCTATTTTCTATCTATCTATGTCTCTCTCTTCTATGTCTCTCTCATCTATTTCTCTGCCTCTCTGTCCATTCAGCCACCTTTCCATCATACTTATCAGTCCATTTATCTCTCCTGCCTATCAATCATCTATCTACTCATCCTCTATCTACCTATTATCTCTATTTCCATCTGTCTCTTCATCTATTCATTCACCCATTCTTCCATTCCACTCATCTATCCATTTAGGTATCCTCTGTCATCCATATCTATCCATCTATCTGCCTCCTCTATCTATGTCTCTCATCTATTTCTCTGCCTCTCTATCCATTGATCCACCCTTCCATCCCTCATATCTATCCATTTATCTGTCCTATCCATCATATCCATCAATCATCTGTCTGTCTACCTATGCACCTATCTACCCATCAATCTGTCTCTCTCGTCTGTCTTTTTATCTAGTCAGCCATCCATTCTTCCATTCCACTTATGTATCTTATCTATGTATCATCTGTATCTATCTATCTTTGTCTCATCTATGTATTTGTATGTTTTCTCCACTTTTCCAAGTGAGCACACAGACATAAACACGTGAAACTGAAGAGCCACCACATTTCCAAACACAAATGTGCTCTGTGGGATGACTGCAAGGAGTTCACATTCCTTTCCCCTCGGGAAGTGATCAGAGCACTTCAGCACAGGAGCCAGCGAAGCTGTCCTTCCGTTTGGATGCAATAAACAACTCCACGTAACTCTGCAAAAAGAAAAATAAAAAACAGCCAATGAGATTAGATTTCATGTACAATGTCACAAGATCTGGGATATGCATTAACCGGAGGCAGTGATGACCATAACATTTGTCTGGTATAAATAAATTTTGCCACAGATCTTTTTTTTTTGTTGTTTTTTAAAATTTAACTGTAGTTTCATCATCAGTTTTTAAAATGACTCTCTCCTGCCGTGGGTAAGGCTCAGGGACACCTTACGGTTTATGGTATATCCATCTGATCAGAGTTTTCCCAACGTTTTAACAATTTCTGTTAATATTTCAACTCTACAGTGGATGATTAGAGAACTAAAGAGAATTCAGTCTCTGAGTTGATCCTGCTTTCTTGTTTTTTTAGAAAGGCTACTTGAGCTTGTACTGTTTGAAGTAGAAGAATTTTTTTTTTCCATGGGAGTGGAATTTCCACATGGCCTTTGAAAAACTGTTCTGATCCATGACATGAGAGATAATATCCACATCCACAAAAAAAAAAAAGGGAAGTTGGGTGTATACCAAGCACTTGCAAACTCAGAAATGCATGGTGATCAAGAAGGTTTATTTGATTTCACCAAGAACCTGCCTGGACAGGCACATTTCTTTCTACACAGAATGCCCTGTGGATGTGTGAAGCCTGGGTCCCCGTGTGTGTTCTCTGATGTAATATTTCATCCATCAATCAGATGAACACAAGATGTAACAGGAGTTTCACCGAGCCATTTCAGACACAGCTTCCACTAAGATGGCACTGGATATATCCAGCCATCCTTTTTCTGCCAATATCAAATGGTTCTCTCCACATTTCAGAATTCTTTCCTTTACACACACACACAAAAAAAAAGCACTTTGCTTTCTTTTCTCTCTGAACCAAAAAGTTTTGCTCTTAATGAAAGGAAGTCTTAAAAATTACCCTCTCTTCATTTTCCCTGCCCTGTTCCACCCAGTGACATTTTCAATTGAAGTAGATGTCTACGTGGCATTCTGCTGTCTCTCTCTCTCTCTCGGAAATTATATTTCTTTTACTGCTTCTGAAGCATGAAAGACGTCTGCTGAGTTGGAAGAAAGTAGTGAGATTTTTTAAACAACTTTAAACATGCCCCTCCTTGTGGCTTAGATGGTAAAGAATGTGCCTTCAATGCAGGAGACCTGGGTTCGATTCCCTGGGTCAGGAAGATCCCCTGGAGGAGGGCATGGCAACCCCACTCCAGTATTCTTGCCTGGAGAATCCCGAGGACAGAGGAGCCTGGCAGGGTACAGTCCACGGGGTTGCTAAGAATTAGGTGTGACTGAGTGACTTACACTTTTCTTAACACAGCGAGACTCAAATCAAAACTGTAACAGTCCACTCCTTGTGGCTCATTGTTAAAATTCATGAAGCAAACCTAGGGAATTTTTATTTTGCTAAAATACCAAGTGGTCTGTCAGGAATAACAGTTTGCTTCCTCTTCAACCTTTAAAAACACAGAAACCACGCTTACTCCACTGGCTGCTAGGCAAATAGCTAGTATGGAAACTGCAGTGATTTCAGTCAGCTCAGTCACTCAGTCGTGTGCGACCCCTGGACTGCAGCAGGCCAGGCTTCCCTGTCCATCACCATCTCCTGGAGCTTGCTCAAACTCATGTCCATCGAGTCCGTGATGCCAGTCAACCATGTCATCCTCTGTCGTCCCCTTCTCCTCCTGCCTTCAATCTTTCCCAGCATCAGAGTCTTCGCATCAGGTGGCCAAAGTATTGGAGTTTCAGCTTCAGCATCAGTCCTCCCAGTGAAAATTCAAGGCTGATTTCCTCTAGGATGGACTGGTTGGATCTCCTTGCAGTCCAAGGGACTCTCAAGAGTCTTCTCCAACACCACAGTTCAAAAGCATCCATTAATCGGCGCTCAGCTTTCTTTATAGTCCAGCCCTCAGATCCATACACGACCCCTGGAAAAACCACAGCTTTGACTAAACGGACTTTTGTTGGCAAAGTCATGTCTCTGCTTTTAAATACGCGTCTAGGTTGGGCATAGCTTTCCTTCCAATACTTTCAATGGTGACTCCTACATAATAAGTCCAGGTTCTAAGCCCAGAACTTTTGAGAGTAACTTTATTTTGAAGAAAGAGATTTTTGCAGATGGAATGAAGTCAAGGATTCTGAAATGAGGTCTTCTGGGTGAAGGTGGTCCTAAACCCAGTGACAGGGTCCTTAATAAGACACAGGAGAGACACGGACACAGAGGAGAAGCCACGTGGAGACGGAGGCAGGGACGGGAGGGAGGCGGCCACCAGCCCAGGGACGGACGCCTGGAGCCCCCAGAAGCTGGAAGAGGCGGGGAGGACACCATGACCTCAGACATCTGTTCTCTAGGACCAGGGGCAGGAGTGAGGGAAGATGAATGCCCGTTGATTTAAGCCCGCGGTTCCTGGTCCTTCGATGCAGGACCAGGAAGCTCATCCTAAGGGCTCTTTCTTGCAACTCCTTCCTTCTAAGACTTTAGCAACTCCTGTCCCTTGGTGCAGAAAGCACTCCTGCAGAAGAGACGGCCTTTGGGGCTGTTTTGAAGTGGGGCTGTGTGGGTCTGAATTTCCTCTGCAACATGCTACTGGCTCTCAAGCAACTTAACCTTGCTGTCCTGACATAATCTGGGGAGGGGAAAGGGGGAAGGGGCAAGATAGGTGGAGGGCACTTAGAGGAACAAACGACTGTGTAAAAAATAAATAAGCTACAAGGATATCAAGGATATATTGTCCAGCACAGGGACTGTAGCCTACATTTCATAATAACTGTAAACGGAATATAATCTATAAAAAGGTGGAATCACTATGCTGTTCTCCTGAAACTAACATAATATGGTAAATCAGCCGTGTTTCAATTTTTTTAAAAAGGTACAAACTTCCAGTTACTGGATAAGTACTAGGGATGTGATGTACAATGTGATAGATCCAATGAACACTGCTGAGCTTATATATGAAAGTTTAATAAATTCTAAGAGTTAGCATCACAAGGAACACTATATTTTTTCCACCTTTTTATCTGTGAGATGACTGTGAAGGTCACTAACGTTACTGTGTTAATCCTTTCATAAAATATGTAATGAAACGAAAGCTATGGCAAACCTAGACAGGTATTAAAAAGCAGAGATATCACTTTGCTGACAAAGGTCTGCGTAGTCAAAGCTGTGGTTTTTCCATCGGTCATGTGAGAGTTGGACCATAAAGAAGCTGAGGACCGAAGAACTGATGCTTTTGAATTGGGGTGCTGGAGAAGACTCTTGAGAGTTCCCTGGATAGCAAGGAGATCAAACCAGTCAGTCCTAAAGGAAACCAACCCTGAATACTCATTCAGCTGAAGCTGAAGCTCCAATCTTTCGGCCACCTGATGCAAAGAGCCAACTCATTGGAGAAGACCCTGATGCTGGGAAAGATGGAAGGCGGGAGGAGAAGGGAATGACAAAGGATGAGAGGGTTGGATGGCATCACCAACTCAATGGACATGACTTTGAGCAAGCTCTGGGAGATGGTGAAGGACCGGGAAACTTGGCGTGCATGCTGCAGTCCATGGGGTTGCAGAGTTGGACGTGACTGAGCAACTTAAGGATGACAACAAGGATATATGTAAATAATTACACTGTGTGCCTTAGACATATACAGTGCTCGATGCAAACTATATCTCAGTAAAACTGGAAAGAAGAAAGTGATAAGCAGTGACATCTATAGAAAGATCCCCGTCAACTACTTCCGTGAACTCCCCTCAAGTCTTAAAATCGGTCGGAGACACAGCCAGGACTGGAGCTCACAGTCCCCCAGAGTCCAGTTACCCGTGTGTTACAGAACACAACGGCGGCCTTCGACTTAATATTCAGAAAAGAAATATGGTCCAGATTATATTAACCACCAGTCCAAGCCAGAAGTTTCATCCACCTCCCTCCAAGGAAATGCCCCGTGAAAGGACAACCCCCTGCTCTGGGAGCTATTTCTCTGCAGCTTGCTGGCTGACCACAGGCTTCATCTGATCAAATTACCTTCCTACAGCAGCCCCATGAAACACTGAGGCGAGAATTAGCTCCTAACTCGGCCTTGATGTGTCTTCCATCACAACCTTTATCAACAGACCAAAAGCTCAGAAAAGACCCTTCATGAGAACACAGCTTCTGTGTCAAAGATGGCCTGGAACAAAGAAGAAGTGGAAATATCAATGACCCTTTGTGAAACGACGACATCTTTCTCAGAGGTGGTCTAGAACAACGAAGAAAGGAAAATGTTGAAAATATTAGAGACCGTTCGTGAGAGTGAAATTTGCTGAAATCAATCCTCAGAAGACAGGGGCCAATCTGAACTATCACAGGACATATTTATATTTTATACTTTCATATTTTCTCTCAATCATTACTTTGGAATGGAGCAATTAACAGTTGATGAAGATAATGTCCGCTGTCATACTTCTGTTTTCCTGTCATATTTCAAGTTTTAGGTCAGGTTACAGATAACAGAAGTCAATATACACTCAGAAGAGTAAAAAAAAAAAATCCTAAAACATGCAATGTATTACCATGATTCTCATTCCTTTTATTTGTCAGTAATAGAGATCGGTACACATTCAGGTCAAACCAGCAACTGAGCCATAATTCTGCCTTATTCATCGACACAACACTTGATTCTGGGGCTGAGAACGCAGAAGTAATACACCCTATCCCACCAAAGTTTGAGGGGCATCTACACGTTATTCTTTAATACACACAAAACACATGGAAGTGAATTTCTTGATTCAAATTCTTCAAAATTGGAGGTGATACATTGAAAAGAGTGTCTGTGCCTTGAGAATTCCTCTTTTCAGAATGAAGTTTAAATTTACTTGTCATGATCAGCTGTGTGACCCCACAAAGCCTGCTGTGGCTCCAGATTCCATATCACAATCCATAAAGAGAAAGAAAAAAGAAAACTTGTGCTACTTTTAGGAAAAGGAAAGACATGTATATGTTTAAAATCTCGTTTCTTCCAGGGGTTTTAATCAGTCCTGTTCCCAGCAATATGCGTTTGCCCCCTAGTGGATACATTTATCTAGGATTATTATATATAGGATATACAGAGGATGAGGTAGTTGGATGGCATCACTGACTCGGCGGACATAAGTCTGAGCAAACTCTGGGAGATGGTAAAGGGCAGGGTAGCCTGGCGTGCTGCAGTCCATGGGGTCACAAAGAGTCAGACACAACTTAGCGACTGTACAATGAATGAAGATATATATAAGATTATTATATGTAATAAAAATATCTGTTGCCCAATAAGTCAGATTATTGGCTATTGGGGACGGGGAAAAAAGAATTTTTTTACAAGTACATAGATATTTTCAAGAGAAGTTTTTGGTTCACAGCAATATTGAGAGAAAGGTAGAGAGATTTCTCATACTATTTGACTCATTTATGCATAACTTCCCTAAGTGTCAACATTAAAAAAAATGTTAATAGGGACTTCCTTGAAGATATTGTGGTTAAGACTCTGTGCTTCCACTTCAGGTGGTACAAGTTCAACCCCTGGTCAAGGAATTAAGATCCAACATATTACACAGTGTGGCTAAAATAAATGTCTGGCACTATATATACATGGGGGTGTCTAGGTGGTAAAGAATCTACCTGCAAATGCGGGAGATTCAGGAGACTCGGGTTCAATCCCTGGGTCAAGAAGATCCCCTGGAGGAAGAAATGGCAGCCCACACCAGCATTGTTGCTTGGAAAACCCCATGGACCGAGGAGCCTGGCGGGCTATAGTCAACAGGATCGCAAGAGTCAGAAACAACTTAAGCAACTGAGCATGCACGCACAAACTATTTAAGTGTAGACAAAATTTCATCATTTACACCCTCACTTTGGTGAAATGGTTAGTTTGTTACCCAGATTAGAGTGCTTTCACAAATGGCAAAGGTGTCTTATCAGTTTAACATGTGATATACCTTCCAGTTAAAATCTTTAAAATTTGTACTGGAGTAGAGTTGGCTTCCCTGGTGGCTCAGTGGTAAAGAAATCACCTATAATGCGGGAGACCTGGGTTTGATCCCTGAGTTGGGAAGGTCCCCTGGAGAAAGGAGAGGCCACTACCCACTCCAGTATTCTGGCCTGGAGAATTCCGTGGACTGTATAGTCCATGGGGTCACAAAGAGTTGGACACAACTGAGCTACTTTCACGTAGACTTACTTGATTTACAGTGTTATGATACCGTCAGTGAGAGTGAATGTTAGTCGCTCAGTTGTGTCCAACTCTGGGACTGAAATCCACCGGGCTTCTCTGTCCATGGGATTCTCCAGGCAAGAAGACTGGAGTGGGTTGCCAATCCCTTCACCAGGAGATTTTCCCCACTCAGGGACTGAACTCAGGTCTCTCACAATGCAAGCAGATGAACAAACAGGTTCTTCCTGGTGTACACTAAACTGAACATATACATTTAAGATTCTTTTTTACAAATATTATTACAAAGAATTGAGTAGAGTTCCCCGTGCTACAGAGTATGTCCTCAGCCACTTCAGTGGAGTCTGACTCATTGTGCCCCATGGACATTAGCAGCTAGTCTGTTCTGTCCATGGGATTCTCTAGGCAAGAATACTGGAGAGGGATGTCTTTTCATTCTCCAGGAATTCTTCCTGACTAAGGAATTGACTTGGTCTTCCTGACTCATTGGAAAAGACCCAGAAGCTGGGAAAGGCTGAAGGTGGGAGGAGAAGGGGACAATAGAGGATGAGATGGTTGGATGGCATCACTGACTCCATGGACATGAGTTTGAATAAACTCCAGGAGTTGGTGATGGACAGGGAGGCCTGGTGTGCTGCAGTCCGTGGGGTCACAAAGAGTCGGACATGACTGACTGAACTGAACTGAACTGAACTGAAGGAATTGAATACAGGTCTCCAGCGTTGCAAGCAGACTGCTTACAGTATGAGCCATTGGGGAAGCCCAGAAAGTGTTAGTTGCTAAGATGTGTCACATTTTAACAAAGAACCCCCTAGTTTCTGTCATATTTCTCTCTGAAAGCCTTACTTTCTCTCAGATTTGACTCAAAACCCCTACCTAATGTCAGATTTCATCTTAGACCCTTTAGTTCTGGTGAGGTTTTTACCTCACAACCCTCTAGTGTCGGTGAGGTTTGCCTCGGGCCCATCTACTTTCAGTCAGTTTTTGCCTCGGGAGCCCCTAGTTTCTGTGAGATTTTGTGTCAGGACTGCAAAGATTCTGTCAGATTTTGCCTCAGGACCAAAAGGTTTGTTTATGAAACATATAGCTCAGGATGCCCTAGTTACTGTCAGATTTAGGCTCAGGAACTCACGTTTGTGTCAGGTTTACCTCAGGAGGTACTAGTTTTCATCCTATTTTTGCTTCAGAAAGACTGTCTTTCTCTAAGATTTTACCTCAGAAGTGTCTTCTTTCTGTCAGATTTTACCTCAGGAGATCCTTCTTTCTGTCGGATTTTGCCTCCAAACCCTCTGGTTTCTCTCAGATTTTTTGCCTCTGAACCCCCGAGTTTTGCCTAGATTTTGCCTCAGAAACCTCTACTTTCTTTCAGATTTTACCTTTTAATTTAAACTTGGTTTAAAAACATAATTAAGAAACGAATCGGCAGTCCAGGTTCGATGCATGATACAGGATGCCTGGGGCTGGTGCACTGGGATGACCCAGAGGGATGGGATGGGGAGGGAGGTGGGAGGGGGGTTCAGGATGGGGACACATGTACACCCATGGTGGATTCAAGTCAATGTATGGCAAAACCAATACAATGTTGTAAAGTAAAAATAAATAAATAAATTAATTAAAAACTTAAAAAAAAAGAATTTAAGGTGAAAGTACTTGGAGAAAATTCTCTGGAGCTGCTACACTGTTAAATAGAAAATTAAACAGTGGAAAAGATCTTATTCAAAATTATGACTATGTAAGAACATACTCTGATTCCTTTTTTTTTTTTTAACATGGATGACATTGAATTTCATATTACACTCAATTTATTGCAATGAATATGTTTAGTAACACTGGTAAAACAGTTTTTATCTGTAAATATCTGTATTTATTATGTGATGCATCATTAAAGGAAATCAGCTGTGAATGTTCATTGGAAGGACTGATGCTGAAGCTGAAGTTCCAATACTCTGGCCACCACATGGGAAGAGTCAAGTCACTGGAATAGACCCTGATGCTGGCAAAGATTGAAGGCAGGAGGAGAAGGAGGCTGTTGAAGATGAGACGGCTAGATAGCATCACGGACTCTTTGGACATGAGTTGGAGCAAGTTCTGGGAGATGGTGAGTGACAGGGATGCCTGGTGTGGTTGAGTCCATGGGTATCGCCAAGAGTCAGACATGACTCAGTGACTGAACAGCAACAAGGCCTTAAAGGCAAGGACTTACCTACTCTCCCAGTAGGATGAAGAAAAGCCAAGGAAAACAGACAAGACTTTACTATCTGATGCTATCATATTTGCAGTGTGTTTTGAAAAGAAATATAACTTAAATACTCTTTTGCCATAACATTTATACAATCTCGTGCAGTTACTTAAATATGACAAAAATCACTTTCCTCATGTGGAAACAGAGCTGAGACTACTTGCCTCTTCTAAGTTTTGCAAAGTGTTTTAAAAACACATATCCACACTATCATAGCATTACTGTAGCTGTGTGTCTTCTCTGCCTATTTTGAGAATTTTCGTAGTCTCCACGATGCAAAACAAGAACAAGACACTTGCCAAATTTGTGTAAGCTCGGATACAAAAGCAGTGTCTCTGGGTTTAGGATCTGTATGAAGACATTTCTAACACCACTGTAAAAGTGAAAACGTGACATCGAAAAAGCTGCTTCTAATAATTTTTTGTGGAAGGTATCATTGAGATTCTTGTGTCTTTGCAGAAGGTCCTCTCGATCTGTCTTCTTCCTTGAACAAGGACACAATCATACAAAAAAAAAAAAAGGTAAAATGAATGCTCCATAGTTTCATGGGTATGCGGACTGCTTTTGGTTCACCATGCTGCTGGATGTGACTTGAGGAAAGACCTAGAATCTGAGGATTTAAAAGGAACATGACGGAGGGCGTCGTGTTTGACCCCCGGAGGACTGAAGGGGCCAGCTGAGAGCTGGTAAGCGGTGTTGCTGGCTGGTAAGCAGCAGCCCCTCTCTGCTCACCACGCGGCGGACACGATGTCGTCCACCCTGTCGCAGCCACAGAAGGGGAAGGTCCCGCAGCAGGGCTGCAGCCACGGTTTCCAGAGGCTGTTGAACGTGGACAGCTGTTGAGGGGCCGGCGTGAGCGTGCCACGGTGCCGCCTCACGGCCGCTTCGACCTTCTTCACCACGGAGTCAAACGAGGCTTCGCTGTCGGGGTTGAGCGGTCTCGACTCGGAAGGGTCTCTCGAGATGTCGAAGAGCAGAGGAGGGTCGTGGTAGGTGACATCGCCCGAACACGGACAGACTCCGCTCCCGTAGCAGGCGCCCGCCCCCTCAGGGGAGAACTTGGGCGTCACGAAATGCACCTTCCACACGGTTGCACCTGGAAGACAGAGCCCCCTGAGACGCTGTCTTTGTTATTATTTTAGGATGTTTTTTTCATTAATGATCAATAGTTAGTGGCAAGCTGCTATATAGCATAGGGAGCTCAGCTCGGGGCTCTGTCATGACCTAAGGAAGGAGGAAGGCTTAAGAGGGGGGAGACATATGTAAACATATGGCTGATTCACTGGTATAGCAGAAACTAACAAAACTACAAAGCAATTACGCTCCAATAAAATTATATATATTTATAGCAAATGCTTTTGCTAATAACTGAAAATCTTCTGCACAGAATTACATGGCAGGGTTGTATTTCTTCGACTGCAAGAATGATGCACAATTTCACGGGCAACTTGAAGACATTTTTTTTATGTCACACTGAGAGCCTTGGGAGACAATAGTTACGACCTGAACGGCTGCTTTCATCATAGAAATGTTCATTCAAGCTAACTCAGTTCGACTTGGCATGGGCAAATGCAAATGTTTCTAAGGCTAAATACCACTTGCAGATCTTAAATTGGCAAAAGTCATTTGGCAAGATCAATCCTTCCTTATTCTTTCTTCTTTCCTTCTCCCTTTCTTTCTCTCTCTTCCTTCCTTTTTTCCTCCCTGTCTCCTTCCCTCTTCTTTCTCTGTCTTCCCTTCCTCTTTTTCTTCTTTTCTATCATCTATCTATCCAACTGTCTATTCTATCATACATCTATGTATCTACCTATTTATCTGCCACCTTCCCTCCCTCTTCCCTATTCCCTCCCTTCTCTGCTTTCTTTCTCTCTCTCTTTCTTTCATGTCATTGCTTAGCAATTCCATTTCCAGAGGTCAGTTTCAAACAGAAAACATACCCACAACCCAATCTCTGATCAACCAGACTTCTATGGAAGTCCTCTGCTAGGCTCTTGTGGAAAAGCTATGCTTTTCAAATTAAATTAGACTAAATCGCCTGGCTGACTCCTTCACCCCTTTTGCTATTCTCTCTACTTCCTGGGTAAAGCATAAATGTGATGTCTGGAGGAGCAGCAACCATTTTGCAGCCATGGGGTCAGAAACATGAGCATGGAAGCTGATATGACAGAAGTGGCTTAATGGGAACAGAAAAAACCACCACAGGTCTCTGATAATGGCCTTGAACACTGTATCAGCCCTCTGTTCTCAACTTCTAGAATCCTTATTAAGAAAAAATGAGTCCAATTCTATTTGTTTAACCCTCGCTGGTTAATTTTAGGAGACTTTTATTCCTCAGGGGCCGGGGGTGTTTTCTCTTATTCCTTACCACTGAACTAACTCTAACTGACACATAATCTAAAAGGAAGAGATTGTTCTTTGTTTTTATTTTACATGGAAGACTCATCCACACTGATACAAAGAACAGACCACACCACGAAGGATGGCTCATAGCTGCGAACATCGATATCTTTTCAGCAAATTGCCAAATCCAGTTAAAAATTCTGGAATGTCTCCGAAAGAGCTTCTTTTTCACAGATGTGAGGAAATCGATGCTGTTTGTCCACTGGCGTTTGTTTGCGTGAATTTACCAGAGTAAACGTGGAACTCAGGCAACGACTGAGGCAACAACTGCAACTGGCAGTTCGTGACTGATGTCTGGGTTAGACCGAAGATGTTAGATTTTGTTGCTAATTATCTCAAGTGTCCTGTGTTACGGGAATTCATACTCTGTCTGTCTCTTCCTGACCTTCTTTCTCCCGTTGTCATAATTATGCACAAGAGCTTAGGGACACAGACGCACAGACATCCCTCTAAAATCCTACTGTGATTTCTACCATAAGGAACAGCTGTGTTCAGGTCACTTTCTGCAGGGCGTAGAAGCACCGTGACAAGGGGGTACTCAGTGCAGAGAGTGTGCCCTCCCCCAGGAGACGAGAGAGACAAGGAGGTGTCCTGGCCGTGTCCCCACGTGTCGGTCCCCCTCATACTCACAGTCCTTCTGATACCACCTGGCCGTGTGCAGGGAGACCCCGCAGTAGTGGAACAGGAACTCGTGCTCCGAGCGGGAGACCCTGCCTTCCAAGAGTGGCATGAGGTTCCGGCCGTCAATCACTCTGGGGAGAGAAGGCGAGACGGCGGAGAGCGGTGAAGGAGGCGTGGTCGAGTCTCCGCGGACGAGGGGAGGTGCAAGCGGAAGAACAAGAAAAAGAAGCGGAAGGCGGAAGGCGGAAGGCGGAAGGCGGAAGGCGGAAGGCGGAAGGCGGAAGGCGGAAGGCGGAAGGCGGAAGGCAGAAGGCAGAAGGCAGGAAGGGGAGGCCGGAGCGGGGAGGAGCGGAGAAGGACAGGGAAAAGCCTGTTGAAAACTCAACACGCATTTTCATTTATTTCATAAATAATAAAGACAAAGAGGAAGAGTAACGCGTTACACATTTTCTAAGACAATGGGAGGGGTGAACAGCTGGAACTAAGACTCTGGTCACTGGTCAGACACTATTCGTGAGTCCCATGGATTAGACAATTGAGCTCTTTGCACTCGTAGTCAGAGCTATGGTTTTCCCAGGAGTCATGTGTGAATGTGAGAGTTGGACTAGAAAGAAGGCTGAGTGCCCAAGAATGGATGCTTTTGAACTGTGGTGTTGGAGAAGATTCTTGAGAGTCCCTGGGGCTGCAAGGAGATCCAACCAGCCCATCCTAAATGAAATCGGTCCTGAATATTCACTGGAAGGACTGAGGCTGAAGCTGAAGCTCCAATACTTTGACCACCGATGCGAAGAACTGACTCATTGGAAAAGGCCCTGATGCTAGGAAAGACTGAAGGCAGGAGGAGAAGCAGATGACAGAGGGTGAGAAGGTTGGATGGCATCACTGACTCAGTAGACATGAGTTTGAGCAAGCTCCAGGAGATGGTGAAGGACAGGGAAGCCTGGTGAGCTACAGTCCATGCAGTCAAAACACAACTGAGTGACTGGACAACAACACTCATTTGATTCCACAGAAACTCAGTGTGGAATGAACAGACAGCCCCACTGATGAATCATTGCTGTTGTTCAGTCACTGAGTCGTGTCTCTTTGCGACCCCATGGAATGCATCCCACCAGGCTCCTCTGTACTCCAGTATCTCCTAGAGTTTGCTCACATTCATGCCTATTGGGTAGATACTCCTACTTCATTTATTAATTTTTAAAACTCATAGAGAAATGCAGCAACATTCATCACATATAGGTTGACATGTACCTACTTTTACTTGGGAATTCACTTAGCAAATATTTACTTAATGGTCTGGATGCTGCAGGGCTTCCCTGCTGGCTCAGATGGTAAAGAATCTGCCTGCAGTGTGGGAGACCTGGGTTCCATCCCTGGGTCGGGAAGACTCATAGAAGAGGAAATGGCAACCCACCCCCAGTATTCTGCCTGGAGAATCCCCATGGACACAGGAGCCTGGAGGCTCCCTCGATAAAGGGCAAGCATGCTTTCGTACCTGCCTGGTGGTAGAATGCCTCCTCCAATGTAAGACAGCGTTGGGAAAATGTCCATGAGGCTTGTAGGTTCGTCAATGACCTTCCCTGCCTCCAGGACTGTTGGCCACCGGAAAATTCCAGGCACCCGGATGCCTCCTTCCCATCCGCCCATGCCTCTGCCTCCTGAAACCAAAGATGAAAAACCGAAGGGGGATTCAACCCCACGGACTCATTCTCTGTGTATTTGAAAATCGCCACGGCCACGCCAGTGACAAGCTGGAATCAAGATCACCGGGAAACGATATCAATAACCTTGGATATGCAGATGACACCACCCTTACGGCAGAAAGCGAAGAGGAACTAAAGAGCATCTTGATGAAAGTGAAAGAGGAGAGTGGGAAAGGCTGGCTTAAAACTCGACATTCAGAAAACACTTGGGCTCTGTTCCCAAACCCAGTTCAGTTCTGAATCTCAGCATCTCTTCAACATCCAGTCTCCAGGCTCCGAAATCTCTTTGCTTCTAAGAGATTTAATCTACGGAGCATTCCTCTATCTTGCAACCCCATGGACGGTAGCCCGCCAGGCTCCTCTGTCCATGGAATTCTCCAGGCAAGAATACAGCAGTGGGTTGCCAGGCCCTTCTCGCAAAGAGTTGGATATGACGTAGCCACTGAACAACAATAACAAACCAATAAAATATATTCACAGAGAGATACAAAGAACACTGAGGCCAAGTTCTTGCTTTCAAGACTCGAAAACTCCAGCTGCGTACTTCTAGCATCTAGGACAAATGCAGTTCAGTTCAGTTGCTCAGTCGTATCCAACTCTTTGCGACCCCATGAATCACAGCATGCCAGGCCTCCCTGTCCATCACCAATTCCCTGGAGGAGGGAATGGCAACCCACTCCAGTGTTCCTGCCTGGAGAATCACATGGACAGAGGAGCCTTGGTGGGCTACCGTTCCTGGGGTCACAAAGAGAGGAAGGCTCCATAGATTAAATCTCTTAGAAGCGGAGAGATTTTGGAGCTTGGGGGACTGGGCATTGCAGAGATGCTGAGACTCAAGGGTCAGAGACGACGCAAGTGACCGAGCTCGCAGGCACAAAGCCAGGCTTGTCCCACCCCAGCGCTGCACAGGGCCCACGCCCACCCACGCGCGCGTCACCTTTGTAGCGCCCGTTCCAGCCGCCCAGCTGCCCGCTGCTGTCCTGCGCCTCCAGATGGCCCCCGTTGTCCGAGGTGAAGTAGACCAGCGTGTGGTTGGCCAGGTGCTCCCGGTCCAGGGCCTCCAGGACCTTCCCTGGTGGAGGCGGGAGACGGAAGCTGTCACATTTCAGTGTGGACCGAGGGTCTTCTGGTGTGTGTCTAGTATGGTGCGTGTAAGGCTATGTGGTTTGTTGTAACCATATAACATGTTTACATATAATGCTATAAATGTTATCCTACTTTCTGTTGTATAATAGGGACTAAATCACCATTGTAGACACTCATATATACAATAAAGAAGGAAATGGCAACCCACTCCAGGATTCTTGCCTGGAGAATCCCATGGACAGAGGAGCCTGGTGGGCTATAGTCCATGGGGTCGCAGAGAGTCGGATACGACTGAGCGACTAACACACACATATATACATAGGATATATATACTATGTATAATATAGTAGATCTGTAATAGATACTATTCATAATATACCATATATATGTAATAGAACATTATACATGATATACCATATATACCATATATATACATAATGTACCATATATATGATATGTTTGTAATATACCATATATACGTGATATACCATCATATGTAATATACCATATATACCATATTATATATGTAATATACCATATATATGATACAGCATATGATATATATAATCATTTATTAAATATTCATGATATATATGAGACATAATGGATTTATGGTAAATATATATTTAATACAAATATATAAGATGATATGTATTATTATATAATAAGTATGGTGGTGGTGGTTTAGCTGCTAAGTGGTGTCTGACTTGTCCGACCCCAAGGACTGTACCCTGGCAGGCTTCTTGTCAATGGGATTCTCCAGGTAAGAATACTGGAGTGGGTTGCCATTTCCATCGCCAGGTGATCTTCCCAACCCAGGAATCGAACCCAGGTCTCCTGCATTGCAGGCAGATTCTTTACTGACTGAGGTATGAGGGAAGCCCTATAGGAGTATAAAAGGTTTATATGTTATAGCATGTTAAATCACCAATGATAAGTAATGTATAATGAAGGCTGTAATGTATAAAAATTTAATGTTTATATGTAAATATATACTCTATATAAATATATAATAATATAGCATATATAACTTTATTATGTCATAAATATAAGACATTTTATATTTCATAATGCACTAAATTAATTATTGTAATGACTTGTAATATGGAATTCTCCAGGCAGGAATACTGCAGTGGGTAGCCATTTCCTTCTCCAGGGGATCTTCCCGACCCAGGAATCAAGCCTGGGTCTCCAGAACTGCAGGTGGATTCTTTACAATCCGAACCACCAATGAAACCCCCAGTAAACCATATAGATGGTTTGTAATATATCATTTATGTGCAAATATATTTATATAATTATGCCATATAATTTTGATAATATTCTGAGCATTATATCCTATGTTATATATAGGGCTTCGCTGGTGGCTCAGTGGTAAAGAATCCTCCTGCAATGCAGGAGTCTCAGGTTTGATCCCTGGGTCAGGAAGATCCCCTGGAGAAGGAAATGGCAACCCACTCCAGTATTCTTGCCTGGAGAATCCCATGGACAGAGGAGCCTGGTGGGCTGTGCTCCACGGGGTCACAAAGAGTCAGACATGACTGAGCACAAGCAGGAGATATGAGACAAGATAGTATATAATATATAAACATAAACATTATATATTTATTATCAGCATCAGGGTCTCTTCCAGTGAGTCAGCTCTACAGCGCAACGTTATTTGTCCCCCGAACGAGTTTTTCGGGAAAGTGGTTCTCTTTAAAAGACCAGAGAACCTGGATTTCATAAATCGTGGCTCTTCCCTTGGAAAATTTCACTGCATCTAGAGCCAGCTTCGCATATACTTCAGCACAACATATACGCATCCATTTCCCAAAACATGCAGGGGGTTGTACCTTATTTGATGCCGTTCATGGAGACTCGCTTTCCTCTATTCTGTAAGTAAGATGCTTCAAAAGCAGAGAGTGATCACCTACCCACCATCCAATCCATCTCTTCTACATTGTCGCCATACAGGCCGAATTTACTGTGCCCGACAAACTTCTCCTTGGTGATGAGAGGCGTGTGGACATGCAGAAAGGAGATGAAGAGCAGGAATGGTCCACGCTTATCCCTAAGGGGGTATACAAATAAGAAACTGCATTGATTAAATAGAGTATTTTTTTTTAAGGGAGCTAAAGATATTTCTTTCCCTTTTCAGTGTTCAAATTTTGCAGGACATTTAACAATTGGGCCTCCCTGGCGGTCCAGTGGTGTAAAGAAGCGTTAGTCACTTGGTCCTGCCTGACTCTTTGCGACCCCATGGACTGCAGCCCAGCAGGCTCGTCTGTCCGTGGGATTCTCCAGGCAAGAATACTGGAGTGGGTCACCATGCCCTCCTCCAGGGGATTTTCCCGACCCAGCGATAACACTTGGATCTCTTACTTGGCAGGCAGATTCTTTACCAATTAAGCGCCACCTGGGAAGCCCA
Organism: Capreolus pygargus; assembly: GCA_012922965.1. Taxonomy (NCBI): domain Eukaryota; kingdom Metazoa; phylum Chordata; class Mammalia; order Artiodactyla; family Cervidae; genus Capreolus; species Capreolus pygargus. The sequence goes on along the minus strand of SNSB01003793.1, from coordinate 376,179 downwards.
CCCACATTAACAAGAAAACCCAGCACAGCGTCAAATAAATCAATACAATTTTTTTAAATGCATCTATTTAAAAAAAGAAAGTTAACACTGTTATTTAAGGAGAGAGTTTAGTGTATCACAAATATCACACATACACACACAAAGCGCCTATCATCAAGTGGTACCCAGCTTTTCTGGGGAAAAAAAAAATCGCGAGTCTCTGACTCGGGTGTCGGGGTGCTGGTGGGGGGATGAGGGGGCAGGGGGTGGGCTTCGAGCCCGAAAGAGCCGGGGTACCTGTCGATGAAGGCCAGCGCCTCCTTGAGCATGAGCGAGGTGAGCCTGTCCAGTCTGAGCGGCTGCTGCAGGATCTCGTGGTTCCGCATGAGCACGCAGTTCCAGCGGCGGGTGAAGCCGTAGCTGGGGAACCAGGACGCGAAGAAGAGGAAGGCCAGCAGGGCGAAGGCCAGGGTCACCGGCCAGGGCACCGGGAACCAGCGGGCGCAGGTGGGGACGAGCAGGAGCAGGGGCACGAGGGCCAGCGCCGCCGAGGCTGCCCAGAGCCGCGCCCTCAGCCGGCGGTGCAGCTCGGGCGTGTGGGCCGCCTGGCAGTCGCTCAGGACCTCCAGCGGCGTCCCGAAGAAGTAGTCGAAGCCGTGGTTGAGCGGGTGGTGGCAGTGGTCGTCGCGGGAAGCACAGCTCAGACCCTGGTGCCACTTTCCTGGGGGGGTGGGGTGACGCGGAGACGTTGCCATGGCAACAGCAGCATCCACGCCTTTCTAGGAGGGGCGTCGCCCTCGGCATGGAGTCCCTGCGGACACGTGGACGCCCAGGGCCGATTCATCCCAACACATGGGAAGAACCACCGCAGCATTGTAATTACATTATTATAATTTTATAAAATTATATACTTTATGATTAAATTAAATTATTTCTTTTAACTGGTGAATAATTTATTTAATTACCAATTAAAAGAAATAATTAAAAAAAGGAAGTTACGGTGGAGGTAGCATCTTCTTGTGTTCCGTGCGACCGTGCTCAGCTGTGTCCGACTCATTGCGACCCCCGTGGACTGTAGCCCCACCAGGCTCCTCTGTCCATGGGGATTCTCCAGGCAAGAATCCTGGAGCGAGTTGCCCTTGCCCCCTCCAGGGGATTTTCCCAAACCGAGGGATGGAACCCCTACTCTCCTGCATGGGCAGGAAGATTCTTTATCCCGGAGTCACCAGGGAAGCTTTGACTACCAGGGAGAAGATTCATCATCTAGATTTATTAACCAGTCTGACATCTCATTCATTATTTAGTTGCGGCAGAGGTGAATTTGAACCCCAGATTTGGAGGTGCCCTAGAGCGCTCCTGAAACATGTTTTAGAACACTCCGTTCACAGGATGCTACCCAAGAATTTCACAGGAATGAACTACCTCTTGGTCATTTATGGAGCATGCAAAGTCATTCCTTTTTTTTTTTTTTTTAAAGAACATCTCTGATGACTTAATAGTCTTACAGTTCACGCTGAGAATCCTAAAAGCACTGGCTATACCAAGCAAGCAGGCTTCGCTGGGGGCTCAGACGGTTAAGAATCCGCCTGCAAGGCGGGACACCTGGGTTTGATCCCTGGGTCAGAAATATCCCCTGGAAGAGGAAATGGCAACCCGCTCCAGTGTTCTTGCCTGGAGAATCCCATGGATAGAGGAGCCTGGCAGGCTACAGTCCACGGGGTCGCAAAGAGTCAGACACGACTGAGCAACTCACACACACACACACGCACACACACCCCAAGCAAGCAGCCTCTGTCCTAATTCTTGGCTCACAGAGTCTCATCTTAGAGGAATCACTCATCAGACCAGAATTCTTCAGGATGAAGTTCCTTGGGGGGCATGCCGTCTCACTCATCACACAGCCCCCATGAGGGTACAGAATGTCAGGCGGCCTAAGTCAACAGACCAAGTATTGCCTGAATTTGGATCACCACTCCAGCCTTCGGTTCTCAAGTTCAAGGGGACACCCTTAAACACTGCTACCCGCGTTATCACACGAGTAGCAGCCTTTCTATGAAGTATTCCGTTTCAGGAGCAACAAACGATCAGCATACTTACTTTGCCTTCTTGAGATCCTTGGCACACCTGGGTCTCAATACAGAAGGCCCTTAAAATTGTGTCTTAAATTCCTTTCCCACCGTGTATCATGTCAAAGAGACGTCAACTACCGTGTACTCAGCCAGCCTCCCTGAGAGGGATGACCACTGGGAAAGGGAACCCGAACAAGCATGTTTTCACGGTCAAGGTCCATACCTATGAGTCCCGTGCGGTAGCCTCGATGCTGTAGTAGCTTGGCGAATGTCGTCTCGTTGGGAGGCAGCCCGCCCGACCCTCCGAGCCAGGCCACGTCACGATACAGGTTGGAGGAGGATGCCATTCCTACGCTCACAGAAGCAGACAGCAGGTGAGGACCGCAGTCTCATCGTGCCGACCCCACGGACGCAGCCCACCAGGCTCCTCTGTCCCTGGGATTCTCCAGGCAAGAATCCTGGGAGTGGGTGGCCATGCCCTCCTCCAGGGGAATCTTCCCCACCCAGGGATCAAACTCGCATCTCCTGTGTCTCCTACACTGCTGGGCAGATTCTCTACCCACTGAGCCACTGGGGAAGCCCCCCAATCCCAAACTAATGATGAAAAAAAAAAATATTTAAGTTGGGATCATGACCCTCAACTTGCTTAAGTCTACATGTTGAAACTGTGATGCGGGAGGGAGGGGAGGGATGTGAGGCAGGGAAGAGTAGGAACTCAGCAAAAGGAATCCATCACTTCCTTTCCATTTTCTCTGCCAGACTTTCTTCTCAACTGGTCCTTCTGATGTTCCAATCTCGTCCCCAGAGACTGGACACATCTCCTCCCCTGAAAACTATGAAAACCCACTTTTCTTAAAAAAAAAAAAAAAAATCTCTGCCAGCTTTCAGAGACAAGGAGTCTCCTGGGGGGTCTTACTACGAGTTTCTGGAAAAGGGCACGTTCCAGGTAGCCTGGGAGTTGCACACCACGGGATCAAACCATGTCACCAGCTGCACACAGGTAAGCAGGCTTGCTGGCCCCTGGGCAAGACACACGCCTCTTTCAGATGTCCTGCTATAGCAACACAACTCCCATGTGAATTTAGATTTTTAACATTTCCAAGTGACCTTTGGAGAGTTTGCATGAGGAGTTGCAGGAGACCTCCCTAGTGGTCCAGTGGCTAAGACTCCATGTTTCCCCCGTGCGGGGGGTGGGGGGCGGGTCACGGGTTCAACCCTTGGTCAGGGAGCTGGATCCCATGGGACAGAACTGACAGTTCACATGTCGAAATGAAAAGACCCCACATGCCGCAGGGAAGATGCACGATCCCGCTTGCTGCCACTAAGACTTGGAGCAATCAAACGCTAAACAAATAAAGACTATTTTTTTTAAGAAAGACCTGCAGCCGTCTGTTTCCCGTGCCCCACCTGATCTGACGGGGTAGCGGCCGGTCAGGAAGGCGGCCCTGCTTGGGGTACACATAGAGGCAGCCGCCAGGTGCTGGGTGAGCCTCACGCCCTCGCTGGCCAGCCGGTCGATGTTGGGCGTGCTGCAGACAGACGGAGAAGTTGTCAGGTGAGTTTGTGTATCCCTCCCCCCTGCCCAAAGCAAGCAAGATTCATAAGGCATCCTGTCTGGGAAGTCAACGTGACTGTCTCCAGTCCACCTGAAAGACGTCCTTTTTTTACACATCAATCCAGCAATCTACTCCATCCTTGGATAGACACAGATGGGAACCAGAGGGCCAAGCCACGTGTCTCCAGGCAAGATAATGACAGTCCGTCACAGAGCATCGTCAGATATAATCAGGTCAAAAGCGAAAGCGCGTGAGCGGCTCAGTCGTGTCTGACTCTCGGCGACCCTGTGGACTGTATCCCGCCAGGCTCCTCTGTCCGTGGGATTCTCCAGGCAAGAATCCTGGAGTGGGTTGCCATGCCCTCCTCCAGGGGCATCTTCCCGACCCAGGGATCGAACCCAGGTCTCCTGCATGGGCAGGTGGGTTCTTCACCACTAGCGCCCACCCGGGAAGCCCCCACACGAAGCTCCTGATGGCTTGCAGCTTTCGTAAGACAAAGCCTTCTGCTGTTGTGTTTGAAAACTGCTCCCTAAAGGTCATTCTCCTCCAAGACAAGAGACATGGCTGGCGGGGCAGTACCATCCACAGGGAATTCCCCCCCCCCTTTTTTTTTGCCTTTTCTGTCCCTTTCATTTATTGCTCTATTGATGGTTTCCCTACCTCACTGAGCTGTTACCGTAGCAGCACAAATCTCCCACCCCAAGGTCGTCCGCGATGAAGAGAACAATGTTGGGTCTCGAGTTCCTGGTGATGAACGTTCCCTGAAGGCTCCCAAAGAAGCACCACAGGGACGCTGACAGCCAGCAGCGCCTGGAAGGCGGGGAAAAGAAAAAAGAAAAAAGGAAAAACTCAAACAGAAGCAGCTGATGGGGAGGGGGGTGGGAGGTTCAGGACGGGCAACACATGTCCACCCATGGCTGATTCATCTCCATGTGTGGCAAAAACCACTACAGTATTGTAAAGTAATTAGCCTCCAAACCACCCAGAAACCATCAGTTTTGGTTTGTAGGCAACTTAAAACAGGAGGTGAGGCTTCCCCACTGGCTCAGCGGTAGAGAAATCCACCCGTAATGTAGGAGACGCTGGAGACGTGGGTTCGATCCCTGGGTCGGGAAGATCCCCCTGGAGGAGGACATGGCAACCCGCTCCAGTGTTCTGACTGGCTTCCCCGGTGGGTCTCAGATGGTAAAGAGTCTGCCTCTAACGCAGAAGACCAGGGGTCAATCCCTACGCTAAAAAGATCCCCCAGAGAAGGGAATGGCAATCCACTGGAGTGGAAGAATCCTATAGACAGAGGAGTCGGGGGGTGGGGTTGGGGGGAGGCTACAGTGCATTGGCTCACGGAGTCAGCACAACTCAGCACCCATGCAAAATAGGAATTCCTAGGGCGTTCCCTGGCGGCTTACTGGTTAAGATTCCAGGCTTTCACTGCCACGGCCTGGGTTTAACCCCTGGCTGGGGAACTGAGATCCTGCAAGCTGAACAGTGTGGTCGAAAGCTACATAAATAGGAAATAATGGTATTTCCGCAGTGTCCCTGGAGCTGGCTTGCTCAGAAACCACACAAAAACATTGTACATCATGATTTATGTTAATCAGATCTGTCTCTGTGTGTGCACTCAGTCGGGTCCGACTCTGCGACCCCGTGGATTGTAGCCCACCAGGCTCCTCCGTCCATGGGGTCCTCCAGGCAAGAACACTGGAGTGGGTTGCCATGCCCTCCTCCAGGGGATCTTCCCCACCCAGGGATCGAACCCGAGTCTCATGGATCTTCTGCATCGGCAGGCAGATTCTTACCACAAGCGCCACCGGGGAAGCCCTGAGGTCTTACACCTTACAAATTACTTCTAAATGCGCTGTCACATTAAATTCCTCATAATTTTTCAACTGCTTTAGGGACAGGAAGCCCTTGAAATAAACACAGAGTTTAAAAAAAAAAGGCCTAACAATTTAATTTCTTAGCATAAACAAAATGGAAAATCAGAGGTTAAATAGCCAGCTAATCAGTCTTGATTTTCTTTAATGCTCAGCTGCATGTTTTAATACACTTTATAACTTCATCATTTTGCTCTCAGCCACACAGATGGGAAAGCAGAGACTGTGCTAACTCCTTGGCTCTGAGCCCAGGAAGAAATGATGAAAAACTGGTTTTTCAGGGTGAACTACATGTATGCACAGAACGTAATTCGTCCTTTTCCTTCATCAGAAAAACATGTCTGCAAAACAAATCAGGTGGGGGAGCTCAGTTGCCAAAGATAATAAGTGCTAGGAATTCTTCTGACGTTTGAAAAATGAAATCTAACACATCCATACGTGCTACTAAATTTTGGACTGTGGAATCACGCATGTGTTCAGCTGCTCAGTCATGGCCAACTCTTTGCAACCCCATAGAGTATAGCCTCGCCAGGCTCCTCCGTCCATGGGATTCTCCAGGCAAGAATACTGGAGTGGGTTGTCATGCCCTCCTCCAGGGGACCTTCCCGACACAGGCATCAAAGCTGAGTCTCTCACATCCCCTGCACTGGCAGATGTGTTCTTTACCACCAGTGCCACGTTGGGAAGCCCTAGACCACAGACGACTCTCCATAAAAATCCTCAGAGGGGTCCACGACGTTTGCCGTTGCGCTGTTTCCATCTCTAGAAGGTCTTGCCTCTCCCCCCCGTGAATTCCCAAACACGCGGTCATTCCTACTAAGTTAGCATGGCGCTGGTGGTGGTTTAGTTGCTAAGTCGCATCCAACTCTTTGTGACCCCCCGGGGACTGTAGCCCACCAAGCTCCTCTGTCCATGGGGTTTCTCAGGCAAGAAGACTGGAGCTTCCCCGTGACTCAGGCAGTAAAGTGTCTGCCTGCCATGCGGGAGACCCAGGTTCAATCCCTGGGTCGGGAAGATCCCCTGGAGAAGGGAATGGCAACCCACTCCAGTATTCTGGCCTGGAGAATCCCCATGGACAGAGGAGCCTGGTGGGCTACAGTCCATGGGGTCGCAGAGTCGGACGCGACTGAGGGGCTTCACTTTAATACTGGAGCGGGTTGCCATTTCCTTCTCCAGGGATCAAGCTCACATCGCTTCCACCGGCAGGTGGATATTTTACTGACTGAGCCACAGGGAAGCCCCTTAGAAAACCCTTCTGTTTGACTCCACCAACCCGTGTAGCACCCACCATGCTCCCCATTGCGCTCATCATGTATAAACAGATGAAACATCCGCAGGATCGAGGGAGACTTGGACAAAGCAACCTTCTCTCTAGAGAGAGAGAATAACAAAGGTTTATAACTTTTCTTACTTACCAGCCATAGAACAGCTGTTTCATGGCTTCTTGCTGTTACCTAGAAAAGAAACAGATAAGCGATGAACTTCTGCAAAGCAGTTATTTTTCTTATAACTAGGTGGTTATGGTCCAAAGTGGAAAGAAGCCTGTTTTGTTTTTTCTTTTATTATAGCAACCCACTGAAAAGACCCTGATGCTGGGAAAGAGTGAAGGCGGGAGGAGAAGGGGACGACAGAGGATGAGATGGTTGGATGGCATCTCCGACTCGACAGACGTGAGTTTGAGCAAACTCTGGGAGTTGGTGATGGACAGGGAGGCCTGGCGTGCTGCAGTCCTTGGGGGCTCAGAGAGTCTCACATGACTTGGTGATGGAGAAAAAACAACCACTAAATTCTTTATACTGAATTGCACACAGGTGATGTTGGTACAGACAGAACATGGCAGCGTCATGCACGATACTTTCATTTGCGGGTCATAGGGTGGCATAGGTGGCATAGTTCCCATCCTTTATGTAGGTCCGATAGCCCCTTCATTCTGAGGGCACTGAGCAATCAAGCTGAAGGACTACAATAAAATGTCTGATGTGCATTTTTAGGGATTGTATTAATTGTCGTCTAGTGTCGTGAGACCTTTGAGAACGAAAAGCAATGTTAAATCAGACCACACTCTCCTGGGTTGTTGGAAGAAGGCATTGCTTCCCCTTAGATATCTAACCCAGGAATTTTATTTTTCATGTGACTGATTTTTTTTTTCAACATTCTAAGCCCTGCATCATTTTTTTTCCCAATAACTAATGATGAAGTAAAGATATACTTTCATTAGAGAATATTCTATTGTTTATTCAGTTTCCTGAAGAGGGCAGATGAGTTTTTGTTTTTTTTTTGAGTTGTCTAGCTTCTTTCTGGTTTTCATTTGCAACCCTAAATTATAGGTTTCAGGGCAAGGGGGAGGACGTGGGCACAAAGATTCAGGTCTAACTTAAATATATGTGCTCAGTCGCTCCGTCGTGTCGGGCTCTTTGTGACCCCAATGACTGGAGCCCACCAGACTCCTCCATCCATGGGATTCTCCAGGCAGGAATACTGGAGTGGGTGGCCATGTCCTTCTCCAGGGGATCTTCCTGACCCAACGATCGGACCCAGGTCTCCCGCACTGCAGGCAGATTCTTTACCAACCGAGCTACTAGTTCAGATCAGTTCAGTCCCTCAGTCGTGCCCAACTCTTTGCGACCCCATGGACCACAGCACGCCAGGCCTGCCTGTCCATCACCAACTCCCGGAGCTTACTCAGACTCATGTCCATGGAGTCGGTGATGCCATCCAGCCATCTCATCCTCTGTCGTCCCCTTCTCCTCCTGCCCTCAATCCCTCCCAGCGTCAGGGTCTTTTCCAGTGAGTCAACTCTTCCCATCAGGTGGCCAAAGGATTGGAGCTTCAGTATCCATCTTTCCAATGAATATTCAGGACTGATTTCCTTTAGGATGGACTGGCTAGATCTCCCTGCAGTCCAAGGGACTCTCAAGAGACTTCTCCAACACCACAGCAGGGAAGCCCTCTAACTTAAATCTTCGGTTCCATTCTAAATATTCCTCACCTGTTAGTAGTATCGACTTCCTTCGAGGCTCAGTCACCTTCTGAATGTCACACAATAAAAAGATGAGAGAGACATGCTGTGGTTCCTAGACAAGAACGTTAATAAAAGAACTTTCTCAAGTAACACCAGCAACAAAACCCTTCAATCTGGAGCCTCTAAAATAAAGCTCGCCCACGAGCAGGCAGCCGTCCAGGAAGTCTTTGTGTGACACCTACTGGGTGGTCTTCTGGGAGGGATGGAAGATGGTTGAGCATGGTGGACCACCCATGCCTCTTGCCTTGAAAAGTGCAAGGAGCAACACTGTAGACCTGGGGGTTACGGTGGCCAGACTCATCCCCCCCAGATGTGTGTCTGCAGCAGCTGTAATTAGGACCGTTTTATGAGAGTCCCAAGAGTGATACATCCTGGTATCCCCTCGCCTTGGGATGCTTTAAATTCCCCACGTCAACGAGGTTCTTCTCTCGGCTGAGCACCCACCCCACAGACCAAATGACAGGTAGTAAAGATTAATGACTCCGCCAAACAGTTTATAGGGTTTTCTCAACCCCAAGGCATTGCTACACACGGCTTCCCACTGAGTCCTCAAAATACCTTATCTGGCTCGCCTCGAGGGGCTAATGATAGCTGCTCTGTTTTATGGGAGAGGGACCTGGGGATCACAGGGTTTAAAAGACTTTTCACGAGGCTGGTAAATTGAAGATCAGCGTGCAGTGTGAGGTGTCTGAGTCAATCCTACGTGTATGTGTGTGTGTGTCCAACTCCAAGGGCCATCTTGTCATCTTTGACCTCCAGTAAGGATCTCCGAAGAATGGATGCCTTCGAACGGTGGGGCTGGAGAAGACTCTTGAGAGTCCCTTGGACTGCAAGGAGATCCAACCAGTCCATCCTAAAGGACATCAGTCCTGAATATTCATTGGAAGGACTGATGTTGAAGCTGAAGCTCCAATACTTTGGCCACCTGCTGCAAAGAGCTGACTCGTTGGGAAACACCCTGATGCTGGGAAAGATTGAAGGTGGGAGGAGAAGGGGGCAACAGAGGATGAGATGGCTGGATGGCATCACTGACTCAATGGACATGAGTTTGAGTATGCTCTGGGAGTTGGTGATGGACAGGGAGGCCTGGCGTGCTGCCGTCCACGGGACTGCAAAGAATCAGACGCGACTGAGTGACTGAACTGAACTGAGCAGCTTCAAAGACCCAGCGTATTCAAAAATAAATAAGTAATTAAGAAAAGAAAAAAGAGTTACGATGGGTGGTCATCCGTACCCCTGCAAAGTCCTTCCTAACAGGCAAGGAACAAAATCTGTCTTTTAAATAGACACGAAGGAAAGTTGTCTTCACGATTTAAGGGAACGCCTATTGCCGCAGAATACTGGGCTTATCAACTCCAGATTTTAAGAAATATCAAGAAGATCCTGTCTACCAAGAAGCTGCTCCAACTAAGCCTGTATTCCTCACCCCACCCCACCCCCATAGCCTGCTATTTTTTTCAGATTTTAACGTAGAATGTTATTAAAGGTAGGTACATGGGCAAGAGGCAATTGGACTTCAGATCTATAAATGCATGAAGCTGACAAAGTGAAAGAATCAGTCTCTCAGTCGCGTCCGACTCTCTGCGACCCCGTGGACTGCAGCCCGCCAGGCTCCTCTGTCCATGGAGTTCTCCAGGCAAGAATACTGGAGTGAGTTGCCATGCCCTCCTCCAGGAGATCTTCCCCAACCCAGGCATCAAACCCAGGTCTCCCGAAGGCAGATTCTTTACCATCTTAGCCACCAAGGAAGCCTCAAGCAGCCTGACACATCACACACAGATACAGTCTTATAAAACCATCGTTATCTTTCAGTAGTCTTTAAAGAGGTGGTCAAAGTCACCTCCTTCATCAAGAGCACCCCTGAAAAAATTACTAAGCACGTAAACTCCACTACAGAAAAATAGGACTGCACACCCCGTGTCCACCCACAGGCGAATGACTCAATCAACTCTGGTGAGGCCAGAAATCCTTAGGATACGTAGTACTCAGAAATTATCTTTTTTTTTTTTTAAGGAGCAAACCATTCATAGAGATAACAGTATTTAGGGACTGAAAGATAAGTACGCTGGGTGAGAGAAGCCAGACAAAGTAATATATATATTGATGATCCCGTGTCTACACACATTTAACATTGCAGAAAATGTGAAGGGCAGAGTGAGATGGAGAGAGAAAGACAGAGAGACTGACAGGTGGAGAGGCAGAATTGCAGAGAGACAGAGACAGAGACAGAGAATTTGATGGAACTAACACTCAAGTCTCCCCCATCTCTCCCTTGACCAGATAACAATATGAGCACCCCCAAGCTGAATTATCGTCAAGTTAAACTGTTTCACTCACTTGCGACGAGTTCTTCCCCCAGGCTCCTCGCATTTGTGAATGCCGCTCCTGCAAGTCCAAATTCCTCGCTCTGGCCTGGAGCTCCTGTCCTCACGATTATAATTAAACACGTATTAAGTGCCCAGGCCGGGCTTTGCTCAAATCTGCCAATTATTTTTATATCTAAACATGACCTGTTGAGACTGCTGTGAACATAGTTATTTACGGAAGGATATCAGGCATCGCTGACATTCAAGTGGTACTGCTGTTCACTTCCTCGGTCATGCCGCACTCTTTGCTGCGACCCCATGGACTGTAGCCCGCCGCGGTCCCCTGTCCATAGGGGTTCTCCAGGCAAGAATACTGGAGTGGGTCGCCATGCCTTCCTCCAGGGGATCTTCCCAACCCAGGGATGGAACCCAGGTCTCCTGCACTGCAGGCGGATTCTTTCCCACTGAGCCACCAGGGAAGACCTTTGCATGGTACCAAACGTACACAGATAAGAAAGGGGAATTCAGAACGTTGAGTTTTTTTTTTATATAAAACTTAAGCAAGGACTCCAGCCAGACGTTCAAAGCAGGGAAGAGAGGGCAGATGTGTAATAAGGGGAGTTTCAGCCTCTTCCAATCTGCAAGCATCTTAGGGACCTTTCACGGTTCTATGGATGCTGAGTGCCATGGGCTGCATACATAGGTGGTGGTTTCATTGCACCCAGACACCCTTTCTTGTAGATTTAGCCAAACACTCCTCTAGAAATGATACCACTGCACTTATTCCTGGGCATCTCCACCCTTTCTTAAAGTCTTATTGTGTTGGTGAGACAGAGGATGAGATGGTCGGATGGCATCACCGACTCGACAGGACATGAGTTTGAGCGAGCTCCGGGAGTTGGTGATGGACAGGGAGGCCTGGCGTGCTGCGGTCCATGGGGTCGCAAAGAGTCGGACACGGCTGAGCAACTGAACTGAACTCATGCTGGTGAGAAGCCAGGAGTTAGGGAAAGAAGAGACGCTCGTTGTGAGAATTCTTCGAAAGTCTCGACGCGCTGGATCGCCCAGTTTTTCATACAGGGTCTGTTCCTTCACTCTTCTGTTATTTCCTAAAAAAAAATTTTATGTATTTTTAATCGAAGGATAACTGCTTTACAGTTGCATTGGTCTCTACCAGACGTCCACATGAATCAGCCATAAGTTTATCCATGTCCCCCCCGCACCTGAACCTCCCTCCCACCTCCCTCCCCCCCCCCCCCCCGTAGGTACTCCCAGAGCCCTGCTGTGAGTACCCTGAGTCATATAGCAAATTCACATTGGCTGTCTATGTTACCCATAGTGATGTATGCATCCATGTTACTCTCTTAGTATCTCCCACCCTCTCCTTCCGAAGTGTCCCTAAGTCTGCTCTCCATGTCTACATCTCCATTGCTACCCTGCAAATAGATTCATCAGTACCATCTTTATATATAGATACACATATATAAATATATACATGCCATATATATGCATTCGTTTATGATAATTGTTTTTCTTTTTCTGACTTACTTCACTCTGTATAATAGGTTCTGAGTTCATCCACCTCGTCAGGACTGACTCAAATGCGTCCCTGTTCATGGCTGCGTAATATTCCACCGTGTATATGTACCACAGCTTCTTTATCCATTCACTTTTCGATGGCCATTTAGGTTGCTTCCATGCCCTACTTATCGTAAATACAGCCTTCAGTCTTCTGTATCTTTGACTCTCAGGTAGAAGCTCCTTTTATTTAAATATTGATGTTTGTTTTTCAACTGCTGGGGAGAAAAGTTGTGTCTGGTGATGAAGATTAAGTTTGAATCCGTTCCTGGGAAAGATGGGCTTCCCTGGTGCCTCAGCTGGTAAAGAATCCGCCTGCAATGTGGGAGATCTGGGTTCGATCCCTGGGTCGGGGAAGATCCCCTGGAGAAGGGAAAGGCTACCCACTCCAGTATTCTGGCCTGGAGATTCCCATGGACAGTCCATGGGATCGCAGAGTTGGACACGACTGAGCGACTTTCACACTCATACACTCACTCACACTGGGAAAGATGCCCTGACGTGATTTATTTTAAAAAGTAAAACTGAAAGTGTTAGTCATTCAGCTGTGTCCGACTGTTTCCAACCCCCAGGGACTGTAGCCTGCAAGGCTCTTCTGTCCACGGGATTTTCCAGGCAAGAATACTGGAGAGGGTTGCCATTTCCTTCTCCAGGGGATCTTCCTGACTCAGGGATTGAACCCAGGTCTCCTGCATTGCAGGCAGATTCTTTAGCAGCTGAGCTACCAGGTAAGCCCTATGTTTATAAAACGAAGCGGTCAGATTCAACATCTGTTCTCTCCAGGGAGGTTCAGTGGACAAGCTCAGGTTAAGCACTGCTGTGGATCACACAATGTACTAGAAATGAAATTTGGGGTCAGATTACAAAATCACTGCAGATGGTGATTGCAGCCATGAAATTAAAAGACGCTCTGTCCTTGGAAGGAAAGTTATGACCAACTTGGACAGCATATTAAAAAGCAGAGGCATTACTTTGCCAACAAAGGTCCATCTAGTCAAGGCTATGGTTTTTCCAGTGGTCATGTATGGATGTGAGAGTTGGACCGTAAAGCTGACTGCTGAAGAATGGATGCTTTCAAACTGTGCTCTTGGAGAAGACTCTTGAGACTCCCTTGGACTGCAATGAGATCCAGCCAGTCCATCCTGAAGGAGATCAGCCCTGGGTGTTCATTGGAAGGACTGATGCTGAAGCTGAAACTCCAGTACTTTGGCCACCTCATGCAAAGAGTTGACTCGTCGGAAAAGACCCTGATGCTGGGAGGGATTGGGGGCGAGAGGAGAAGGGGATGACGGAGGATGAGATGGCTGGATGGCATCACCAACTCGATGGACATGACTTTGAGCAAGCTCCAGGAGTTGGTGATGGACAGGGAGGCCTGGCGTGCTGCGGTTCATGGGGTTGCAAGGAGTCAGACACGACTGAGTGTCTGAAGTGAAGTGTTAGTGAAAAACTCTATTTTTATCTGCTCTAAAATACATATTTTTATCCTCAGCTTATTTTTTTTTTCATTTTTTATTGAAAAATATACATAACAAAAAACCTCCCAGGGGGCTCAGTGGTAAAGAATCTGCTTGCCAGTGCAAGAGACTTGGGTTTGATCCCTGGGTAGGGAAGATCCGCTGGAGAAGGGCATGGTGACCCACTCCAGTATTCTTGCCTGTAGAATCCCCATGGACGGAGGAGCCTGGGGGGCTACAGTCCATGGGGTCACAAAGAGTGGGACACGACTGAGCGACTAAAGACCACATCACATATTCCATTATACGGATAGATCTCTAAATTAACTACAAATGGATCAAAGACCTTAAACAGTGGCCTTCAATATACAAAACTCTTACAAGAAAACAGAGGGTTAAATCTTCATGACTTTGGATTCGGTGATTCCTTAGCTATGATACCAGTCCTGAATATTCATTGGAAGGACTGAGGCTGAAGCCAAAATTCCAATCCTTCGGCCACCTGATGCAAAGAACTGACTTGTTGGAAAAGACCCTGTCGCTGGGAAAGATTGAAGGCGGGAGAAGGGGACGACGGAGGATGAGATGGTCGGATGGCATCACCGACTCAATGGACATGAATTTGAGTAAAGTCTGGGAGTTGGTGATGGACAGGGAGGCCTGGCGTGCTGCGGTTCACGGGGTTGCAAGGAGTCGGACACGACTGAGTGTCTGAAGTGAAGTGTTAGTGAAAAACTCTATTTTTATCTGCTGTCCGTGAGGTCACAAAGAGTCGGACGCAACTGAGCAACTGAGCTGAACTATCTATGACATTGAAAGGCAAGCAGCAGAAGAAAGGGAAAATAGGTAAGTTTTATCTCATCAGAATTAAAAGCTGGTATGTCCACAGTCAGCAGAGAGAGAAGACAGCCCCCACCACAAGAGACTTCACTTGCAGCATCCTGCAGTTTAAACATGTTTAAATTAAACATTTACATCTGAGTTTAAACATGCATTTTACTGCGCTTGGCAGCCAGGTGGCAGTCACCATCTACTTCTGCCTAAACTCTCTGCCGGCACCTTCCGGAAAGATCAGGAAAAGGGCCGATCTAGGGGTTTCAATGAGCAACTCAGGGCACGTCCACTCTTGTCATAACCGCACCTTTTGCAGATTGTGGTTTTGTTTTTGGTTTTTTTTTTTTTTGGTTCCAGAAACCTGCATCCAAAGCGGACCAACCAGCTCTAAGGAATTTCAATCCCCAGCCTGCCCAGTTTTCACCAGTTCCAGGGTGTGATGATAGTCACATTGGGCTTCCAAGATGGCATTCGTGGTACAGAACCTGCCTGCCAGTGCAGGAGACATAAGAGAGGAGGGTTTGATCCCTGGGTCGGCAAGATGCCCTGGAGGAGGACATGGCAACCCAGTCCAGTCTTCTAGCCTGGAGAATTCCATGGACGGAGGAGCCTGCTGGGCTGCAGTCCACGGGCTCGCAGAGTCCGACACGACCGAAGCATGTTGGCACGCACACACAACAGTCACATCGCCGGAGGGACCGTTGCTGAGGCTGAAGCTCCAATCCTTTGTCCACCTGATGCGAAGAGCCGACTCACTGGAAAAGACCCTGATGCTGGGAAAGATTGAGGGCAGGAGGAGAAGGGGACGGCAGAGGATGAGATGGTTGGGTGGCATCACCGACTCCATGTACCTGAGTTTGAGTAAGCTCCGGGAGTCGGTGATGGACAGGGAGGCCTGGCGTGCTGCGGTCCACGGGGTTGCAAAGAGTCGGACACGACCGAGCGACTGGACAACAAAATAACTGATTCACTTTGCTCTAAAGCAGAAATTAGTCCAGCATGGTAAATCAACTTCACTCCAATAAAAAAAAAAAAGATTAAAAAAAAAAAGAAACATACGTTCTGCCACCGTATGGAAAAATGTTTCCCCTAGCCAACAGAAAAGAAAAAAAAAAATGGCATGACGCTGAAAAGGAGTTCACACAGATGGTCACGCTGTTGAGAGGGTAACGGGCCAGGGGTCTCCAAACAGAGGAAAGAGGCTGCAAGTGTCAGGCATTTTTTATCTCTCCCTTAAGCAGAAGGAGACAAAGTCCAAGTGTCAGATTTTTTTTTTTCCTTCTCTATACAAAATTAAGAAGGAAATGGCAACCCACTCCAGCAGTCTTGCCTCGAAAATCCTGTGGATGGAGGAGCCGGGTGGGCTACAGTCCACGGGGTTGCAAAGAGTCAGACACGACTGAGCGCCTTCACTTCACTTCACACAAAATTAAACGGAGGTTTCTCTTAAAAGTCTCTGCTGCCGTGATTACACCCAGTTCCCCCTGAACTTAACTTTTCTCAAACCTTGAGCTAACCAATGCATTGTTCTTACGGAAATGTTTGTCTTAAGCTACTCCGATGAAACTACGCATTTGCTTTGGAATTTGCAGCTTCTTCAAAAGGGTTCCACCTGAGACTAACTTTTTCTTTTCTTTTCTCAAACCTTGGGCTGATAATAGCTCAACGAACCAGTATTTGTATCAGTTGTTTTGTGCCTGGGGGATGACATCTCGTGCTAAGCTATCTCAAAAGGGCATATTGTGGGAGAGGGGTTTGGTGAAACTCCTTCAGTTTTGAGGTGTCCCTCTTATCTGGTTAATACCTTTCTAAGAGATTGAAACGGCTTGCTAAAAACCAGCAAGGGGTGGTGGGCGGAGGGCACTCCTTCTGCCCCTTCTGATGTCTGTGTCGGAAGCTTTGTCTGTCTATCCTATACTTGAATAAACCTTTGATACGCAAAAGCTCTGGGCGATCCAGCCTCCGCGCTGCTGCCGGAATTGAAAGCCTCCCATCCGGAGGGCCCAGCATCCCGGCGTGTTCAGGGCTCAGCAACAACCTTTCGGTTTCCAGTGATCAAGCGTGTTGGTACACACAGAGGTAGTCGAAACCTCCTCAGAGCCGTCCTCTGTCTTTCCATTTCGGGAGCGGACGCGAGAGAAGGGGGAAGCATGCGACATTTCAGGAGTTGTGCAAGGGGACATTTTCAAGGCAACCGCCTCCCTGCTTTGGGACAGCGGCCAGCAAATGCCCCGTGTGACTTGAGAAATGTGCCGGAGACGCGGTCCAGCCCTATTTGTGAATGAAAAGGCTCCGTGTTTCCGGCTGTCCGAGATCCCTTGGCAAACATTACCGGCTCTCAAGGAGCACAGAAGATCTTCTGTCGACAGGCCAAAAAAAAAAAGAAAAAAAAAGGGCGGACGACAGGCCCTCCCTACAGAAGATCTTCTGTGCTATTTTGCAGATTGCAAGGCTTGCTGAGTCCGCGCACAAGCTAACTTGGGTCAAGCAGGCCGGCTGTTACTCCGGAGAGTGAATCAGCAGCACATGCGTGGACCGCACGGACCTCCAGGGGTCAGAGCCTGAGATCACATCTCCTGCGCGCGGCCCGCTGACCTCGGCTTCCCGGGCCCGGAGACTGCCCTGCAGGTAACCCGCTTTTCTTGATTTGTTCTCCAAGCAGCAGCCAGCCTGGCTGGTGACCCTCAGCCCACACGTGGCCGCCTGGCACCCCCCACCGCCCCCCGCCCCGGAGTCTGGCTGTACTTGGCAGGCAGATTTTCTTTAAAAAAGAAAAGAAAAGAAAGAAATCCATGTCAGATGTTGCCTTGGAGTGGGGTTTCTGGAAGGACTGTAGAATTAAATAGGAAAAGAGAAGGCTTCCCTGGTGGCTCAGATGATAAAGAGTCTGCCAGACCTAGGTTCGTCCCTGCGTGGGGAAGATCTCCTGGAGGAGGAGGGCATGGCAACCCACTCCAGTGTCGTTGCCTGGAAAATTCCACGGTCAGAGGATCCTGGTGGGCCAGAGTCCACCGGGGTCGCAAACAGAGGAATGCTCTGCGGAGCAGACGTCTCAGATGCTAAGAGCTTTCAGAGCGTGAGGGACTGGGTGCTGAAGAAACGCTGAGATTCAAAACTGAAGTGGGTTTGGGAACCGAGCCCGGAGCGTAGTGGAGAAGCGAGGCATGTGCCCCGGGGGGTCTGGAGGGTGGCCAGAAACCCAAGGGCTTGAAATTCCTTCTTCCTTGGAAGAGCATCAAAGGCTAAATTATAGGTAGTACTTCACTGAAGGGCTTTCTTTCTCTTTTTCTGTATCCTTTTTTTTTTTTTAATGGAGATATAAATAGCAGATAACTTTGTGAGAGTCTGCCCTGAACAAAGGGACATTTTGATACACGTATGTGTTGCAACATGCGTGCGTCGATAGCAATAGGGTGAGCTAATGCTGCTGGCGCCTCACATAGCTTCCATTGCCTTTTGTACGTTCAGAACAATTAAGGTCTAGTTTCTTAGTAACTTTGACCCTGGTATTATCTCTGGAATGTATTTACCTACATGTTGCAAGGTTGCCTCCTTAAACATCTTCGGGTTCCCCTGGGACAGCTCAGCTGGGAGAAAGGCGATGCCCGCAGCTCAGAAGCCCACCCACCATGCAGGCGACATCTCTCTTCCGCTCATAAGCAGAGCTAGGGCCACTGCAAAAGCATGCCACATCAAGGGTCACTGACCTCCCCCACCCCCACCCAAGAGCCAGCATTGGCTTCCCTCATGTCCTTATGGCTCCTCATGGCCACAAAGCGGCTGCCAGGGGCCAGCAGTTTCACTACACATAATGTTACCCAGTCACTCGGTGACATTCAGTCTTTATTGGGCATCCAGGGAAAGAGAAGTCGAAGGTTAGCCCAAGGAATGAGCCTCACATCAAGGGACACGATTGCCACTCACCTGTACAAAGCACCTGTTATCAGTAGACGGTTTTTTGGACCAACAAATAAACGCATTCCTCCCTTTTGCTGGAGTAGGAAGTGGCAACCCACTCCAGTGTTCCTGCCTGGAGAATCCCACGGACAGAGGAGCCTGGCGGGCTAACAGTCCACAGGGTCCAAAGAGTCGGACATGACTGGGCGTCTAACGCAACACTTCCCTTTCCCTATTATTGTTTGCGACAGACAGTAGCATACCATGGGCTATCCTGACTCTCTTTTTTTTTTTTTTTGATGTATAATTGCTTTACAGAATTTTGCTGTTTTCTGTCAAACCTCAACATGAATCCGCCATAGGTATACATATATCCCCTCCTTTTTGAAACTTCCTCCCATCTCCCGCCCCTCTAGATTGACACAGATTGCCTCTGTTTGAGTTTCCTGGGCCGTACAGCAAATTACCATTGGCTATCTATGTGACATATAGTAATGTAAGTTTCCACGTAACCTTTTTCATTAAAAAAAAAAAAAATACTGGATATACGGGCTTCCCTGATGGCTCAGCGGTAAAGAATCCAGCTGGTAATGCAGGAGACCCAGGTTCGGTCCCTGGGTCAGGAAGATCCCTTGGAGAAAGAAATGGCAACCCACTCCAGTACTCTTGCCTGGAGAATCCCATGGACAGAGGAGCTTAGCAGGCTACGGCCCCCACGGGCTCGCAAAGAGTTGGACATGACTGAGCCACCGAACAACGGCAAAATATTGCGTCTATAGATTATGTGGTCCATGCACACAACGGAATATCATTTAGCCACGTCGGAGGATTCTGACACAGGCTACAGCGTGGGCGAACCTTGAGGACATTTCGCCATGTGAGAAACGCCGGACAGGAAAGCACAGATACTGTGTGGTTCACAGATATAACCTGCATAGACTCATCCGATTCATGGAGACAGAAAGCGTGAGGGTGGGCTCCGTGGGCTGGGGGAGCGGGGTGGGCAGGAGCGTGTTGTTTCATGGGGACAGAGTCTCGGTCTGCGGAGATGAACTAGTTCCGAACGTGGGCCCCGGGGACGGCTGTACAATGACGTGACTGCTCACTGCTACTGCGCTGTCCACATAATGACGGAGACGGGAAATTCTGTGATGTCTGTTTGTCGCTGTTGAGTCGCCAGGTCCTGTCCGACTCTTTTGCAACTTCATGGACTGTAGCCCGCCAGGCTCCTCGGTCCGTGGGATCCTCCAGGCCACAGTACTGGAGTGGGCTGCCGTTTCCTCCTCCAGGGGATCGTCCCGACCCAGGGATCGAGCTCAGGTCTCCTTCATTGGGAGGCGGGTTCTTCACCGCTACTGCCAGCTGGGAAGGAATTTCGTATTGATATGACATGACCTCCCATACAAATCTTTTGTTTTTAATCATTGTGTGTTTACCGCAATTAAAAGGCAATCAGGGCTTCCCTGATGGCTCAGCTGGTAAAGAATCTGCCTTCAATGCAGGAGACCTGGATTCCATCCCTGGGTTTGGAAGAGCCCCTGGAGAAGGGAAAGGCTACCCACTAAAGTATTCTGGCCTGGAGAATCCCATGGACTTATGTACAGTCCACGGGGTCGCCAAGAGTCAGACACGACTGAGCGACTTTCACCAGAATTAAAAATAAAAAATATGTGTTAGAGATCATGTCGTATCGATGTCTTCTCACTTCACTTTGCGTTTTCCTTATACTGCCTCCTTTCTGTTGGGGATCAGAAAGCTGTGGTCCCCTCCACAAACTCAGCCTGCCTTTGAAAATCCAGTTTTATTGACGGACAAGCTCAGCCATCTGGATGGTTGGGGGCCACGTCTCGATGTAAAGGCAGAAAGAAGTGGCAGGGCAAGACCACCTTGGCAGAAAAGCCCGAAATATTAATCATCATGCTCTTGATAAACACGTGTTCTACTTTCTTTTTGGTTCCCCCTCCTCTCCTTTGCTTTCTTTTTTTTTGCTCATACCTCAAGGCTTGCAGGATCTTCGGTCTCTGACCAGGCATTGAAATTGGGCCCAGAATTAACAGCATGGAATCCTAACTACTGGGCCACCGGGGCGCGGTGGGGCGGGAGGAGTCTTAATATTCTTTTTTTTTTTTTTGATTTTGGACAGCGTTATTTACTGATTGACTTGGCGCTGTGCAGGGTCTTCATCATGGCTCAGGGAGTTTTTTTTCCCAGGGGCTCCTCTCTAGCTATGGTCTGCGGGCTTCTCACTGCAGGGGCTCGTCTGGTGAAAGGGCACGGTCTCCAAGCTTCTGCGGCTGCAGCTCGTGGCCTCGAGAGCACCAGCTCAGCTAGTTGCCCCACCGAGGCACGTGGGATCTTCCCGGACTAGGGATCGAACCCGTGTCTCCCTCTCCAGCGGTGGATTCTTTACCACTCGGCCACCGGGAATGCTCAAACATTTTTTTTTTTTTTAAGTCACATCAGAACTCAGACACAAAAGGCCAGAAACCCCAAACAAGTTGGTTTTTTTTTTTTTTTTTTCCTGGTCAAGTTGAAAGAGAGTTCCAACCAGGACATACCCACTCCAGCCTACCTCCTGCAGTCTGGCCCCAAGGACACTGTTTGGACAGGCTCGCCAGCTGGCTCAGTGGTGACCGACCTGCCTGCAGGGCAAGAGACTCGAGAGACGGGGGTTCGATCCCTGGATGGGGAAGATCCCCTGGAGGAGGGCATGGCCACCCACTGCAGTATTCTTGCCTGGAGAGTCCCAGGGACGGAGGCGCCTGGTGGGCTGCAGTCCGTGGGGTCGCAGAGACTCGGGCAGGGCTGAGCGAGCACACACGCTGTTTGCCCACTGGCCCCATCTGATCCAAGGACCTACCTCCAGGGCATCTGGAACCTCATCAAACTGAACACGCCTCCAGTCTGCCGCTGGACTAGAACACCCGCTTCGTCACGAGTTTGCGCTAACAGGACCAGTAAACCACAACCTGGGTGAGGTCCCAGGATTCTAGAACCTTCGGAGCAAACACGGCTTTGCTTGCTGCTGTTGTTCAGCCTCTGAGTCAGGTCTGACGCTTGTGACCTCGTGAACTGTAGCCCCGCCAGGCTCCTCCGTCCGTGGGATTCTCCAGGCGAGAAGAGTGCAGAGCGTTGCCATTTCCTCCTCCAGGGGACCTTCCAGGGATCGAACCTGCGTCTGCTACATTGGCAGGTGGGTTCTCTTAACCACTTGAGCCAGCAGGGAGAACCTTACTTCCTTGCTCCCGATGTGGGACTCAAGGTCTGTCTGGACCGAACCAGGCTTCCAGCAGCCACGCCTGAACCCAGAACACCTCGGGAACTTTCACCACAAGGGAGAGAAAGTGGTCTGTTTTGGGGCCTCAAAAGCAATCACCCGCTCTGTCCTAAGCTACATCTAAGGAAGTCCGCGTTCTACATTCTGGAGACGGTGTCCAGTGTCTGTAAATCTTCTTGTGCAGGGAAGAGCATCGCTTTGGTTCTTTATTGTTTCCAGATTAACTGACTTACTCCTTATGGCTGTGCTGTGTCTTCTTTAGCGGATCCCAGATCACACGCTCTAGGGCTCACAGACTTCAGTATTTGCGGCTCGCAGCCTTCACTGTTCATCCGCAAGAGGGATCTTCCCAACCCGGGGGTGGAAGCAGCGCCCCCTGCATTGGCAGGCGGATTCTTTACCGCTTAGCCACCGCTTAGCCAGCCCTGTTTGATTTGCTGTTAAGCATGCAGGATCTCGGTTTCTCCGACCAGGAACTGAACGCACGCGCTTCGCACTGGAAGCACACAGTCTTAACTGCTCGATTGCTGGGAAATTTCCAGGAAGAGCCTTCCTGTATGGGTTTTGGGTCATTTTCACAGGCTACTGGCGGAATCAAATTTTTTCCCTCTTGCTGTTGAAACTCTTGAGCATACTCAGTGCCCTAAGCTGACTGGCCTCACAGGATCGCCTGCATGCTGAGTCGTGGCCGACTCTTTGCGACCCCACGGACTGTAGCCCTCCAGGTTCCTCTGTCCGTGGGGTTCTCCAGGCGAGAAGACTGGAGTGGCTTGCCATTTCCTCCTCCAGGGGATCTTCCCCACCCACGGGCTGAACCCACATGTCCTGCATTGCGGGCAGATTGTTTATTTAATTTTTACCACTGAGCCATTGTATTACTGCATTATTAACAGTTCCGTTCCTGCTGCCCA
This sequence comes from Capreolus pygargus, assembly GCA_012922965.1. NCBI lineage: Eukaryota > Metazoa > Chordata > Mammalia > Artiodactyla > Cervidae > Capreolus > Capreolus pygargus. The sequence goes on along the minus strand of SNSB01003793.1, from coordinate 353,419 downwards.
AGTATACACCTCTTTATTTCTTACAGGAAATACAAGGGAAGAGAGGACATGTTACATCTGGAACACTCTTGGTAAGACAGGGCTGTGTGCAATTGGTCATCTCCATCGTCTGCCTCTGCGTCTCTCCGGTCAGTTTCTCAGAATCCACTGATAGTAAAGTGACCTTTCTCAGTTAGTCACTGATCACCGCCCCTTGGAGTTCCCTGGGGGCTCAGACTATAAAGAACCTGCCTGCGATGCAGGAGACCCGGGTTCGATCCCTGCATCGGGGAGATGCCCTGGAGGAGGGCATGGCATCTCACTGCAGGATTCCTGCCTGGAGAATCCCGTGGACAGGGGAGCCTGGCGGGCTATGGTCCTCGGGCTGCAAAGAGTCGGACATGGCTAAGCAGCTGAGCGCATCTTATTGAATGTATGACAATGCTGCTTCCGTTTTACATTTTGGGTTTTTGGCCTCAAGGCATGTAGGATCTTAGCTTCCTGACCAGGGATCAAATCTGCATTGGAAGGCGAAATCTTAACTGTTGGGCTGCCTTGGGGAAAAAAAAAAATGCAAGTGCCTAAGAGATGTATTCAAACTCTTCTGAAATGGTATTGGTGTTATGTATTTTAAAAGTGTGAGTTGTTTTAACTAAAAAAAAAAAAAAAAAAAAAAAATCAAATGCCTAAGAAAGTGAAAGTCACTCAGTCGTGTTCAACACTTTGTGACCCCGTGGACTATACAGTCCATGGAATTCTCCAGGCCAGAACACTGGAGTGGGTAGCCTTTCCCTTCTCCAGGGGATCTTCCCAACC
>SNSB01003793.1:324504-352224 GCA_012922965.1 Capreolus pygargus | reverse complement strand
GAATGTATTTGAGCCACAAGAGATGTATTCAAATTCTTCTGAAATGGGATGATAATATATATTTTTAAAGTGTGAGTTTTTTTTAAACTATCTGAAATCTGAAATGGGTTGATAATATTTTTTAAAAAATGAGTATGAGTGTTTTTAACTTTAAAAAAAAGGGGGGGGGGAATGCCTAAGAGATGAATGCAAACTTTTCTGAATGGGATAATAATGTTTTTTTTAAAAACAGTATGAGTTGTTTTTAACTAAAAAGAAAAAAAGAAAAAAAAAGTCAAATGCCTAAGAGATATATTCAAACTCTTCTGAAATGGGATGATAATATATATTTTAAAAAGTGTGAGTTGTCTTTCACTAAAAAAAAAAAAAAAAAAAATTAAATGCCTAAGAGGTTTACTCAAGCTCTTCTGGAATGTGATCATATTAACAAAGTGTGACTTGTTTTTAACTAAAAAATGAAAAAAAAATCAAATGCCTAAAAGATGTATTCAAATTCTTCTGAAATGGGATGATAATATATCTATAAAAGAGCATGAGTTGTTTTTAACTTAAAAAAGGCGGGGGTGGGGGTGGGGACTCAAATGCCTAAGAGATGTACTCAAGTTCTTCTGAAATGAGATGATAATATTAAAAAAAAAAAGGTGAGTCATTTTTAACTTTCAAAAAAAGAAAAATCAAATGCCTAAGACGTATTCAGGCTCTTCTGAAATTCAAAGCTAATATTAAAAAAAACTATGAGTTGCTTTTAACAAAAAGAAAATGCCTAAGGGATGTATTCCAACTCTTCTGAAATGGGATGACAATTTAATATAATATATATTTAGGGCTTCCTTGGTGGCTCAGTTGGTAAAGAATCCACCTGCCATGCAGGAGACCCCAGTGCAATTCCTGGGTTGGGAAGATCCCCTGGAGAAGGGATAGGCTACCCACTCCAGTCTTCTCAGGCTTCCCTTGTGGCTCAGCTGGGAAAGAATCCACCTGCAATGTGGGAGACCTGGGTTGGGAAGAGCCCCTGGAGAAGGAAAAGGCTACCCACTCCAGTATTCTGGCCTGGAGAATTCCATGGACTGTATAGTCCATGGGGTTGCTAACAGAAAAAAAAAAAAAGAAGAAAAATCTAATGCTTAAGACACGTATCCAACCTCTTCTGAAATTCAATGCTAATATCCAAAAAAAGTACAAGTGGCTTTTAACAAAAAGAAAATGCCTAAGAGATACTTTCAGACTCTTCTGAAATAGTATGATAATATATATATATTATATTTAACTAAAATCATAAGAAAATATCAAATAATATATATTTAATGTAATATATATTTTTAGAAAGGAGAAAAAGAATCAAATGCCTAAGAGATGTATTCAAACTCTTCTGGAATGGGATGATAATATATATTAATTTAATATAATTTATAATGTGTATTTAGTAAGTATACATTATGTTTAACAAAACATATATATTTTTTTCATTTATTTTTATTAGTTGGAGGCTAATTACAATATTTTAGTGGTTTTTGCCATACACTGACATGAATCAGCCATGGATTTACCTGTGTTCCCCATAACACATGTTTTTAAAAAGAAGAAAAACGAATCAAATGCCCAAGAGATGTATTCAGCCTCTCTTGCACCGGGGTGCCCTCTGAAAGTCCCCTGGAGGAGCGACCCCAGCTTTCCTGCTCACAGAAGCTGGGCACTCAGATGCAACCGCGCCTGCAGCCTTGGCTGGCCCTTGTCTTTCAGGAGCTGGCTGGCGCTCGCCGTCGCTGCACTTCTGGGTCCGAAACCCTCAGCCTGCGGCCCTCCACCTGGCCCCCGGCCGAACATGCTCCTCCTGATGGCTGACGATCTAGGCATTGGAGATGTCGGTTGCTACGGCAACACCACCATCAGGCAAGGGCTGGAGACCGGCTTATCTGACACCCGGGTGCAGAGGTCCATGATGAGCCATCTGAGCTTTGGTCTAGGCAATTCAGACTTGGACAGAGCTGTGCACACATGCTTTCTTTGTAAGGTATCGGGCTTCCCAGGAGGCTCAGTGGTAAGGAGTTCGCCTGTCAATGCAGGAGACTTGGTCGGCTTCTACCCCTGGGTGGGGACGATCCCAAGGAGGAGGGCATGGCAACCCACTCCGGCATGCTTGCCTGGAGAATCCCATGGACAGAGGAGCCTGGCGGGGCTACAGTCCATGGGGTCGCAGAGTCAGACGTGACCACGATTAAGAGCACTTCCATCTTGCATTCTTCCCACTGCACTCAGCCCAGCTCAAACGCACAGTACAACTGGATCGCTCCACTCTACGCCAGAGACTAATGCAACATGGTGAATCAATGATACACCCATATTAAAAAATTTAAAAATAAAAAAAGACTGAGAGTCCTAAGTGAGAAATCACCCTGGACTCTCAATTCTGGATGTTCTACTGAGTCCATCTCAGCCTCCAAAAGTGAAAGCTTTTGGTAAACCATGAAGTTGAATGGGATTTCCCTGGTGGTCCAAGGTGGTTAAGACTCCACCTTCCAACACAGGGATGCAGGTTCGATTCCCGCTCAGGGAGCTAAGATCCCGCATGCAGAGGGGCGTGGTCAAACATTGAAAATCGGTTTTGCAGTTGATGTTTCTTTGATGGAAGACGTTTGAAGCTTTGCCACTGTTTGTTTTTATTGTTGCTATTCATTTTCAATGGAGTATAGTTGCTTTACGATGCTGTTAGCTTCTGCTAACAAAGTGAATCAACTATACGTATAAGTGTATCTCCCGTCTTTTTGGATCTTCTTTCCGATTGAGGCCACCAGAGAGCACTGAGTAGGGTTCCCCGTGCTGTAGTGTAGGTTCTGACTAGTTATCTATTTTATATACAGTGTCACGCTACGTCGCTTCAGTCATTTCCGATTTTATACGTAGTATCATGCTAACTTGCTTCGGTCATCTCTGACTCTTTGCAACCCCATGGACTGTAGCCCACCAGGCTCCTCTGTTGATGGGGATTCTCCAGGCAAGAACACTGGAGTGGGTTGTCACGCCTCCCTCCAGGAGATCTTCCTGACCCAGGGATCGACCCAGGAATCTCCTGCATGGGCAGGTGGGCTTTACCGCTAGTTCCGCCTGGGAAGCCCATGGTATCAGTGGGGTCTATATGTCAATCCCAAACTCCCAAATCATCCCACCCCACCCCGCCTTCCCTCCTTGGTATCCACACGTTTGTCTCTACATCTGCGTCTCCATCTCTGCTTTGCAAACAGGTTCGTCGGTACCATCTTTCCAGATTCCACATATACGCGCTCATACACGATATTCTTATGTTTCTGACTCACTTCACTCTGTACAACATCCTCACCTCTGCAAAGTCGTTGCCTTTTGCTCATTCCTAAGGCGGTAAAGAACCCGCCTGCCAGTGCAGGAGACGCAGGTTCGATCCCTGGGTCGGGAAGATCCCCTGGAGTAGATTAAGGCAACCGACTCCAGTATTCCTGCCTGGAGAATCCCATGGACAGAGGAGCCTGGTGGGCTACAGTCCGTGGGGGTCGCAGAGTTGGGCACGACTGAATGGACTCAGGGAGGTATTCATTGGTAAAATGCCAGGTTTTCTATCAAGTAGGATGTCACTCTGCTTTATGGAAAGAAAAACAAACCATGTGTTGGCTTGCTGAGGATTAAGAGAGTTCATGTTTTCTTGCACAGGACTCCAAACATCGACCGCCTCGCGGCGGGTGGCGTGAGACTCACCCAGCATCTGGCCGCCGCCCCTGTGTGCACCCCAAGCAGAGCGGCGTTTTTAACAGGCAGATACCCACTCCGATCAGGTCGGTCCTTCGGTCTAAACACACAGCGGACAGGAACACGCTCCCTGTGACTAATCAGGCATGGATTACTCAGTACAGCGTCGGGAGAATGCTCCAAGGCCCCCTGTATTATTATTTTTTTTTTTTTACTGTTTTTTATTGTGGTCAAAGTCACATAATATACAACATCCTGTTTTAACCATATTTAACCACACAGTTCAAGGGCTGCCCTGGTGGCTCAGATGCTAAAGAATCTGCCTGCAATGCAAGAGACCTGGGTTTGATCCCCGGGTGGGGGAGAGCCCCTGGAGAAGGGCACGGCTATCCACTCCAGTTAATTCTGGCCTGGAGGATTCCATGGAGTGTACAGTCCATGGGGTCGCAAAGAGTCAGACATGACTGAGCGCCTTTCATCCACAAACTGAAATGGTGTCTCCATTAAAGACAAAGTTGCCATAACTAGACTGGCCGGCAGTCACAAAGACCCAGCGCAGCCAAAAAAATAAAATAGACATAAATTAAAAAAAAAAAAAAAGAAAGTACACTGGGTGAGAATGCCAGAAATAAACCGTATGAGCTCAACTCATGTTGGAAGGTTAAATTTTCCATCGAATATTGAGTCACGGAGATTTCCACCAATACAGGGTTGGATCCCTGGGTGGGGAAGATCCCCTGGAGAAGGGAATGGCAACCCACTCCAGTATTCTTGCCTGGAGAGTCCCATGGACGGAGGAGCCTGGTGTGTTACGGTCTACGGCTCACAAAGACTCAGACAGGACGGAGTGACTAACACTTAACAAGAGCAGTGATGATAAAACTCGATGTCTGACTGTAACATCTCTCTGAACACCATTGATCAAAGGTATGGTTTCCAGTCAAGGTCACCGTGTTCTTCGGTGGACAGCGGTCTCTGGAGGACTTCCGCCCAGTGAAATAAGTTTTGCAAAAATACTGAAAGATAGAGGCTATACCACCGGACTCATAGGTATGTACACTTTCTAAGGATTAAGCACATTACTATTTGTTTCTTCTGAAGACTTTTGTACTGGACTCAGTTTAGATGATCCCAATTTTGTTGGCAACATCCAAAGAATCATAGTCAGGAGCCATTCAAACAGTACTGAGCACATTATTTTTATAGGGACATTTAATTCATCTATGGGCTTCCCTGATAGCTCAGTTGTAAGGAATCCACCTGCAATAAAGGAGACCCCAGTTCGATTTCCTGGATTGGGAAGATCCCATGGAGAAGGGAAAGGCTAACCACTCTAGTATTCTTGGGCTACCCTTCTGGCTCAGCTGGTAAAGAATCCACCTGCAGTATGGGAGACCTGGGTTTGATCTCTGGGTTGGGAAGCTTCCCCTGGAGAAGGGAAAGGCTACCCACTCCAGTATTCTAGCCCAGAGAACTCCAAGGACCGATAGTCCATGGGGTCACAAAGAGCTGGACATGACTGAGCGACTTTCACTTTCAATTCAACTAAAAAGTTTGCAAATGAAATAGTTGGGAAACACAGCAGAATCTCTCACTGGACATAAAGCTCCATGCATGCTGGGATGTTGTTACCCACATTGCTTCATGCAAAGTAGATGCACCAGAAATATCAGCTTAATGAGATTTTTGGTGGTTCATAGAGTTTTCCGGTGCACTATGATTTAAAAGCTTAGAAACTGCGTGGGAGTGGAGGGTAAAGTGGGACTTTGGGATGGACATGGACACACGGCTATGTTTAACATGGAGAACCAGCAAGGACCTGCTGGCCAGCACAGGGAAGTCTGCTCAATACTCTGTAATAATCTAACTGAGGAAAAATTTTGAAAAAGAAGAGATACATGCATATGTGTCACTGATTCACTTTGCTCTACATCTGAAACTAACAGAACACTGTTAATCAGCAGTACTCCAGTATGAAATAAAAATTTTAAAAATAAAACTGCAAATCATCTACAACACGGCATTGGATGCATCACTGATATGGCAGTAACAAATTTTCAACAGAATACAAAATCTCTCTAAGGTCCCCACTGCAGACCACATGTGGTTTTAATCTGTTGCTGTTGTTCAGTCGCTCAGTCGTGTCTGACTCTTTGTGACCCCATGGACCGCAGCACGCCAGGCCTCCCTGTCCTTCACCATCTCCCAGAGCTTGCTCAAACTCATGTCCGTTGAGCTGGCGATGCCATCCAACCATCTCATCCTCTGTCGTCCCCTTCTCCTGCCTTCAGTCTTTCCCAGCATCAGGGTCTTTTCCAAGGAGTCCGTTCTTTGCATCAGGTGGCTAAAATATTAGAGCCTCAACTTCAGCATCAGTCCTTCTAATGAATATTCAGGACTGATTTCCTTCAGGATGGACTGGTTGGATCTCCTTGCAGCCCAAGGGGCTCTCAGGAGTCTTCCACAGCACCACAGTTCAAAAGCCTCAATTCTTTGATGCTCAGCTTTCTTTTTGGTCCAAATCTCACATCCATACATGACTACTGGAAAAACCACAGCTTTGACTAGATGCACTTTTGCTGGCAAAGTTATGGAGTTCTCAACTGAGAAACAATAAGATGCAGGCAATTCACAGGTTTGAAAGAACGATCAGACTCTGAGAAGATGGAGATGGTGATTAGTTACAACGGGCACCAGAAACACGGGCACACTTCTCCTTGCCTTGACCCAACCTGGCCAGGTTCCTGGGGAAATAACAGCAAACCCCATCCCCTGCCCACCTGCCTGCACCCTGACCTCATCCCACCACCCATCAGAGAACCGAGGACTTGGCAAGCACGTTGTACCCACTCACGGAAGGATGAAAGGACCACTGTCACATCTGCACACTTTTTTTTTTTTTGCCTGTTTTCCAGGAAAATGGCATTTGGGTCTCAACTGTGCATCTGCCAACGATCACTGCCACCACCCGCTCAATCACGGCTTCGACTATTTCTACGGAATGCCGTTCAGCATGATGGCAGACTGCGAGCGCTGGGGACTCTCCGAGAAGCGTGCGGTCCTGGAGCATCGACTCGGCGTCTGTTCCCAGCTCGTGGCCTTGGCCGCCCTCACGCTCACAATCGGGAAACTCACCCACCTGATCTCAGCCTCCTGGACTCCAGTCATCTGGTCGACCGTCGTGTGCCTCCTGCTCTTCACCACGTCCTGTGTGGTGGCCGCCCTGATCGCGCACGCCGACTGCTTTCTGATGCGGAATCATTCCATCACAGAGCAGCCCATGCGCTCTCAGAGGACGACGCCACTCATGCTCCAGGAGGTCTCATCCTTCGTCAAAAGGTGAGTGCAGAGAGGCGCTTCAGGGTGAAGACGCATCCCAAATCTCTTCTCCTGAAATGGGCAGGTTGTTGTTCAGTGGCTCAGTCGCGTCTGACTCTTCGTGGCCCCATGGACTGCAGCACGCCAGGCCTCCCTGTCCATCACCAGCCTCCGGAGCTTACTCAAACTCACGTCCTTCCAGTCGGATGAGATGCCATCCAGCCATCTCATCCTCTGCTGCCCCCTTCTCCTCTTGTTAATAGGTATAAAAAAAAAGTGAAACCGACAGTTGCTGAGTCATGTCTGATTCTTTACCACCCCGTGGACTGTAGCCCACCAGGCTCCTCTGTCCATGGGATTCTCCAGGCGAGAATACTGGAGTGGGTTGCCATGCCCTTCTCCAGGGGGTCTTCCCGACCCAGGGATCAAACCTAGTCTCCTGTGTTGCAGGCAGATTCTTTACAAACTGAGCCACCAGGGAAGCCGGCATGGTGAAATCCTTCTGGCTCAGAAAGACAGTTTTGGTCAAATGGATGGTCCTAAATGATGCTCCCTGGAACCCGACCGGGTCCACTGAAACAAGTGAACAAGAAATAAAGCCAGGCGTGTCGTGTCGGTTTTCAGAAACAAGCAAGGACCTTTTCTCCTCTTTGTCTCCTTTCTACACGTCCACACCCCGCTGGTCACGACTGAGAACTTCCGTGGGAGGAGTCCCCACGGGCTTTACGGGGACAACACAGAAGAGATGGACTGGATGGTGGGTAAGTAGCTTTTCTTCATTGCTGTGCGAACACTTTAACGCCTGCTTCACAGTCACCACTGCTCCCTCTCCTTTCTTCTCTGTTACCTTCTTTTGCCTCACTTTTAAGTGTTCGCCACACTGTCCTGTGTCTCATGCAACCTTGTCTGAACCTCTCCTGAAATTTTTTGGAGGCTGAATGGGGGCACGTACAAAGAGATATATGGATCTTAGATCAAAGACGCTATCTGATTGTTCAGTCTCCAAGCTGTGCCCGACTCTTTGAGATCCCATGGACTGCATCACTCCAGGCTCCCCTGTCCATCCCCATCTCCTAGAGTTTGCTCAAATTCATGCCCGTTGAGTTGGTGATATCTGATCATCTTATCCTTTGCCGCCCCCTTCTCCTCCTGCCTTCAATCTTTCCCAGCTTCAGGGTCTTTTCCAGTGAGTCAGCTCTTCCCATCAGGTGGCCAAATTACTGGAGTTTTAGCATCAGTCCTTCCAGTGATTATTCAGGGTTGGCTTCCTTTAGGATGGACTGGTTTGATCTTGCCATCCAAAGAACCCTAAGAGTCTTCTCCAGCACCGCAGCATCAGTTCTTTTGCCCTCAGCCTCTTCATGGTCCAACTCTCACATCCGTACATGGCTCCTGGAAAAACCAGAGCTTTGACTACACCCACTAGAATCCCACACTTCTATCACTGCTCACCCAGCATGCTTTCACACTAAAGACTCCTTTCCATGAAGCGTTCCAAAAATTTGGTGAAAGACTGTCTTCTGTTTTGACTGCCTCAGACACATGTGTTCTTTGCAGGCCAGATCCTTGATACTTTGGACACCGAAGGGTTGACCAACAGCACCCTCGTTTATTTTACATCGGATCATGGGGGATCCTTAGAGGCTCAGTTGGGAAACAACCAATACGGTGGCTGGAATGGGATATACAAAGGTGAGAGTTAGGCATTCTCAGATGTGTGTCTACTGTCTTCATCTCTTCCCAATAATTCTCAACCCTTCCTCTGGAATGTGAGTTTACAAAAGCAAAGTCACAAAAATCAGAAGAACCCCAGTGATCACTGTGGTGGACAGAATCATGTCCCCAAAGATATCCATATACTGACCCCCGAGTGCTGGACAGAATAATGTCCCCCGAGACATTCACTTCCTGACCCCAGGATGGCGGAAAACCAACACCCAGATTTATAAGGAAAATAAAATCTGACCATGTAGGAGCTAAATGTCATCATGTCATTAAACAGAGAGGGGGAGAAAGAGTGATTTAAAATGAACCCAAGGGTTAGGTCACCCAGGAAAGCAACCCCTGATTTGCAATCACATTCTTTCGTGTTCATGTTTAAACACAGGCGGCAAAGGCACAGGCGGCTGGGAAGGCGGGATCCGGGTCCCGGGGATATTCCGGTGGCCCGGGGTCCTGCCGGCCGGCCGCGTGGTCCATGAACCCACCAGCCTGATGGACGTCTTCCCCACCGTGGTCCACCTGGCGGGTGGCCAGGTGCCCCAGGACAGGTAAAGGCTGGCCCAGAGAAGGCAATACTGTTTTGCATACAGACAATGTGTGCACCGAATATCACTTTCGCTTGGCCTAAAACGCCCATGAGATGAGTACGTGGAAAAGCATTGGTCATTACAGGCTCCGATGTCTTCTTTATGGTATACACAACGTGTCCCTCCCCTGAGTTAAAAGTGGAACCTCTTGAGTATGACGATGGTCACTGAAACACACCGATATATTTACTGACAGTCCATCATGAGAGAGTCCTTTTCACATACCTGGTAGGGACTTTCGATGTTTCCATTTTTTTTTTTTCCTCTTTAAAAATTATTGAGACTTCCCCAGAAGCCCAGTGGTTGAGACTCCATATGTCCAATGCAGGCGTTGTGGGTTCAATCCCTAGTCAGGGAACTAAGATCCTACACGAAGCACAGCATGGCCCCCCCCCCCCCAAAAAAATTATACAAAATTTGGGAGTAAAAGAAAGAAAATAATGTCTTAAACTTGCCAACATACAGATGAATACATAATTAATTAATATGATGAAAGTGAAAGCGTTAGTTCCCAGTCATGTCTGACTCTTTGCGACCCCACGGACTGTATCCTGCCAGGCTCTTCTGTCCATGGGATTTTCCAGGAAAGAATACTGGAGTGGGTTGCCATGCCCTTCTCCAGGGGATCTTTCCAACCCAGGCATCAAACCCGGGTGTCCTGCAGTGCAGGCAGATTCTTTACGAGCTGAGCCACCAGGGAAGCCCCATATATATAGTATATACGCATACTTATTTTATTATATATGTTTATGGAATGATTCCAGGTCTTGTGGAAGCACACCACATATTTCTGTAAGGGGTTAAAGCTCCAATCCATATAAAACCAAGCAGCTGTTCCCAAACAATAACCCATCCTTGTATTCAGAGTAAGGCCGGGTAGACCTCTGCTTCAGCCCCCTGCAGGGGGCGGACCCTCCAGGCTGTTCCAACCAAAGCCTGCAGGCGGATGGTATACCAGCTGCCCGCCGGGGCTCGCTAATGGTTCCCACCCACTTCCCAGCTCCTCGCCCTGAGTCTGCACCCCTTGCTCCCGACTGCAGGGTGGTGGACGGCCGGGACCTGCTGGCCCTGCTCCAGGGGACCGCGCAGCACTCAGACCACGAGTTCCTCATGCACTACTGTGAGAGCTTTCTGCACGCCGCCCGGTGGCATCAACGCGACCGTGAGTCCGCCGCACGCGGGGGCCCGGCTTGGCCTCTGCTCTCCTTTTCTGCTCCTCCACGCCCTTCATTTATTTCCACGCGATCGTCCTTACTTCCTTCTTGGCGGTATTTTCCTTTCGATCCCAGGAGCATCCTTTAGCGGTCAATCATCCTGTCCCCCACGGGAAGGGAAGGCTTGCCTATGGTTTCCTGGTTGTTCAGTCGCTAAGTCGTGTCAAACTCTTTGGTGACCCCATGTGGGTAGCCCCGCCAGGCTCCTGTCCATGGGATTCTCTGGGCAAGAATACTGGAGTGGGTTGCCATGCCCTCCTCCTCCAGGGAATCTTCCCGACCCAAGGGTCGAACCTGGGTCTCCTGCATTGCAGGCGGATTCTTTACCATCTGAGCCACCAGGAAGCCCAAGGATACTGGAGCGGGTTGCCAGGCCTTCCTCCAGGGGATCTTCCCAACCCAGGGATGGAACCCAGGTCTCCAGCATTGCAGGCCGATTCTTTACCGTCTGAGCCATCGGGGAAGCCCACGCCTGTCCCATCCGCCCCAAACACGCTCAGGAGACCGGCCACATCCATCCTTAGTCTGCAGGGCCCACCCGCACTAATTCTCGCCTTCCCTCCAGGAGGTGCAGTGTGGAAAGTCCACTTCGCGACCCCCGTCTTCCAGCCGGACGGCGCAGGCGCCTGCTACGGGCAGGTGGTGTGCCCCTGCTCCGGGGACGGGGTAACCCAGCACGTCCCACCGCTGCTGTTCGACCTGGCCCGAGACCCTTCCGAGGCCCACGCCCTCACGCCGGACACGGAGCCCTCGTTCCACCGGGTGGTGGAGACCGTGGCCCGGGCCGTGGCGGCCCATCGCCGGACGCTCAGCCCGGCTCCGCTGCAGCTGGACGCGGCGGACAACATGTGGAAGCCGTGGCTGCAGCCGTGCTGTGGGCCGTTTCCCCTCTGCTGGTGCGATCGGGACGCAGACCCACGATAGGAGCCCGCCTGGGAAACCCGGCTCCCCGAGCCCCTGCAGGTCTTCACCGGCGTCAGACAGATATAAACCACCAGTATGAAGTCAAGTCGCCTGCTTGTGTGGGCTTGAATCCTTTCTCCACCAATTCTCAGGTTACCTAACTGAAGAATCCAGGCTGTGGTCAGTGTAGGGCAGTGGTTGCGGGGGGGGGGGGGGGGGGGGGGGGGGAAAGGCTGAGATGTATGAGGACAGTAACTTGGAAACTCACATTGCGCTGTGTTGTGCCAGAATCTTTGCAACCCCATGGACTGCAGCCCCACCAGGCTCCTCTGTCCATGGGATGCTCCAGGCAAGAACACAGGAGCCGGTTGCCAAGCCCTCCTCTCGGGGATCTTCCCGACCCAGAGATCCAACCACATTGCAGGCAGATTCTTTACCAGCTGAGCCTCCAGGGAAGCCTGGAAACTTACATGACCATGTGTAAATTACATAACCAATGGGAATCTGCTCTATGGCTCACGGAACTCAAACAGGGGCTCGGTAACAACCCAGAGAGCGGGGCTGGGGTGGGGGGTGGGAGGGAGGTTCAAGAGGGAGGGGACACAGCTATACCTATGGCCGAATCATGTTGAGGTTTAGCAGAAGCCAACCAAAGTCTGTAAGGCAATTATCCTTCAATTAAAAAGATAAATCAATAATAAAAAAAAGAATCCAATACTTGTCTTTATGTCTGGACTATGAGAAAGACAAATATCCTATATTAATGCACATGGGAGAAGGGGATGACAGAGGATGAGATGGTTGGATGGCATCAGCGACTCGATGGACATGAGCTTGAGTAAACTCCGGGAGTTGGTGATGGACAGGGAGGCCTGGCGTGCTGTGGTCCATGGGGTGGCAAAGAGTCGGGCAACTTTTCTGAACTGAATGCACATACATGGACTCTAGAAAGATGGTCCTGGCGATCCTAAGTGCAGAGCAGCAAAAGAGGCGAAGACATAAGTGACGGACTTGCAGACACATCGGGGGAAGGACGGGGTGGGACGGACGGATAGCGCAGCCTTGAAACATATGTCCTATCCTTTGTCAGGTAGACAGCCAGTTGGAATCTGCTGTACGGCGCCAGGAAGCCAAAGCTGGCGCTCTATGAGAACTACAGGGGTGGGGTAGGGAGGGAGGTTCAAGAGGGAAGGGTCACGTGTATACCGACGGCTGATTCAGGTTGAGGTATGGCAAAAGCCAGCATGATATTGGCAAGTAATGACTCTCCAATTAAAAAAATAAGGTTGCTACGCTAAAATATACAAATGAACTTATCCATACCACAGAAACCGGGTCTGATGCCTGGGTTGGGAAGATCCCCCCTGGAGGAGGAAATAGCAACCCACTCCAGGATTCTTGCCTGGAGAATCCCATGGGCAGAGGAGCCTGGTGGGCTACAGTCCACGGGGTCACAAAGAGTTGGACACGACTGAGCAATGAACTTACACACCCACGCATACTACAGAAACAGAGTCATAGATGTAGAGAAGAAAATTAGGCTTACCAGGGGGTAAGGGGTGCACACGATAAATTGGAAGACTGGAACGGACACATACATACTATGACGTCTTAAACGGCTTTCTTTTTCTTTTTTGCTATTCAAATATAATAGTACATTTTAAAAGGCAAAAAGAATCTAGGTCTAAATTTTTGGAATTAATATGCACATTTAGAGGAACTGTTGTTAAATGGCTTTGTATGCAGCGCTGGTGGTGAAGAACCTGCCCGCCAGTGCAGGAGACCTAAGAGAGTTCAATCCTTGGGTCGGGAAGATCCCCCGGAGAAGGAAGTGGCGAGCTGCTCCATCCAGTGTTCTCGCCTGGAGAATCCTGTGGACAGAGGAGCCTGGCGGGCTATACAGTACACAGGGTCGCAAAGTGTCGGACATGATCGAAGCAATATAGCACACGTGTTAAACAGATAACCTGTGAGAGCCTACTGTATAGCTAAAGGAACTTTACTCAATGCCCTGCGATGACCTGAATCGGAAGGAAATACAAAAAAGAGGGGATCCACATGTACGTGTGACTGAGTCACTTTACATCTGAAACTAAGACAAGATTGTAAATCAACACTATTCCAGTAACAAAAGACCTTTGAGAGTCCCTTGGACTGCAAGGAGATACAGCCAGTCCATCCTAAAGGAAATCAACCCTGAATAGTTACTGGAAGGACTGATGCTGAAGCTGAAGCTCTAATACTCTGGCCACTTGAAGTGAAGAGCATGTTCACCATTGTCACGACTGCAGCTTTTCCATCTTTTTTTTTTGGGGGGGGTCCCAGAAACCTGCATCCAAAGTGAACCAACCAGCTATCAGTTCAGTTCAGCTCAGTCAGTTGTGTCCGACTCTTTGCCACCCCATGGACCGCAGCACGCCAGGCCTCCCTGTCCATCACCAACTCCCAGAGTTTACCCAAACCCATGTCCATTGTGTTGGTGATGCCACCCAACCATCTCATCCTCTGTTGTCCCCTTCTCCTCCTGCCCCCAATCCCTCCCAGCATCAGGGTCTTTCCCAATGAGTCAACCCTTCACATCAGGTGGCCAACGGATTGGAGTTTCAGCTTCAGCATCAGTCCTTCCAATGAATATTCAGGGTTAATTTCCTTTAGGATGGACTAGTTGGATCTCCTTGCAGTCCAAGGGACTCTCAAGAGTCTTCTCCAACACCACAGTTCATAAGTACCAATTCTTTGGTGCTCAGCTTTCTTTAGAGTCCAACTCTCACATCCATACATGACCACTGGAAAAACCACAGCCTTGACTAGACAGACCTTTGTTGGCAAGGTAATGTCTCTGCTTTTTAATGTGCTGTCTAGGTTGGTCAGTAACTTTTCTTCCAAGGAGCAGGTGTCTTTTAATTTCATGGCTGCAGTCACCATCTGCAGTGAGTTTGGAGCCCCTCAAAATAAAGTCTGTCACTGTTTTCATTGGTTCCCCATCTATCTGTCAACCAGTTATAACGAAGTTCAATCCCTGCTCTTATCACATTGCCACCAGTTTGGGGGTGCGATAACAGTCACATTACTGGAAGGACTGCTGCTGATGTTGAAGCTCCAATACTCTGGGCATCTGATGCGAAGCGCTGACTCACTAGCAAAAACTCAGACGCTGGGAAAGATTGAAGGCGGGAGGAAAAGGGGTCGACAGAGGATGAGAAGGCTGGATGGCATCACCGACTGGATGGACATAAGTTTGGGCAAGCTCCGGGAGATGGTGATGGACAGGGAGGCCTGGCAATTCCACAGCCCACGGGGTCGCAAAGAGTCAAACACGACGCAGAAAGTGAACAACAGCACCCCCAGTTTGGCCCCAGGGCCCTGGGAGTGCCAGCCGCCGAGAGCCACCCAGGCAAACCTGCGTAGGAGCTCCGTTCCCCCTGAGGCCCCAGGACTTTAAGCGGACTGGAGCGGGAGGGGGACCCCACACCGCAGCTCTCGCCGCTCGGAGGGCGGGACACAGCGCGCGGGGCGAGGTCCCGCGCTCCGGCCGCGCTCCGCCAGGGCGCCCGCTGCGCAGAGACGCGCGCGCGCGCGCCGCCAGGTGCGCGGGACCCGGGACCCGGTCCTTCCCCGATCCCGGGGCTGGGGGCGTGCAGACCGGGGAACGGAGAGGGGAGGGGCGTCTAGGGCGAGCGCGGGCCGCCCCCACCCCATCACCGCCCACCCAGAGGCCGGGCTGCGCCTGCGCCTCGGAGTCTCCAAAACGCAGCTGGAGGCCGGCTCGCCTTCCCGGACGCCGGCGGGACCCGAGAGCCGAGCTGGGGGCGTCGCCGGGTGGGGAGGGGCGACGAGACGGAGCGGAAGGAAACGGACCAGAAGCGGGGGGAGGTGGCGGGGAGGAAGCGCGGGGCAGGCAGGCCACGCCCCGGTAGAGGTGGCGCTCCCCGCTCTCCAAAGTCTTCCTGTCCCGCCCCGGAGGTCGGGTCCCCAAGCGCCTCCGCTCCCCTCCGGCCACTCACTATGGCGCGCCTCTCCCAGGCTCCCGCTTGGAAAAGCCCACGCTCCGGAGCCTCCCTCCAGCCCTCTCTCTCCGCGCGCCCTCCATCCCCAAAGTAAGGCACACCCCCTTTCTGAACAGTGACCACCCTCCCACCCCTCACCCCACAGGCGGGGCCGTGTGCCCGAAACCCACTAGGATGCAATCGGTCTGCTCCTTGTCCCTACCTTCCGGACTCTTGGCGCGACCCCCCGTGGACTGGAGCCCCTCCAAGGCTCGTCTGTGCATGGGATTCTCCAGGCAAGAATTACTGGAGTGGATTGTCATTTCCTTCTCCAGGGGGTCTTCCTGACCCAGGCATCGAACCCGGGCAAACGGGTCTGTCTCCAAACGGCAGACAGAGTCTTTACCTTCTGATCCACCAGGCAAGCCCCCAAAGAGGTCATAGGATCTTGATTTCCTCTTGCATTCTTTCAAAGGCAGCCCTACACTGTCGTCAGTAACCCATAACTGAGCCTGGCGGTTCGGTGGCTCTGGGGAGCCTTCTTTCTGACATGTAACTTCAGGGAGAAGGGTGTTGTAAGCGTGAACACCACGTAGGGGGTGTATTTAGCATAGAGTCCAAGGGGGGAAATGTGAATTGTGGCTCCTGCAGAGTTAGGGGTCAGAAAAAGCAAACTTTAGTTACAGACAGGCAGGGGTCCGAGCAGTTAAAGTTAAAAAAAAAAAAAAAACCACAAAAACTAGGAATGATCAGGCCTGCTCACTGTTCACTTCCTCTTCTTTGTCCTCAGGAAAGGGAAAGAAAAACTTATTTCTCTTTTCCTTCTCAACAACAAATTCCTCCTAGGGTAAACCCACTCCCCAAGTCTCAGGCCAAGGGCGACAGGTCCGGAAACCCAAGCGCGGCAGAAACGCCGCCCCCAGTTTCCGGACTGCTTGGCGCCTCGGGGCCCAACTGGGGGATGGGGTTAGTACGGGGTAGGGGGAAGGGCGCCTGCTGGGGACTCTGGGCTCCGCTGAAGCTTCTAGCCCCCAGGGCTTGGGGGTGGGGAGAGCCTCGGTAGGTCCACCCCCAGGACCGCCCAAACCTCCGTTGCGCACTGCCCACGCCGGGGCGGCGCCCGGCGCTCGCTGGCGGCGCGCCTTGCAAACCAGAGCAGTGATTGATCCAAACACTGTGCTGTCTGGGGGACTTTTAATCCCGTATTGCTTCTTTACAAACCGAAGTCCCCAGGCTACAGGTCCCCAACCCCGAGCAGCGCGGAGACGCCGCCCCGATTCTCCGGACTGCTTGGCGCATCCGGACGCGATCGGGGAACGTCCACCGGGACGCGACCCGGGAACGTGGATGGCACCGGGGGCCCTGCTAGGGTCTCGGGGATCCGCTGGAGCGTCTAGCCCCCGAGTGCCTCTGGCTTTTGGGGAGCGGGGAGAGCCTGCGTAGGTCTACCCCCAGGACCGCCCAAACCTCAGTGGCGCGCCCCCGACGCTCGCTGACCGCGCGCTTTTCAAATCCGAGCAGTGATCATTTGATCAAAAGAGCTGTGCTGCCTAGGGTAGTTTTAATCCCCTGTTGATCCTTTAAAAACGAAAGTCCCCCTCTGATCCGACCTTGCACCATTTCCCTCCTGGCGGAGCCTGGGGCCCCCTGACCCTGGGCTCCCCCCACCCTGGGCCCCCCTCACCCTGGACCCCCCTGACCCAGGAAGGCAGTTCTGAGGCGGGGAAAGGCGTGCCCGTGGTGCAGGGACAATTAATTACAGAGTAGTGCAAGGTGGGGGCCTGGGTGAATTCAGTGAAAGAAACTGAATTTGGGCGGATCAGGACTTTCAAAAGCAAAAACTAACGCGTTCAAGTTTTGCGTGGCGCGTGGAATGGATTGGTCAAGCCTCTGGGGTAAAAGTATACAAGGGCTGCAGGCCTTTCTTTCTTAAATCCTAATATAAAGGAAGAGCTTCCTAGGTGGCTCAGTGATGAAGAATCCCTCTGCCAGTGTAGCAAACACCGGTTCAGTCTCTGGGTGGGGAAGATCCCCTGGAGAAGGAAATGGCAATGCACTCCAGTTATTCTTGCCTGGAGAATTCCATGGACAGAGGAGCCTGGTGGGCTCCTGTCAGTGGGGTTGCAAAGAGTTGGACTGGACCTATGGAAGGAGCACTTGTGCAGTGGAATGCAAATGCCCGCACCTTCCCTGCAACCTGGTTTGAAAGGCTGACTTTTTCATTCCAAAGGAGACGTCTATTTCATTTTTGGCTTTTTTCTTTCTGTATTCTGTCTCTCTAGGGACTCTCTAAATGTGTTGCTCATCATGTGTTTGCTTCTGAAGACTTGCGAATTAAAGTCAGCAAATACGTCTAAACCAAATATTCTCCTGATAATGGCAGACGATCTGGGCATTGGGGATCTCGGTTGCTATGGAAACAACACACTAAGGTACCAGGAGCTGGGGATGGGGGTGGGGTGGGAGGCAGTTCTGGGGGGGGTGTGTACGTGTTTGGATGAACGAAGCAGACTTCAAATATGCTCGCAGAAATTAGGAAATTCCTTAAGGCATCACTTTTCCACAGCGAAAGTTATTTTTGTAACAAAAGAGGGTTATAAACCTTTCTGAGGGGAAGAAGAAGAGAGCACAAGGGACTTTGGAGGGAAAGCGGAGGAGATAGAGGGAAATCTGAGAAGAATTCCTAAGATCAGGCGAGTGATGCTGAAGCTCAGTACTTTGGCCACCTGATGCGAACAGCGGACTCACTGGAAGAGACCCTAATGCTGAGAAAGATTGAAGGCAGGAGGAGAAGGGGGAGACAGAGGATGAGATGGTTGGATGGCATCACTGACCCGATGGACATGAGTTTGAGTAAGCTCCGGGAGTTGGTGATGGACAGGGAACGCTGGCATGCTGCAGTCCAAGCGTCAGACACAACTGAGCATGCACAGACACCTTTTTTGGAGTGCGTGTGCGTGATACCATCAGCCGCCACCTCTGAACAGAAGTTTCAGGAACTGCCTCTGCAGATGTGTGTATGTGTTAGTTGGTCAGTCGTGTCAGACTCTGTGACCCCATGGACTGTAGCCCACCAGGCTCCTCTGTCCGTGGAATTCTCCAGGCAAGAATACTGGAGTGGCTTGCCTCCCCCAGGGGATCTTCCCTACGCAGGATTGAACCTAAGTTATACTAAATTACAGGCAGGTTTACCATCTGAGCCCCCAGGGAGGTCCTGCAGGGGACAAAATGCAATTAAATCTAAAGTGAAGGAAGTTCCTCAAATGGAGAACTCATCCATACACCTTTCAGCACGGGGACCCAACCCCGCTCGCTCTCACCCGGCCCATCCTAACGGTGACCTTGGTGTGCTTTGCCCAGGACACCGAACATCGACCGGCTTGCGGAGGAAGGCGTGAGGCTCACCCAGCATCTGGCCGCCGCCCCCCTCTGCACCCCGAGCAGGGCCGCCTTCCTCACGGGGAGACACGCCTTCAGATCAGGTCGGTGATGTGGGAGCGGCTGGGGAAAGGGCTGGCCTTGTCCGCCCGCTGACTGTCCCTAAAAATGGGTGGTGGCCATCTCCCGGAGTTAGCCCAAGTTCGTGTCCATTGTATTGGTGAGGAGGCAAACCACTCCAGTGTATTTCCCAGTGAGAACCCCATGAACTACTGTATAAAAAGACAAGGGGGCTTTGATACAAATAAAAAAGACTAACACAAAAAACAAAGAAACAAAAAGAATTAGGTGGTAGGACATACCTGGTGGACCAGTGGTTGAGACTCCATGCTCTTCCACTGCACTGGGCATAGGTTCAATCGTTGAGCAGGGAACCAGATTCCACAAGCCATAACTAAGACCCTGCACAGCCAACACACACACACACACACACACACACACACACACACACACGTATCTTTCTTTAAAAAAAAAGAATCAGGTGGTGGGACTTCCCCTGGCAGCCCAGTGGTTGGGACTTTTCTTCCAATGCAGGGAGCATCGGTTTGATCCCCAGTCAAGGAACTAGATCCCACTTGACACTACTCAGATCCTGCACAGCCAAATAAATAAATGTATATTAAAAAAAAAAAAAAAGAATCAGGTAATGGGACTTCCCTGGTGGTCCAGAGATTGAGACCCTGAGCTCCCAGTGCAGCGGGCATGGGTTCGATCCCTGGTCTGGGAACTAAGATCCCAAAAATAGCCAAAAAACAAAAAAAAGGAAAGAGAAATCAGGTGCCAATGGTTGATAGATGGTTAAAATACAATCTGCAAATTCACTTCCCTGGAATTATGTAAATATTGTGCTTTGGGGGTGCGAAGCTGCTCAGTCATCCCCAGACTCTTTGTGACCCCGTGGACTGCGGCCCGCCAGGCTCCTCTGTCCGTGGGATTCTCCAGCCAGGAATATTGGAGTGGGTTGCCATTTCCTTCTCCAGGGGATCTTCCCCACCCAGGGATCGAACCCCGGTCTCGTCCATTGCAGGCAGTTTCTTTATCATCTGGGCAACCAAGAAAGCTCTGTAACTAGTGAGAATTCAGACAGCTGAAAGTCTTCAAGGGAACTGATTGCATTCCAAGTTGTCCAGCATCTGTGAGCCAGTCTCGAGGTCAGGTTGCAATTTCAGATGGTTCCTTACAGGGTCGTCTGCGGTGGAGAACCTCCGTCCCCGGGGGAGACCCTCGGCGTACTTATCGGAAGTACGGTGGTTGCCGGAAGTAGGTACCTCCCGGAAGTGCGGTACTTCCGGCTGCTTACCGGAAACCAACCTTTTCTCTCGGCTCGGCTCCTCTCCACAGGCATGGACGCCACAGACGGCTACCGGGCCCTAATGTGGAACGCGGGCTCGGGGGGACTCCCGCAGAATGAGACCACGTTTGCAAAGATCCTTCAGCGGCAGGGGTACGCCACGGGCCTCGTCGGTATGTGGTGGCCTGTATATTTTTCTGCTTTCTTTGCGTGACGGTGAAGGTCAGGGACTGCAAGACCCTATGTTCCTAGAATCATCGGAAAAGACCCTGATGCTGGGAGGGGTTGGGGGCGGGAGGAGAAGGGGACGACAGAGGATGAGATGGCGGGATGGCATCCCCGACTCGATGGGCATGAGTTTGAGTAAACCCCGGGGGTTGGTGATGGACAGGGAGGCCTGGCGTGCTGCGATTCATGGGGTCACAAAGTGTCAGACAAGACTGAGCGACTGAACTGACTGGTGTTCCTACAAAACATTGGAACGTCAGAACCCAGATGTAGTTCCTGGTTCCTCTCCTGTCTCTTGAATGGTTCACCATGTTGAAACTGAAGAGTCTTTTTTTTTTTTTTAGCCCAGTAATTTTCTTTTCTTTTAGTAATAGTCATTCTTATTTTCTTTTTTTTTTTTTAGTTTTTTTTTTTTTTTTTTTAGGATAGTTGTTTTACAATGTTGTCTTGGTCTCTGCTTTACAATGAAATCAGTCAGCCATGAAGAATGCTTCCTCCTGAGCCTCCCACTCACCCCCCGAATCCACCCCACTAGGTCATCACAGACCCCGGAGCCGAGCCCCCCTGCACTATAGAGCAGCTTCCTAGTAGCTGTCTGTTTTACACATGGTCGTGTATAGATGTCAGTGCTGCTCTCTCAGTTCATCCCACCCTCTCCTTCCCCTGCTGTGTCCACAAGTCCTTTCTCCACACCCTCATCTTGATTCCTGCCCAGTGAATAGGTTCACCTGTTCCCTCTTTCTAAATTCCAAACATACCCATTAACATACCATACTTGTTTTTCTCTTTCTGACTTAACTTCACTCTCTATAGCAGGTTCTAGGTTAATCCACCCTCACTACCAGTCACTCAAATCCGTTCTTTTTTTTTTTTTTTACGGCTGAGTAATATTCCATTGTATATATGTACCACATCTGTATCGATTCATCTGTCAGTGGACATTTAGGTTGTTTTTGTCTTGGCTATTGTAAACAGTCCTCTGGTGAACATTGGAGTGCATGAGTCTTTTCCAATTATGGTTTTCTCAGGGAGTCCTTGTAACTTTAAAGTATTTCTCCATTAGCCTCTTTGCTGGAGGAGTCCATCTTTTCCTCACAGCACTGGTCAGAATCTTCTAGACATTATATTGGTTTAAATGTCCACACCTCATCTCAAAACTCAGTGTTAAAACATCAGATGGTGGAAAGCTTTGTTGGTAGCATTCTTCTGTATGGTTTTTATTCTCCACAATCTTCACTGTAGCTGTTTTTATTTCCTTAAATGTAAAAGGGCAGATTCCTGGGTTGCGAACCAGGACAGAGTCTTACAGGTTCTGAAGATAGCTTGTGAGTCGTGGGGAGACCACGGGAACAAGTTTCACTTCTCCATGTGGAATTGTGGGCAGCTGTAGCCCGCCAGGCTCCTCTGTCCATGGGGTTCTCCAGGCAAGAATACTGGAGTGAGTTGCCTTCTCCTATTCCAGGAGATTTCCCAAACCCAAGGATTGAACCCGCATCTCTTGTGTCTCCTGCATTGGCAGGCAGATTCTTTACCACTGAGACACCTAGGAAGCCCCTATTGCTTTTTGCGTGTTGGTGTTCGATTGCTCAGTTGTGTCCAACTACTTGCGACCCCATTGACTGCAGCATGCCTGGCTTCCCTATCCTTCACCATCTCCCGGAGTTTGCTCAAACTCATGACCACTGAGTCAGTGACGAACCTCCAAATTACCCTCAGAAGGTAATTTCAGGCTGAGTCCCTTAGGCATATGCTGTTTTTTTATGTTTCATCTTTTTTTTTTTTTTTAAGTTCTTGCTTCTGTCTTCAGGAAAATGGCATCAGGGTGTAAACTGTGCCTCGCGCACGGATCACTGCCATCACCCTCTGCATCACGGCTTTGACTATTTCTACGGCATGCCCTTCACGCTGGTCAACGACTGCCACCCAGACAGGCCCCCGGAAGTGGACGCAGGCTTGAGGGCCAGGCTGTGGCTTTACACCCAGATCATGGCCCTGGGCGTGTTGACTATCGTGGTCGGCAAAGCCTGCCGGCTGATCTCCGTTTCCTGGAAACTAGTCTTGAGTGTGGCCACCCTGGTCCTGCTGTTTTTCACGTCCTGGTACGCCAGCTTTGGCTTCGTCCGCCGCTGGAACTGCATCCTGATGAGAAACCACGAAGTCACCGAGCAGCCCATGGTTTTGGAGAGAGCCGCGAGCCTCGTGCTCGAGGAAGCCGTTTCCTTTATTGCAAGGTAATGGCGCCGTCCCCTTGGAAATCGGAGGTGAGTTCTCGGTGCATCTGAGTCTCTTTACCACCGGTGGGAATCGGCCAGCTCTACGAGCAGGCGTATATGTGTGTGTGTCTTAGTTGCTCAGTCATGTACAACTCTTTGTGACCCCGTGGACTGTAGCCCACCAGGCTCCTCTGTCCATGGTATTCTCCAGGCAGGAAGACTGGAGTGGGTTGAAATGAGCAGGTAGATTTGAAGACTTCAGCAGTTACACATGGATTGGTTTTCAAAACTCCAGTCTCTTCTTTCTTTCTTTTGGCTCTGTTTTGTTTTTGTTAATATAAACGTTCTCTGTGTGCGTGCTCAGTCGCTCAGTTGTGTCCAGCTCTTGGTGAACCCCATGTTCTGTAGCCTCGCCAGGCTCCTCTGTCCATGGGATTCTCCAGGCAAGAACACTGGTGTGGGTTGCCATTTCCTTTTCCAAGGGGATCTTCCCAACCCAGGGATATGAACCCGGGTCTCTTGCATTGGCAAGCTGATTCTGGTAACACTAGCGACACTTGGGAAGCCCCTGTGTATTTGGCTGAAGGAGATGAAATCAGGACAGTGAACAAATATTTGGACCTTTATGTTCACTGCGGCACTGTTCACAATAGCCAAGATGTGGAAACAGCCTGAGTGTGTTACTGATGGATGAAAGGATAAAGAAAATATATATATACACACACGCTCGTGCTCTTTGCCACCCTGTGGACTGTAGCCCGCCAGACTCCTCTCTCCACGGGATTCTCCAGGCAAGAATACTTGACTGGGTTGCCATGTCCTCCTCGAGGGGATCTTCCTGACCCAAGGATCAAACCTGGGTCTCCTGCACTGGCAGCTGGAGTCTTTACCACTGAGCTACTTGGGATGTCTAGAATACTGCACAGCAACTTAAAAGACTAAGGGGGCTGTGTGTGCTGATATGGAAATGTAGCTGACATGACCCTCTGGGGCGTTCCTGGGACAGACCCCGACCCCTGTCGTCTGCCCCAGCTCCTGTCTGAAGTACGTAGATCATAGTATCTGATGCAGACTTCTTCAGTTGTTTTACAAATGCTAAAACCCCCAGCAAACGGAACATGTTAACTACTTGATGCCCACGAGCCTTCAGTCTCTACTTTCAAGTCCTGGATCAAAGAGATGCTCTTATAACCGAAGGATGTCTTCTCCTCTTTCAGAAATAAGCGAGGTCCATTCCTGCTCTTCGTGTCTCTGCTGCATGTCCATATCCCCCTGGTGACCACAGAAAGGTTCCTTGGGAAAAGTCAGCATGGCTTGTATGGCGACCACGTGGAGGAGATGGACTGGCTCGTGGGTAGGTCAGCCCACGGCCAGGCTTCATTAGTTCCCGGCCTTCCCTTGATGGCGGGGTGACAGGTACAGGACCACCCCGGGAGCCAGCCTTCAGTGAAAACTCAAAGACAAAGAGGACGATTCTCCCAGATCATCCACAGACTCCTTCTGCGTTTCTGATTTCTTCTGTCTGCTTTTGCACAACGGCGTCCTTCTAAAGTCTGTGATTGAACGCTGTCACACCAGGACTTCCCTGGTGGTCCAATGGTGACGACTTCACCTTCCAACGCAGGGGGTGTGGGTTCAATCCCTGATCAGGGAGTTAAGGTCCCACATGCCTCGTTTCCAAAAAACCAAACATGAAATAGAAACCATATTGTAGTACATTCAATAAAGAGCTTAAAAATTAAGCTTTAGTCGCTCAGTCGTGTCTGACTCTTTGCGACCCCATGGACTTCAGTCTGTCAGGTTCCTCTGTCCATGGGATTCTCTAGGCAGAAGAATACTGGAATGGGTTACTATGCCCTCCTCCAGGGGATCTTCCCGACCCAGGGATCAAACCTGCGTCACCTGCATTGGCAGGCGGGTGGGTTCTTTTACCATTAAGCCACCTGGGAAACCCTCAGAAAGGAGATGTCGTGTTGAATTCTCAGATGCTGTTTCATTTACGTTGCCCTGAAATGCTCCGTCTTTCCCAAAGGGGAGATTCTGAATGCTGTTGAAGAACATGGTCTGAAAAACAAGACTCTTACGTACTTCACCTCTGATCACGGGGGACACTTGGAGGCAAGAGATGGACACGTCCAGCTGGGCGGGTGGAACGGAATATACAGAGGTAAGGCCCACAGGCATTGAGTTTCCAGGGTAAAAATCTCTTTACATTGGTACTTTTAAATATCTGACATGAGGGACTTCCCTGGTGGTCCACTGCCTAAGACTCTGCACTTCCATTGCAGGGGACACGGGTTCGATCCCTGGTCAGGGAACTAAGATCCCACGTGCCTTTCAGCATGGCCAAAAAACCTTTTAGAAATAAAATGAATAAAATAAAATTTGATACAGTCCATCTGAATTATTCTGGAGAAGGAAATGGCAACCCACTCCAGTATTCTCACCTGGAGAATCCCATGGACAGAGGAGCCTCATGGGCTACAGTCCGTGTTTGCGTGCTCAGCCGCTCAGTCATGTCTGACTCTATGCAACCCCACAGACTGTAGCCCGTCAGGCTCCTCTGTCGATGGGATTCCCCAGGCAAGAATACTGGAGCGGGTTGCCTTGCCCTCTTCCAGGGGATCTTCCCAGCCCAGGGATCGAACCAACATCTCTTACATCTCCTGCATTGGCAGGTGGGTGCTTTACCACTAGCACCCGTGGGCTCCAGCGATGGGGGGCAAAGAGTCGGACACCACGGAGCGACTGAGCGCACACACTGGATACACAGGTACATCTGGGTGTGTGCCTAGGCTGGAGCATCTCCTGAGAATGCAATGGCATCATTCCCTTCCAGGTGGCAAAGGCATGGCCGGCTGGGAAGGCGGGATCCGGGTCCCGGGGATATTCCGGTGGCCCGGGTTCCTGCCGGCCGGCCACGTGGTCCATGAGCCCACCAGCCTGATGGATGTCTTCCCCACCGTGGTCCAGCTGGCGGGCGGCCAGGTGCCCCAGGACAGGTACACTCCTCTCTGCGTCCTGAGAGAGCCCCCTTCCTTCGTCCATATTTTAGGGGAAAACATTCTACAACAGGAGAACGTTTAAAATAGTCTCCCATGTAGGGGACAGGCTGATGTGAAATGACCACACCCCGGAAAACAAGGCTAAATGAACTATTGGGTCCAGTGACTTGTTTAGATTTTTTTCTGGTAAAAGTTTACATTTTGGCATCACAATCCGGAGATCCAGTTGTCAGAATGCGACATCTGCTATTAATCTTCTGCAATGCAATCTTGCCCACGTGTTGGTGCGACTATGAAATTCAAAATTTTTTTTTTTTAAGTTTATTATTTTTATTTTTAGGCTGTGCCACACAGCATGTGAGATCTTAGTTCCTGGACCAGGGATCAAACCTGTGTCCCCCGTGCACTGCAAGCTCAGAGTCTTAACCTTGCTGGACCACCAGGAAAGTTCCTTGAAAATATGATTTAAAAATGATTATGTCCCTCGATACACACCCAAAAAGCCCCTCTCATACATGAGACAAAATAGAAGTAAATATCTTGATACAAGATTGGATTTTACTTTGTTTAGGATTATCAATAAGGGACTCCCCTAGAGCTCCAGTGGTTAGGAATCCACATTTCCACTCACAGGGGGTATGGGTTCGATCCCTGCTTGGGGAACAAGGATTCTACCTGTCACCCCCTCCCCCGCAAAAACAAACCTGAGAAAAGATAACCAATAAATATTTGTGTATGATGGATAATAATATAAGGTACTTTATCCCCTAGTTCTTACTGCCCCCCTAAAAAAGCCATCTTATTAATTTTTTAGTTTAGTAGTATTTTTAGTTCAGATTTCTCTGGAGAGAGAGAGCCAACAGTACATATGCGTGTGTGTGTGTGTGTGTGTGTGTGTGTGTGTGTGTAAGTAGTAAGGGCTCTGCTGGTGGCTCAGATGGTAAGGAGTGCCTGTCTGCAACGCAGGAGACCCAGGTTCGATCTTTGGGTTGGGAAGATCCCCTAGAAGAGGACATGGCAACCCACTCCAGTCTTCTTGCCTGGAGAATCCCATGGACAGAGGACACTGGCAGGCTTCAGTCCATGGGGTCGCAATAAGACATTTATCATAAGGAATTGGCTCATGCAGTGGTAGAGACTGGAAAATTGAAATTTGATGTTGGGGAGGCTGTAGAGTGCAAACTCAGGAGAATTTCTGTATCATTGTGTTGAGGGAGAGTTTTCTCCAGCAGACCTCAGATTTGTTTTTGACAGCCTTCAACTGATCGGACCAGGCTCACCCTCCTAAACCCAGGGCGACCTGCTTTACTCAAAGCCTTGCTGATTGTAGATGTTAACCTTACCTACTATATATAAAACAGATAACCAGCAAGGCCTGGCTATACTGCACAGGGAACTCTGCTTAATGCTCTGTAATCAACTAAATCAGAAAAGAATTTGAAAAAGAATACATACATGCCTTACGTATCACTGATTCACTTTGCCATATACCTGAAACACAGTGTTGTTCATCAACTATACTCCATTGGAAAACAAAATTCAAAAATACATAAAATGAAAAATATAAATAAAAGGTTTCTGTTCCCCTAGACTTCAGCCTAGGGGCACGGGCAGCCCAGCTGGAATTTAAGAAGACTTGGTGTTAATATCTGCAGTCAGCATGGTGTGTGTTGTTGTGTCTGGGTGTGTCTGTGTGTCTTCTATTTATGACGTGCTACGTGCAACCTGGGCAGCCTCCGGGAGGTGGGGCGTGTCTGATCCACTGTGTGTTATCTGGGGTCCTGGCAGCCTTGGGGTTTCGAAGGTCCCAGGTCCACAGTGCTGCCCGCACAGCCTCAGTCTCAGTCCCTCGTGTGGTCTCTTCCTTGAATCAGGGTGATTGACGGCCGGAGCCTGCTGCCCCTGCTGCGGGGAGATGCTGAGCACTCGGCACACGAGTTCCTGTTTCATTACTGCGGGCAGCATCTCCACGCCGCCCGCTGGCATGAGAAGGACAGTAAGTACACACCTCCCCACGCCTCGGCAGGTGCTGGTCTCAGTCAGGGTCCTCCAGAGAAATGGAACCTGGAGGATGTGTGGGTGCCCGGGTGGATGGATGGGC
>SNSB01003793.1:310632-324104 GCA_012922965.1 Capreolus pygargus | reverse complement strand
GATGAATGGGTAGATAGATGGATGGAAGGATGGATGGATAGGTGGGTGGGTGGGTGGATGAATGGATAGATAGATGGTGGTTGGTAAATAGATACGTAATAGATGAAAAAGATGATGTGATAGGTGAATAGACAGAGAAGTAGATATACACAGATAATAGATGAATAGGTAGATAAATAGTTTAGATACGTATACAGGGCTCCCCTGTGGCTCAGATGGGAGATGAGAGAGCCGGGTGTCCGCGCAGCTGATGGGGGACCGTCTCCGTTTCCCGTAGGCGGAAGGCTCTGGAAGGTCCATTACATCACGCCCCGCTTCCACCCCGAGGGCGCCGGCGCCTGCCACGGCCGCGGCGTGTGCCCTTGCTCGGGGGATGGCGTGACCCACCACGACCCGCCGCTGCTCTTCGACCTGTCCGGGGACCCGTCCGAGGCCCGGCCCCTGCCCCCCGACGCCGGGCCCCTGTACCGCGAGGCGGTGGCCCGCGTGGGCCGGGCGGTCCGGGAGCACCGGGGGTCCGGGAGCCCGGGGCCTGCGCAGTTCTCCTTCCGCCATGTGGCCTGGAAGCCGTGGCTGCAGCCCTGCTGCGGGGCCTTCCCGTTCTGCGCGTGCTCCCGGGACGCGGACCCCGGGGAGACCTGACCTCGCTGCTCCCGAGGCCACGGCACGGGGTGGGCGAGGAGGCAGGGAAAACGGGACCCCTGTGTGCGCTCGGGGACGGAAAACGGGAGCAGCCGCTGGGACAGCAGGCTGGAGGGTCCTCCAACCACCGAAAAATGGAACTACCCCAGGATGCAGCAGTCCCAGCCCTGCATGCGCGCGCGCGCGTGTATGAGAGAGAGTCCCTCGCTCGTGTCCAACTCTATGCGACCCCATGGACTGCAGCCCTCCAGGCTCCTCTGTCCATCGGATTCTCTCGGCAATACTGTAGTGGGCCGCCATTTCCTCCTCCAGGGGATCTTCCTGACCTAGGGATCGAACTGGAGTCTCCTGCATTGCAGGCAGATTCTTTACAACTGAGCCCCCAGGGAAGCCCTGAGTATTTCTCTGCAGGAGAGGAAATCAGGATATTGAAGACTTATTTGCACCTCTGTGTTCACGGCAGTGCTATGCACAATATCCAAGACAAAATAACAACCCAAGTGTGTTATCGATGGATGAATGAATACAGAAAATATATGTAGACACACATGGTCATGGTCTTTGTGACCCTGTGGATTGTAGCCCACCAGGCTCTTCTGTCCATGGGATTCTCCAGCTAAGAACACTGGAGTGGGTTGCCATTTCCTTCTCCAGGGGATCTTCCCGACCCGGGGATCAAACCTGGGTGTCCTGCATTGGCAGGCAAGTTCTTTACCAGTGAGTCACCAAGGAAACCCACACACACACACACACACACACACACACTCACACACGAATATTACTTGGCCACAAAAAAGAAATCTTGTCACTTGCAGCAATGGGCTTCCCTGGCTCTGCCTGCTATGTGGGAGACCTGAGTTCAGTCCCTGGGTGGGGAAGACCCCCTGGAGGAGGGCATAGCAACCCACTCCAGTATCCTTGCCTGGAGAATCCCACGGACAGAGGGGCCTGGTGGGCTACAGTCCACGGAGTCGCAAAGAGACACGACTGAGTGACTGAGCAGACAACAGGTGAACCTTGAGGGCATTATGCTAAGTGGAGTAAGTTGGGCAGAGAAAGACAACTATCTTATGCTCTCACATCTGTGTGGAATTGAAAACAATAAAGTTACAGGTACAGAGAGCAGACTGCTGCGTGTCACACACTGGGGAAGCGGGTGGTGATGGGAAGACACTGGACATACCTCCAAGTAGAACATGGATAAGTACTTGTTGAAAACCTGCAAACTTTCATGCCACCTATAAAGCCAGTGATTCAAACGGGAATGTTTAATTTAGAGGTTCCGCTTGGCTTCGTTGAACATAGTATTTTTTTTTTTTAATGTGGACCATTTTTTTAAGGTCTTTATTGAATTTGTTCCAGTACTGCTTCTGTTTTATGTTTTGGTTGTTTGACCCCGAGGCAAGTGACAATCTTAGCTCCCCAACCAGCAATCTTAACCACTGCACCACCAGGAACTCATGTATTTCTTAAAAACAAAAACAGGTTTTTAGGTTTATGCATTTTCACCTTCTTTGGGTCTTTTTCTTCTTTTCCTCCATTACAACTTTCTGACGCACTCCTCGTGAATGGCATTCATTTTGAGTCAGACCTTTTAAATGTTACGCATTTCCATGGTAATCAGTCGTAAAACTGGTTCTGAGAATAAACAAGTGTTTTCTCAGCAGATGGGTGCCTGGCGGGTGGGAAAATGGGGAAAGACACCCCCCAGGAGAAGGGGGCTTCCCCTGCAGACCCCAAGTGCAAAGAAAACAGCCTTGAGCCCCAGGAGTGTGGAAAGCTGGGAGGCATCACCCGGGAACTTGGGGCACAGAGCTGATGCACGGCTGAACTGAACAAACTCGATCTTTGTCTCCCGGGCGCCTGTAAGTCTGGTCTTTTAACTCTGGGCAAGGGGATTTACTAGCATCAGGTCAAAGTTCACGAGTGTCCCCGAGGACCCCAGAGTCTGCTTCTTAAGAGTTTCCATGGTTAACAACTGGCCCAACCGGTTAGGCAGGCCCGGCACCAGGACTTAGGGAGGCGTGGCCGGCCCCTCCCCTCCGGTATCTGTGTGTGTGTGTGTGTGTGTGTCCGGGTTCCATGGTTAACAACTGGCCCAACCGGTTAGGCAGGCCCGGCACCGGGACTTAGGGAGGCATGGCCAGACCCTCCCCTCTGGCATGCGCGCGCGCGCGCGTGTGTGTGTGTGTGTGTGTGTGTGTGTCCCGGAGCTTGCTCAAACTCCTGTCCATCGAGTCAGTGATGCCATCCAACCATCTCATCCTCTGTCGTCTCCTTCGCCTCCTGCCCTCAATCTTTCCCAGCATCAGGGTCTTTTCCAATGAGTCAGTTCTACATATAAGCACACAGCACTGGAATTCCGAGAGGTCTCTATCAACATGCACCTTTCTGCCTACGGGTGTGCAGGGGCCTCGGCACTGTTTGTGGAAAAGGCCGTCCTTTCTCTGTGGCCGAGCCTCTGCGCTTGGGCGGACCCTTGCCTTCGTGTGTGGGGAACAGTGATGTCGGAGGTGGATGGCCTCCGGGTTAGACGTGAACGACTGGCCTCCTGGGGTGCATTTCGTGGGGCCCGGAAGACGTGGGCTTCAGGCTGGAAGCTTAAAACCAGCGTGCTGTGCGCACTTCCCGAGATAAGGAGATAGGCCAGGCTCCTATCAGGGATGTACCGTCGGCCTCAGAAACAGGGTAACTGGCCAGCGTTTGTCTCTGGTAAACATCTCAAGGGAAGAGTCAAGGCAAGGGCACAGAGCCACAAAACCCCGTGTGACTGAAAGCTTGAGGGATCTCCATTTACCCCTCTTTGGGGACAAGCGAAACACTACGCGTGCTCTCCTTGAGGAGGGTCCACAGTCAGCGGGTCACGCCAGACCATAATGAGTCTTGCTGCTCCCAGAAGCCTTCACTGCGAGACCCATCTTGCCCGAGGGGTGCGTGTGCACACCCCAGGGGAGGGTCCCGGGGTAGGCCAGGTGTGTGAAAAGAAAGCAGGTAATGGACCTGAATGAAGACAAAGACCCGGAAGAGCTGCCTTCTATAAACATCTTAACCGCCTGGGACTGGGCTGCTGCTCTCTGGGAGGGGGGAATGCCCACACCCTCTGTCTCCCCTTAAGCCTGTCTCTCTTGCTTCTGTTGTAACTAAAGGAACCACTTCTGCCTGTGCTGTCTCACTTGTTAATGCTGTGTCTCTAATAAAAAATTTTATACCTGCATTTACAGTTTCTGCCTCCGAGATAAACGCATTTTTCACTGGGGGCAAAGTTCTAGGGAGAAATAGCTTCTAGCCTCGTAGCCCTTGTGGTTGCATTGGCTAGCATTCCTGGTTCTCATCCAGGATGCCCATCTGTGGGCAGGGAATTAAGATCTGGCTTGCCTTGGGTGCGTGCTCAGTCACGTCAGTCATGTCTGA
The DNA here is from genome assembly GCA_012922965.1 of Capreolus pygargus. Classification (NCBI taxonomy): domain Eukaryota; kingdom Metazoa; phylum Chordata; class Mammalia; order Artiodactyla; family Cervidae; genus Capreolus; species Capreolus pygargus. The sequence goes on along the minus strand of SNSB01003793.1, from coordinate 320,051 downwards.
CTGTCTGCGACCCCATGGACTGCAGCCCGCCAGGCTCCTCCCGCCATGGGGATTCTCCAGGCAAGAAGACTGCAGTGGTTTGCCGTGCCCTCCTCCGAGGGATCTTCCTGACGCCGGGGTCGAACCCAAGTCTCAGGCAGCTCCTGCGTTGTAGGCGGATTCTTTACCGCTGACCCACCGGGGAAGCCCACTGCTGCCTTGATGAGATCAATAGAAGCCCATGCTCAGGGTATTGAAAATTAAATGATCAGGACATCACGCACTTAAGTCTACAATACTGGGAGTTTTCTGTACTGGTCTTTGACTGCTACTGAAGCCTGGAAAGTCTATAAAAAGGTTTCCTGGAGGAGGACATGGTCTTGATGAAAAGCTGAGATCTAGGCAGGTTTACAGAGAGTGGGTGTATTAGTTTCCTGGACTGATTACAACAAATGACCACAAACCAGGGGACTTAAAACAGCAGACATCCATCTTCCCCTGGTCCTGGAGACCAGACGTCTGAGGTCAAGGGGTCCCAGGGCTGAGCTCCCTGCAGAGGCTCCAGGGGAGGGTCCTCCCTGCCTCGTCCAGCTTCTGGGGGCTCCAGGCGTCCATCCCTGGGCTGGTGGCCGCCTCCCTCCCGTCTCTGCCTCCGTCTCCACGTGGCTTCTCCTCTGTGTCCCCGTCTCTCCTCTCTTACCTAAGCACACCTTATACAAGGCTTTGAAAACAAACCAGTACCAGGGTTTCTTCAGAATTTGTTTTCCTGCCATTTTCTTTTTTCTGTCTCAGGCTGCCATGGTTATATTTTTACAAACGTCTTACAGAGACTCCTGGTTCCTTGAACAGTAAATAATCAAAAAAATAGTTCTTGGATGAGTTACTACATGAGTCGTTCCAAGAACTGGAAAGGAAAGGTTGTGGGGGAGGGTAAAAATGTCCTTGAGAAATCACTTTAAAAGGGCAAGTCTTTCAACATCTGCTACAAACCACCCGGCCAGAGAAATATTTGTGAGCCTCTGTTGATACCAAGGAGTGGCCTCCCAGAAATATTATTTGATATGACAAGCAGCAACAGGCTGTCAGAGTTATTAACTAGCCCCACCAGGAAATCTGTGCATGCATGTGGCAGACAGGAGTTCACGAGTTCAACCATGGTGGGGGACCTGCTGGAGAAAAAGATGTGTGACTTTTCTTTCTTCAATTAGCTTTATTTATTCTTTTGGCTGTGCCCTGCAACATGGGGGATCTTAATTCCCCAACCAGGGACTGAAACCACGCCTCCCTTCAGCGGAAGAGAGGAGTCTTAACCAATGGAACACTGGGGAAGTTCCTTTTCCCCAGATTTACAGAGGTGTCACCGACATACTCTGCGGTGTAAATTTACGGTTGCAACACAAAGATCTCAAATATGTATAAATGGGTGGCACTGCTGGTAAGGAATCCGCCTGCCAATTCAGGAGACGTGGGTTCGATCCCTGGGTCAGAAGCATCCCCTGGAGGAGGGTGTGGCAACCCACTCCAGTTACTCTTGCCTAGAGAACCCCACGTCATGTCACCAAATGGTCACCACCAGATGTTAGCTGACACTTCCATCGTTATCAGCTACCCTTTCTTTGTGGTGATGAGAAATTTTAAAATCGGCTCTCCCAGCAACTCCTCAGTATGTAATAGTCTTATCATTCGCTTTGATCAGCGTGCTATACGTGAGTTCACCTTGTTCTATGTTCTGAGTTCCATCCTCACCCACAGGCTGTGTCTCCATGACACCAAGTCCCACGTTTGTCTCTACTATTAGCAATTTATTCTTGGGTCAGCCCACTGCTACATTTTCTTTTTTTTTTTTTTTTAAGTTAAAAAAACTTTATTTTCGGTGTTTTGTTGCTTTACAACGTTCTGTTACTTTCTGCCGAACAGCAAAGTGAATCAGCTATACGACTCCATTGGACTGCAGGGAGATCCAACCAGTCCTTCCTAAAGGAAATCAACCCTGGATATTCACGGGAAGGACTGATGCTGAAGCTGAAACTCCAGTCCTTTGGCCACCTGATGGGAAAAGCTGACTCACCGGAAAAGACCCTGATGCTGGGAAAGATTGAAGGCGGGAGGAGAAGGGACGACAGAGGAGGAGATGGTTGGATGGCATCACCGACTCAACAGACATGAGCTGAAGCAAACTCCGGGAGATGGTGAAGGACAGGGAAGCCTGGAGTGCTGCGGTCCATGGGGTCACAGAGTCAGAGACGACTTCGTGACTCAGCAACAAACACATGTATCCCCTGGTTTTTTTTTTTTTGGATTTCCTTCCCATGTAGGTTACTACCAATTCTGAAAAACCCATTTCGTTATTTTAATTAATAGTAAGACAGACTAAGCCAGCCACATTCCTACCAATGGCATTCAGAAGACTCAGAACACATCCAATAACCCAAGAAGGAGACCAAACTGCCATCCTAAGATTTTAATTGCAATGTGCTGGCCTTCATCCAGACGTGAGGACAGACCTCATAATGCGGGAGAGAGGTCCAAATTGAGCCTAGACTTGAAGCCAGTGAGCCATCGGACCATTCGTATGGAGGGTCATCTTTGGAGAAGCTGGACTCCGATGTTCACCCTCCGGAGTTCTCTTCTCATGGACATAGAATCCGCCTTTTATATCTTATAGTCCAACATCATGTTTCCCCAAAACAAACCTAAGGGATTACTCTGATGGATGGCAACCCCGCCCCCCACCCAAGGAGTTTGTCCCCACGGCTCTTTCCTAATAGCCCCTGAAGCATCATAGGTATGAAACCAACCAAGACACCAGGTCATTCACCCACAGATAAAAAATAAAAGCCCCCAAAAATAAAAGCCCCTCCATAGCACGCGCCTCTCACACCTCTCTCCGAAGTCCACTCGGATCCCACGTGGATTTGAACAAAGCCGTCTCAACCTTCCAAATCCATGTGATGATTTTCAACAGTACGCATTGTGTCTGAAGACTCAAGTCGTGTCTGACTCTTTGCAACCCCATGGCCGGTAGCCCCCCAGGCTCCTCTGTCCATGGGGTTCTCCAGGCAAGAACACCGTAGTGGGTTGCCATTTCCTCCTCCCAGGGATCTTCCCGAGCCAGGGATCAAACCTGAGACCCCCTGCAGATTCTTTACCACTCAGCTACCTGGGGAATCGATAAATAAACCAGTCAACCATTTAAAACCTACATCTTGTCTTTACTACGGCGACCCATGTCCAGCTTTGATTATCTTTGTGGTGGCCAGCATCTCCTCCTCCTTAGGACGGCAGCTGACATCTGGCTTTAATTATCCTTGCGGTGGCCACCCACAGAGACCTCCACGAGAGGGTCTGAAACACTGCATTCATTCCCAGCACTAGGATGCTTCTGAAGTAAGGCTCTCTGGTGGAATCACGGCGTCCAGGGTCACAAAACGGAGGACTGTCCCCACACAGCTGAGCTGCAGCGGGGCTCACCGAGGGCCGCGAGTGCATGCTGTGAAGTGAGGTAGTGAGACCCAGCAGAGGGCAGCCCCGTGTCCTCAGGCCTGCACGGATTCGCCTCCAGAGAAACAGCCCGCCCGCATCCAGTCGCCGTGAGCACGTGACCAGCGGACACACTTGGGTGTAAACCCTGGGTGCTTATTCCTGCGTGCTCAGTGTCACGTGGCAGCCTGGATGGGAGAGGAGTTTGGGGGAGAATGGATACACATCTATGTCTGGCTGAGGCCCTTCGCCATCCACCTGAAACCCTCACAACACTGATCGGCTACATCCCAATACAAAACAAAAAGTTCAAAATGAAAAAAAAAAAAACAAACTGGAGTGGGTTGCCATTTCCTTCTCCAGGGGATCTTCCCCACCCAGGGATCGAACCCGTATCTCCTGCGTTAGCAGGCGGGGTGCTTTACCACTACCACCACCTGGGATGTCTTCTACACCAGCAGGTAAACCAGTTTGGAAGAGGTCGTCTCTCCCAAGCCAGCTAGAATCTCCTTCCAAATATTTCTGACGTGTCCCCACGCAGACTGTGTCAACACACCTTGAAGTCCCCCTGGGTATTTCTGCAGAAGAGAAAGCACAGCCGTGGTGTCTCTCGGCCACTCGGCAAAATTCACGCCACAGTCACACTCAAGACATCCAAACGTTGACCCCGTCTTCAAGAAAAGGACTTAGTCATTCTGGAAGGTTTTCAGGGAGCTTAATACTTTTCTGAGTGCTATGTGTTTGAAGATCTGCAATGCTTCAAGCTAACCCTACATAGGACGGACGTGGTCCCATCTGTCCAGGAGAAAATCTTGAGCGCCTTCAAGCAAGTCCAGAGACCTGAGATTGACCAGAAGGCTATCTTCATGTTCCCTTTTGCTGTTGGTGGTGGTGGTCAGTTGCTAAGTTGTATCTGACTCTTTGCCAACCCATGGACCGCAGCATGCCAGGCTTCCCTGTCCTTCACCATCTCCCCGAGTTTGTTCAAACTCATGTCCATCGAGTCGGTGATGCCATCCGACCATCTCATTCTCTGGTGCCTCCTTCTCCTCCCACCTTCAATCTTTCCGAGCATCAGGGTCTTTTCCAATAAGTCCGTTCTTCACATCACATGGATAAAGTATTGGAGTTTCAGCTTCAGCGTCAGTGCTTCCAGAGAATATTCAGGACTGATTTCCTTTAGGATGGAGTGGTTGGATCTCCTTACAGTCCACGGGACTCTCAAGAGTCTTCTCCAACACCACAGTTCAAAAGCATCCATTCTTTGGCGCTCAACTTTCTTTATAGTCCAACTCTCACATCCATACGTGACGACTGGAAAAACCATAGTTTTGACTTAGACGGACCTTTGTGGGCAAAGTGATGTTTCTGCTTTTTAATACACTGTCTAGGTTGGTCATAGCTTTTCTTCCAAAGAGCAAGTGTTTTTTAATTTCACGGCTGCACTCACCATCTGCAGGGATTTGCCAGCAAGGCATAAAGGAGACAGGACCTCCCCGGGGAAGCCCCAGAGGCGTGGGGACCTGGGGTCACGCGGGGCTTCGAGCTGGGTTTTGGGCGGGCCACGGGGGCGGAGAGAAGGCACTCGGGCAGATCGACCATAAACAGGCACGTGGTGAAGACCTCCTCCTCGGAAAGGGCTTTGGACGCGGACGGAACGGGACCGCTCACCCGAACGGCGCGGTCAGTGCAGGAAGCGGTCCAGCTTTTCCTGAATGCGGGCGAAGGCGTCCTTCCCCAGGTAATCCATCCGCCCCTCCTCCCACTTTCTCCGCTCCTCCTCGGGGCTCGGGACCTTGGGCTTCTCTTCGATGGAGATCTGGGAGACGGAAATGGTCAGGTCCACCTGGGGAAAGACAAAGCCACAGGGAGATGCTTGTGAGCCAGGAAGAGGGGGCCGTCACCGGACCCCAGACCTGCTGGTGCCTCACACTGGGACACCCAACCTCCAGAGCTGCGGGAAGTAACATTTCGTGTTATTCGGGAGCCACCCAGACGGGGGGCTTTTTTTGTTACAGCGGCCTCCACAGACCAAGGCACAATTAAACAAACATCAATACCAATTTTACCCTCCGCCCAGCAGTCAGCTCTTGAGCTATATTTGCTCCGACTAATATCAACCCTGAATGTGCACTGGAAGGACTGATGCTGAAGCTGAAGCTCCAATACTCTGGCCACCTGATGCGAAGAGCCGACTCACTGGAAAAGACCCTGATGCTGGGAAAGATCGAAGGCAGGAGGAGAAGGGGACGACAGAGGACGAGACGGTTGGACGGCATCACTGACTCGATGGACATGGGTTTGAGCGAAGTCTGGGAGACGGTGAAGGCACCCCTGGTTTTCACTATTGTCACTCCAGGGAAACCCCTGGCGTGCTGCCAGGACACGACTTAGCGAGTGAACAGCAACAATGAGAACAAAAAGTGTTATTACGTCACAGTTAGAAACAGGAGCCATCAACTTGCTTAAATGCATCATCACAGAGCCTGAAATTTAAGACCAGAGCATCTGTAAAAGGTGGTCTTAGCAGGAAAGCATCTTTCATGTCCTTCTGCAAGAAGAAATCAATGCATGCTGGATTAGGATCAAAACATCTCCCCGCCCGCCCCTCCAGTTTCCCAGGTTTTACAGTTGTGCATCATCTCCCAAGCTCAGGGTGCAGAAAACACAGCCCAGCCCCTTCAGGTCAATTAAACTCTGCAGAACAGCGTTGCAAGAGAAAACGGGCGTGATGATCAGAGCTGAGGACAGGAAAGCGGGTGGACCGACCCCTGAGGGCAAAGGCCAGAAAGAAGCCAGGTGAATCTGAGACAGCGGGAGAAGAATGAAAGTTCTCATCTCAACAAGCAAGGTTGAAATCGAGGTAACACCCGTGCGTGGACACAGCTGGCCGCTGCAAGAGCCCACAGCGCCCATCACGGGAGCTGGGAGAGGTGAACGGTTGGGACAGGGGACACCACCTCTAGAGCGTCCTGGGGACTGGGGTCCCTGCTGACATCCTCAGGGGGCTCCCGGCTCGGTTCCAAGGTGTCCTGGGGTGGGGCACCTCCCGTGTTCTCCGCCTGCCGCTGGAAACAGAATTGTTGCATCGTTAGTCTGCAGGGGGCTTCCCAGAACCAGAACGAGAGAGAACTCTTTCTCTTTAGGATCAAACAAATGGGTCGTGCAAAAAAAGAAAGAGCCATTTAGGGGGACCCCTGCGCCCCAGTGGTCCAGTGGGTGGTATAGCAGTGGTTTAGTCCCTCAGTCGTGTCCTCCTTTCTGCGACCCCGTGGACTGCAGCCCGCCAGGCTCCTCTGTCCATGGGATTCTCCAGGCGGGAATACTGGAGTGGGTTGCCATTTCCTTCTCCAGGGGATCTTCCCACGTCAGGGATCCAAACCAGGTCTCCTGCACTGCAGGCGGATTCTCTACCCATTGAGCCCTGGTCCACTGGTTGGAACGCCTCCTTTTCACTGCCGAGGGCCCTGGCTCGGTTTCTGATGGGGAAACTAAAATCTCGCAAGCCACTCAGCACAGGCAAAAGAATAAACAAACAAACAAACAAACACATTTTTTTAAAGTCATTTGGTGTGATTTACTACTCTGAACTTTCCTCTTACTTTCTGCACAAGACGAGATGCTGACATCTGTCATGTGATGTAAGGGTTAACTTTTCAAAGGACAAGATTGGGACTGACATATATACACTGTTGATGCTATATATAAAACAGATAACTAACAAGGACCTGCTGTCCAGCCCAGGGAACTCTGCTCAATACTCTGTAATAACCTTATGGTCACCAGGGGGAAGGGTGGGGGAAGGGATAGTTAGGTGGTTTGGGATGGACATGGACACACGGCCGTATTTAACAAGGAAAACCAGCAAGAGCTTGCTGGACAGCACAGGGAAGTCTGCTCAACAGTCTGTAATGACCTACCTGGCAAAAGAATCTGAAAAAGAATAGATACATGTATATGTAGGGGCTTCCCTGGGGGCTCAGGGGTAAAGAATCTGCCTGCCAACACAGGAGACATAAAAGACTCGGGTTCGATCCCTGGGTCGGGAAGATCCCCTGGAGGAGGGCACGGCAACCCACTCCAGTCTTCTTGCCTGGAGAATCCTGCAGACAGAGGATCCTGGCGGGCTACAGTCCATGGTATCGCAAAGAGTCAGGGACACGACTGAGCGTCTAATAGTTCTCTATTCCTTCCTAAAGCAAGATAGAAGGGAAACTCAGGGATTTAGGCGGGCAAAAACCCAGGTGTCTTATCCACCTGGAAAGTAAAGTGATTCATGAACAACACAAGGAGGGGAAACCATTCAGAAATGTCACGGGCTAGAGGAGAAACACATGGGGCGTCCCCTTTGGTGGCCAGCCGACACAGGCGTTGTGTAAGAAGTCCGCCGCTGCGGGCGATGTGGATTCCATCCCTGCTGAGGGAACTCAGATCCCCTGTGTTGCGTGGCGCAGCCATTAAAAAAAAAAAAAAGAGGAAGTAGCAGTGAGTTATACCGAACAGCTTTGGATCTCTGTGAGGTCTGCAAACTGGGGGCAAGGTGTTGACATCGGGTCACGTTGCACTTCAGCACAAGTCTCTATTTCTGGCCAACCTATCGTCTAAAAAGAAAAAAAAGTGAAAGCAAAGTTAGGACAACGCTTCAGGCAGATAACTAAAACCGCCTCATCTGTGTTCGCCTGCCTCCACGGGTGCAAAAACAGCTGAGCTAGAAGCAGGTCAAGGAGATCAAACCGGTCCATCCTAAAGGAAATCACCCCTGAACATTCACTGGAACGACTGATGCTGAAGCTGAAGCTCCAATCCTTTGGCCGCCTGATGCGAAGAGCTGACTCAGTGGAAGAGACCCTGATGCCGGGAAAGATTGGGGGCGGGAGGAGAAGGGGACGACAGAGGATGGGATGGGAGGATGGCATCCCTGACTCAGACTGGGTGGTCAGGTGGCAGAGAGCTTTCCTCCCCTGGGGTTCCCGCAGGTCCGGTGATGGTCCGGTCCCCTGAGGACCTCTTCTGATTTCAGCTGGAATGCCACAGGAAGACAAACCCCACAGAAAACCATGCAAGCAGCTCTTCTCAACTCTTCCCCGGATGGCACGTGGTGAAGACCATCCCAGGGGGCAGGAGATAACTCAACGCGTCTCGGGCGACATCAGGTGGCTTCAGCGTGGAAGCCAAAATTGTTTCTCAAGGAACCGCCTTGGAAGGGGATGGAGCAGAGGAATGGCAGGAATCCTGGGTCATCAGATGACTGCGTAGGGCAGAGCACGCCTCTCTGCCCCCTCGGCTGGGTGTGACGCAGGCCAGAAGCTGACCTGTGTGTACTGGGGGCTGGGATTTTCCCGGGGGCTCAATGGTAAAGAATCTGCCAGGAAATGCAGCAGTTTCAGGAGACCTGATTTCCATCCCTGGGTCGGGAAGATCCCCTGGAGGAGGGCATGGCCACCCACTCCAGTATTCTCGCCTGGAGAACGCCACGGACAGAGGATCCTGGTAGGATGCAGTCCATGGGGTCCTAACGACTCAGACACAGAAAGGCCACTGTTTGAAATAAGCATCCCAGACCCGTCTCTTCCTTATTTACAGGATTTATGAAAACAATCTCTCTTTTTTTTGGTGGTGGGTGAGAGGGGTGGGTTCCCAATTCCCCAAATAAGGAGCCCAGAGTGGGTCATTCACTAGGTGGTCAGTAGGTGGCAGCAACGCAGAATAATAATTGCAAAGATGTCCGCTGTGCTGTGCGGTCGCTAAGTTTGTGTCGGACTCTTTGCGACCCCCGTGGACTGCAGCCCGCCAGGCTCCTCTGTCCATGGGATTCTCCAGGCAAGAATACCAGAGCGGGTTGCTATTGTCTTCTCCAGAAAGATGAGCTTGGAGTGCAAAATAATGAAATATAGGCACAGACACTATAAAAAGGACCCCTTCCTTATAGCTCAGCTGGTAAAGAATCTGCCTGCAAAGCG
>SNSB01003793.1:298826-310622 GCA_012922965.1 Capreolus pygargus | reverse complement strand
GGAGACCTGGGTTCGATCCCTGGGTTGGAGGACCCCCTGGAGAAGGGAAAGGCTACCCACTCCAGTATTCTTGGGCTTCCGTGGTGGCTCAGCTGGTGAAGAATCCGCCTGCAAGGCAGGAGACCTGGGTTCGATCCCTGGGTTGGAGGACCCCCTGGAGAAGGGAAAGGCTACCCACTCCAGTATTCTTGGGCTTCCGTGGTGGCTCAGCTGGTGAAGAATCCGCCTGCAAGGCAGGAGACCTGGGTTCGATCCCTGGGTTGGAGGACCCCCTGGAGAAGGGAAAGGCTACCCACTCCAGTATTCTGGCCTGGAGAATTCCATGGCCTGTGTAGCCTGTGGGGTCGCAAAGTGTCAGACATGACTGAGTGAGTTTCACTTTCACGTCTACCTGGGACCTAAATGTGTAGTTAGGTCTTCTGCCCACTTCCTCCCCCAAAGTTTATTTTTTAAACATTTTTGGTTTATTTGCTTTTGGACACGACTGAGTGACTTTCACGTATAGAAGCGCCATGACTTGCTCAATTTTAGACACACACGCTCATCGGAAAATAGTCAATAGAGACTTTCTTTCTTGTTTGTTTTTTTTTTCCTGGCCACACCTCACAACATGTGGGATCTCCCCAACCAGAGATTGAACCCAGGGCCCCCGGCAGTGGAAGCATGGAGTTCATCAGGGAAGTCCTGATAGACACGTCCTTAAATGCTCATCTCTTCCAGAAACACACCCTGAAATAATGTTTCACCAGCTTCTGTGCACCCATTACTCTGCTCAACTCGACTCATAAAACTAACCACTGCAGTCGGAAAGGTTTTTTATTAGCTTTATTAATTTTAATTTATTTATTTACATATAAATAAATATGTAAATATGTATAAATATTTATAATATACTTATAAATAAATATACGTATTAAAATTTATTTATTTACATTAATAAAACACTATAACATATTCATATTAATTTAGATTTATTTTAATAAAATGATTTCTGTCTTATTTATATTTATTTATAATAATATACTGATATGACTATATTAATAATGTTTTATAGTTAATATATTGATTGTTTATTACATTAATCAATTATGCTATATTATTTATATAAATTATGTTTGTATAGATTAATTTGTTAATCATATTAATATATTAATAGAATTATATTAAATTATAATATATTCCTATTTATATTTATCTATATTTGCATTAATTTGTATTTTGTTTTTATTTATAAAAATATAAAATTATAAAATATAAAATTATATTTTATAAATATAAAATTATAAAATATAAAATTTATATAAAATTTTATAAAAGTATAAAATATAAAATTTATTATAAAATTATAAAATATAAAATTATATTTTATTTATATTTATTTATGTTAACATTAATATAATATGTTATATGAATGCATTTATACTTATTATTTAAATTATATAATCATTTATATAATTATTTCCTTTTATTTATTTATTTATTTTTGAGAGATTCCCCACAGAGTCTGACTATCAAACATTTAACGCGAATGCGGACTCTTCTCAAAAAATCCGGACGAAAAGGCCCTACTGTATGGCAGAGGGCATTATATTCAGCCCCTTGTAACATAACCTGTCATGGAAAACAATCTGAAAGAAAACAAAGAACTGAAGCAGTCTGCTGGACTCGTGAGACTTAACACAATGCGGTGAGTCGAGTATAGTTCTTTTTTTTTTTAAATTCCAACTGCGGGTGTGGCTCCTGAGGGAGCAGGGAGGTGGGTCCACAGGAACGTAAGAGCTTAATCCAGAGTTTTTACATTCCTGCAAGGCAGATGCTTTCTGCTTAACCCACAAAGCCATTTCCTGGGGCCACAGCCCGGTGATGGGAAAGCTTTAGGGTACAGCAGAACAAATTTTAAAAAAAATTTAGGAATAAGCTCACTTCCCAACCACCTCCACGGTCCAAACCAGGGTCTTTTTTTCTTTTTCCTCAATTTGTTTGGGTGGCTATGAATTCACAACTCCAAAATTTTACTAATGCATGGAAGCTGCCTGAACATCACCGATCCCATTGCTGAAGTGTAGAAGAGAAACGTCCCATAGAAACGTTGGCTAAAGATGGGAATGTCCATTGTCTTATCATAATCAAGAAACAGCCCCCGGAAAGCTATTTGCGAGATGACGGGAAAGGACAACGTCCCTTCCACGGGGCCCCCAAATCCCACCCCCATCAGTGAAGTCATGCTAAGTCTCGAGAGCGACAAAGGGGTTTGAAAATGCCTTATATGTGGCAGCCCGGATGGGAAGGGAGTTTGGGGGAGAATGGATGCACGTATATGAATGGCTGAGACCCTACCTACCCTCTGCACTCGGCTCTATGCCAATACAGGGCTTCCCAGCTGGCGGTCGTGGTAAAGAACCCGCCTGCCCGTGCAGGAGACTTAGAGAGGTGGGTTCGACCCCTGGGTCGGGAAGATCCCCTGGAGGAGGGCATGGGGACCCACTCCAGTCTTCATGCCTGGAGCATCCCATGGGCAGAGGAGGCTGGCGGGGCTACAGTCCAGGGGGTCGCAGAGAGTCGGACTGAGCGGCTGAACAAGGGCCTCCCCGCCCTTTTGTGAGACAGCGGTTGTTATTACTGTCACTCATTTCTCAGATGAGCTGACAGGCACCCAGAGAGGTTGGTAAAACTTGCCTCACTTCACACAGCTCGGGCTGGAGGAGCCAGACTCTGATCTCAGGCTTTGGGCCTGAGGCCAGAGATTAATCACGACCGGCTTCCAGTACCACCTGCACAGACAAGCTAGATGCACTCCTCGGACGTGACTGGGCGACATGCATTCACACTGACGCCACAGCAACCTGAAGACAGGTTCCGCCCCTCCCCCGTCCCCGGCGGTCCAGGGAGCATCCCCCGTCTCCATGGTAACCAGTGAGCCTGAACCGCCATCGCCCGGTGCAGAGCATACGTACTGACCTCTTCCGAAGGGCGTGCCGCCAGAGTAGGGATGTTTTCCTCCACCCCCACGGGCTTCTCCGAGCTGTCAGGAGAGCAAGCCTGCCTGGGCCCCTCTGCTGGATTCCCACATGACCCCTCCGCCGTGGCAGCTGCTCCGGAACACTGCACCCCAACGTCTCCGAGGTGAGCCTGCGTAAAAACGTTCACACTTAGCAAAGCTGCCCGTGGTTGCTCAGTCTTGTCCCACTCTCTGCGACCGCATGGACTGCAGCACGCCAGGCTTCCCTGTCCATCACTATCGCCCAGAGCTTGCTCAAACGCATGTCCATCGAGTGGGTGATGCCAGCCAACCATCTCATCCTCTGTCGTCCCCTTCATTCCTGCCCTCAATCTTTCCCAGCATCAGGGTCTTTTCCAGTGAGTTGGCTCTTTGCAACAGGTGGCCAAAGTATTGGAGTTTCGGCTTCAGCATCAGTCCTTCCAGTGAATATTCAGGGCTGATTTCCTTTAGGATGGACGGGTTGGATCTCCTTGCAGTCCAAGAGACTCCTGACCTCTCTACAAATCTCACTAACATCCACGTTCACATTGTTGCTCCAGGTAGGAAGGACCCCACGGCACAGGCTCCCTACACGGCTCTCAGCGTTTCATTTCTTAGAACCACCTGAATCTGCTTTATCGTTCTTATATACAGCCCAGTACCTAGCAGTCGGTCAGCAATAAAGAAACTTGCCTGCAATGCAGGAGACATGGATTTGATCCCTGGGTTTGGAAGATCCCTTGGAGAAGGGAACGGCAACCCACTCCAGTATTCTTGCTGGAGAATCCCATGGACAGAGGAGCCTGGCGGGCTACAGTCCGTGGGGTCGCAGAGTCTGACACAACTGAGCGACTCTATTAAAAAAAGATAACAGCCTAGGCAGACTGCTTGGCGGAAAAGAAAAGCAACTTGCTATCAGCGACAAGAATCTGAATAAACGCCTCTGTGATCGTCTCCAACGGTCAGAGAAAGGTTTTTTTTTTTCTTCTCCTCAATGTTTCGGCCACAATGTACAGCACGGGGAATCTTAGTTCCCCGACCAGGGATCGAACCCTTGCCCTCTGCACTGGAAGGTGAAGTCTTAACCACTGGGCCACTGGAGAAGTCCCAAGCAAGTTTTGGTTCTGGTTGCAAAGTAGCACCCAGCTTCACCAAACAGAAACCGCAGTAAAAACACTGAAAAGTGAACTCTTTTTCAAGGTCCCAATGCACGGATTTGCAGACACCGGACTCCACTGTACAAATAAACGTGCCCGTTAAAAACAGACCAAGAAAGAAAATTTCCCGGGACCTTACCTTAAAAGGTCTTTTGCCTGCCTACTGAAATTCACTGCAGAAACTCCAGTATGGAGAGCATGCAGCGTTATGCTTTAAAAAAAATCAAATGGGTGCCCATCCAGAGCTTGAAAAGCCCTCTTCAGACACCGCCTTCCACGGCCTCTTCAATCAACGACAGAAAGTGGACAATGCCCGCACCAACGGCGTGTGTAATCAGTCATTTCCAGCCACTTAATCAATGAGTGGCTCTTTCCCTGACGAAGCCGGCTAATTTAAATAATTATTTCTGCGTCGGTTTGGTAAACCGAAGCCGCAGTTCTTCTCATGAAACATTCACGATTTTGCATTCCCCCCCAAAAAATAAATAAATTGCCTGCTTCTTTCAGCATCTTCCTACGTGAAATACAGGACATGAATACAGGTGAAAAGTATCACAAGACGTAAAGCTTTGGCGGCTCCTTAATTTCCAACTATGGTTTTTATTTCTTGCGGTGAAATAACGCATCTTTCCTCATCTAATTCCTCTCTGGTGTGTGTCAACATTATTTAATATCTTCTGATTCCCTCATTTTTAAGCAAACATGTCTATAAACGTTGAACTATTCCTGAACGTCCCTGGTGGTGCACTGGCTAAGACTCTGGGCTTCCCATGAGCGGGGACTCGGGTTCGATCCCTGGTCAAAGAACTAGATACCACGTGCTGCGACGAAGACCTGGCGCAACCAAATAAATAAATATTTTTTTTAAAACTGAACTTTAAAAAATATTATTTCTTCCATTATTGTAGTCCTTGACAGATTTTGTTTGTCCTCTTCTAAAGGGAAAGGTTTTTTATCTTCCTTCCCCCGCCCCCAAACTGTCTTGAGATATAATTAACGTACAATATTGTGTAAGTTTTAGGTATATAACATGTTGATTTGATACAATTATATTATGCAAAATGGTTACCACTTGATTTGGGGGGGATGTAATTTACTTTATTGGAATGGAGAACTGTCAAAGAGCTAACACCCTAACTTAACTGAAAAATATTTGTGAGGTCGTAAAACTATGTTATAATTTGAAGTCCAACTTCTTCATCCCAGAAAAAGGACCACAGTTAAAATAAGAAAATAAGTATTTGGATGTTAGAAACAAAAATGCATTTACGACTGTCAAATTTTTACCATTAAAAATGTGATCGGCACAAAAGTGGCCAATAAGTTAAAAACACAACATCTTTTAAGTACCACTTTGAAAGTGACTTTCTTGGAAATAAAGATGTGGTTTACTATTTAAAAAAAACAAAAATTTATGTAGAAAATCAGCCTCTGAAACATTGAGAGATTTTTTTCTTTTTTAATGTAACTCGGTAATTGCTTATAATATCCTATATCTTGGAGAAGGAAATGGCAGCCCACTCCAGTATCCTTGCCTGGAAAATGTCATGGACGGAGGAGCCTGGCGGGCTACAGTCCATGGGGTCACAAGGAGTCGGACACGACTGAGTGACTCACACACATCCTGTGTCTGTCTTTAAAGAAAAAAATTAGAAATGAGAAGAGAAATGAGAAGAACATGGGGGAGTCTGCCTTTGAAGAAAATGCCCAAGTGTGGCTCATAGAGAATTGATCCCCGGTTTTTCTCTTTCTTTTTAATCCCTGGTTTCAACTCCGGGGTTTCAGGATGCTTACCGTGTGACCTGGGGACCCCTGGTGGTCCTTGTTCCGGATATTTTCACAAAGGGGCAAGACGCGACGGTGGTAAATTCCCCACCACTGGTTAAGAAAGGACGTCTGATGCTGGTCGGCCCGCCCGGAGCCCTCCTCCAAAACGGAGCCCGTCTGGGGATTGTACTTGTAGTTCCAAGGCTTCGAGGACCCCAGGAAGTGGACCACCTTCGCGCTGGAGCCAAATCTGAGGAGGAGACACACGGAAAAAACATCTCACTATCCTCTTGCGAGCGACCACGCCCAGAAAGCCAGGGTCAGGGCCCCCTGGCGGCCCAGGGGTGAAGAATCTGCCTCTCAACGCAGGGTACACGGGTTTGATACCTGGTCCCTGAAGATCCCACTGCCTCGGAGCAACAAAAACCCGTGATCAGCAACTCTAGAGCCCGTGCTCCGCAACAAGGGAAACCACTGCAGTGATAAGCCCGGCACCCCGACTGGAGAAAGCCCCTAAGGCAGCAAGGAAGGCTGAGCACAGACAAAAATCAATAAAGTTAAAAAAAAAAGAAAGCCAGTGACCAGCACAAGACTCGTCACAGACAGCGAGCTGCAAACATGCACCTCGACGGCTCAGGGACTATCCTCTTGTGACGGCCACTTAGACTTGCGTTAAAAAATAATAATAATAATTGTTTATAGTCAGTCCACAATGGCAGTCTTTCATATTTCTGTAGACCAAGAAACATAACCAAAACCCACTGGGATGCTCCCCACAACAGAAAGAAT
This sequence comes from Capreolus pygargus, assembly GCA_012922965.1. NCBI lineage: Eukaryota > Metazoa > Chordata > Mammalia > Artiodactyla > Cervidae > Capreolus > Capreolus pygargus. The sequence goes on along the minus strand of SNSB01003793.1, from coordinate 303,929 downwards.
AAATCAGGAGTCTTAGAAAGGTGGGCGGTTTCGTAGCCCAAATCATCTCACCCTGAAAACGGTGACAGATTTAAAAAACAAAAAAATAGATTTTATAGGAGAGAACGAAAACTGCAGACCAGAAAACTGGTTTCTTGGGCAAGATGGAAAATTTTCCCCTCTCGACTTTCGTCTTTTTATTGTTATCACCACTCGCACCAACCTCACAGTTTTGAAAAAGTTTTCTTCTTAATTCATTGCTTTCTTATAAAATTTTCATATTATATTCCCCCCCCCCCCCCAGAGATCTATGTTCTGTATGGCCCACTGTGCCCACTCTGGGACATTCCAGGAGTTAGGATTTTGCCTTCTAATGCAGGAAGTGTGGATTCCATCCCTCACTGTGTCGTGTCCAACTCTTTACGACCCCATGGACTGTAGCCCGCCAGGCTCCTCTGTCCATGGGATTCTCCAGGCAAGGAGACTGGAATTGGTACCGTTGCCTTCTCCAGGGGATCTTCCCAACCCAGGGGTCATACCTGCATATCCTTCATTGGCAGGCAGACGCTTTACCATGTGAGGCACCAGGGAAGCCCTCATACTCACAATTCATGTTGAGATTTGACAGAAAACAACAAAAATCTGAAAGCAATTATCCTTCAATAAGAAAATAAACTAATAAAAAATATATATACTCTGTATAAGCTACATTTTCAAAAAAATTTGTAGTTATATCTATACCTTTCATATTTTCTTAGAAAATCTAACTGCAACTATATATAAAACCCTATTATTTTAAAAATGTATGAAAAGGGACACATCTTTCATATTTTTTCACAAGCTATAACTATCTAAAAAACTCACTGTTTGAAAGCAGGACTGTAGGTGTACGTGGTGTTGCTACTCAGGTTATAGATGAAGGGCAAGTGCTTCTGGATGTCGGCAGTGGACCAGTTACTGAAGAAACTGTTCAGCAAGCCTTGGTCTGCCCCTAGAGAGTTACAGCACAGCCAAAGAAGTTAATGACGAATGGTGTAGTTTTCGCCTCCCTGCACTGGGAGCTCGGAGTCTAAGCCACCGGACTGCCAGGGAAGTCCCTCAAACCCCATCTCTAACTTGCTATTCACAGGTTCGAGGTGGCGGGGAGGAAGTGCCGTTGGGTCAAAGGCGTGGCCACAGCCCCAGTCTGGTCCACAAACGTCCAGCTGCCCCTCAAAGTACCGTCAAAGCTGCCGTGGTCAGTGGCATGCTGTAGCAAGAGGCTGTGCGTCTCCAGCGAGGGTTGGAAGACAAACACCCCGCTGTTGAAGCAATCCGGCCATCCGGGATCCGGGGCCGCAGAGAACTCCCTCCTGTCGAACAGCTCATCGATGTTGGACAGCACCTGGGGAGACAGAGCGTGGGGACCCCGGACGACGTGACGGGAGAGAACCAGTCTGACTCCAGATTGAATCTGGTGTGACCTGAACTACTATACGCGACTGCTTCTGCTACACGTTCATCACTAAAGGGATAAAGCACAAGGCTTCCCAAGTGGCTCAGGGATAAAGAGCCAACCTGCCAATGCAGGAGACGCAAGAGGCGTGGGTTCGATCCCCTGGGCCGGGAAGATCCCCTGGAGAAGGGAACGGCAACCCGCTCTAGTAGTCTTGCCTGCAGAATCCCATGGGCAGAGGAGCCTGCGGGCTGCAGTCCATGGGGTCACAAAGAGTCGGACATGAGTGAGCACACATATCACTAAAGGGATATTGCATTTCAGCTTAAATAATAGACAATGGCCCATCTCTGTCTCTAGGAACCCTGCCTCCAACAGAATGAGCCTTAAGCTAAAATTCCTTTGTTTAGCTCCCAGGAAACATCCTGACCAGGACAAGTTCATCACGAAAGGGAATTTGCCTGCAAGCTTGTCGTTGCTCAGTCACTAAGTTGTGTCCAACTCTTTGAGTCCCCATCAACCACAGCCCTCCAGGCTCCTCTGTCCACGGGATTCTCCAGGCAAGAATACTGGAGTGGGTTGCCATGCCCTTCTCCAGGGGATCTTCCCTACCCAGAGATCGAACCATGTCTTTTGTTACCTAAACATTCCTGATGAAAGTGTTTCAGTATTCACTTACGTAACAAATCACCATCCACAGGCATTACTTTCTGCAAAAATTCCCCAGTCAGTAATGTGTTAACATACAAGTGAGAAATGCAACAGGAACTTCATGATGACCCAGACAATGGTCCATGATGGGACATTTATACCCAATTTTTTCAGTGACCCTCTTCTTTGAGGTTTATATTCCAAAGAGAAGAATGTGTGTATAACATGGCTCCCTCATTTTATTTCAAGGGATTGAAGCAACACCATCTGTGAAACAAAATTATCATGGACAGGTTCTTAAGATCCTCTGTGGAACACTTGAACACTTAATTAGTTGTATTTATTCTCTTTCATCTAGCAAACGTAACCGACAAGACTGGAAATCCATGAACATAGTGGTTTGCAAGTCGATACATTGATGTGTGTTGCTCAGTCGTGCCCAACTCTTTGTGATGCCAAGTCGTGCCCAACTCTTTGTGACGCCATGGATTGTAGCCCACCAGGCTCCTCTGTCCAGGCAAGAATACTGGAGTGGGTTGCTATGCCCTTCTCCAGGGGATCTTCCCAACCCAGGGATCGAACCTAGGTCTCTTGCACTGCACGAATATTCTTTACCATCTGAGTCACCAGGGAAGCCCCAATATATTGATGATATGCTCTTAATTGTATTTATTTTCTTCCATCTAGCAAATGTGACCTATGAGACTGGAAATCCACAAACATGGAGGTTTGCAAGTCAATATGATATCATCCACTGTCTCTGAGAGCTTGACCACTAACAGCACTCCTTTCCAACACACCTATTGGCTTTATACATTGTACTCTGTTTGGAAAAAAAAAATATTACTGTGATTGTTCCTCTGTTCTGATTTTCCTCTCCACCCCTCCATCTTCCTACACTGCTTTTGCACAACCAAGACAACCCAGAACGGATCTCCAACACTCCAACCTCATTTCACATCTCGGCGTTCCAATGGCTGTTTCTGAACATACCTGACCTGGGCTCCCACACCAAGGGTCACTACCCCAAATGACTACAGTGGAGATGCCATAGCTTAAGAAGCCAGGTTTCCAGGCCCACGAGGACTGTATAATTCACGGTACAATCACAGAAGAGTATTTTTCCAATATTTTATTTTGTGTAGATGACATAATGAAATAACTCGCCCTAGGGAAGGAACAGGCCTTCAAGTAACCACGTGTTCTCAGCAACACCACTGGGTGTCTTCTACCCGATGTTGACTGACTAAATGATGTTGGGTGTAGAGATGGACATTCCCTGGTAGGGATCCACCAGCATGGGCTAGCAGCCTGCTAATGGAGAGAGGGGCATGATCTTTGAGTGGGTGGTTCCTCATCAAGCACAAGGTCTGGACCTCCCCCTCCTCCATACTCACCAGGGTGTCTGCATCCAGGAAGACACATTTGCTGTAATGGGTGAGCGTCCAGCAGTGAAGCTTGGTGAGGGTGATTCCGAGGTCAGGTCTCTTCAGAAAGGCCAGGTGGATGTAGTCCGCACTGTCTATTAGGTTCACCTCGATGACCTCATCAAACACCCTTGAGAGGATAACCCTGGAAAAAGACAGGCCAAATTCTAGGAGACCAGGAAACCCTTGAACACAAGATATTCTGTCCCTTGTGGCTCACATTTCATTTTGTTGGAGTATATGCTGAAGTGTTTTTCTCTAAAAGGTTCTGGAGGGATAAAAATCTTTGTACAGATGCATGTGCTCAGTCGTGTCCATCTCTTTGCAACCCCATGGACTGCAGCCTGCCAGGCTCTCTTCTGTCCATGGGATTCTCCAAGCAAGAATACTGGAGTGGATTCCCATTTCCTCCTCCAGGGGATCTTCCAAACTCAGGGATCAAACCTACATCTCTTCTGTCTCCTCCAGTGGCAGGCAGGTTCTTTACAACTAATGTCAACCAGGAAGTTGGGGGAAAAAAAACACGAAATTTTTTTGTTTTTTTTCTGCAAGCATTTTACCTCAGAAAGACTATCTTTCTGTCAAATTTTACCACAGAAGGTCCTTCTTCCTGCCAGATTTTACCTCAGAAACTCCTTCTGTGAGATTTTATCTCAGATCCTCCTATTGTCTGTCAGATTTTTGCCTCAGAACCGCCTAATTTCTGTCAGATTGTACCGGAGACCTCTAGTTTCTGTCAGATTTTACCTTATAACATTCATCTTTCTGACAGATCTCACCCCAGAATGTTCATCTTTCTGTCAGAGTTTACCCCAAACCCACATGTCCTGTCAGATTTTATCTCAGAAACCCCTACTGTGTGTCAGATTTTACCTATGAACCTCCTTCTGTCAGATTTTACATCAGAACCCCCCAGTGTCTGTCAGAATTTGCCTCAGAACCCCCTAGTTTCTGTCCGATCTTACCAAAGAGACCTCTAGTTTCTATCAGATTTTACCTTCCAATGTTCATCTTTCAGTTACATATTACCTCAGAACCACCCCCCCAACAGTCTCTGTCAGATTTTGCCTCAGTCTATCAGCTATATTTCAATAAAAATGTAACAAAAGTAAAAATGCTTTAACTTAGCTCAGGATGTGGGCTTCCAGGGTGTCTCAGTGGTAAAGAACCCGCCTGCTTATGCAGAAGACACCGGTTCGATCCCGTGGCTGGGAAGATCGTCTGGAGAAGGGAATGGCTACCCACTCCAGTATTCTTGCCTGGAGAATCCCATGGACAGAGGAGCCTGGCGGGCTACAGTCCATGGGGTGGCAGAGATTGTAACATGACTTAAGGAGTGTGCGTGCATGTGGACTAGTAGGACGGTTGCTTCTCAACGTCCCCCACTCCCCCCGACCCCAAAACAATGACACTGATTTCCGTATCTGAGGCAAGGAACTATTCTACACACACGTGGCGTCGCGTGTAAGGATTCTGAAGTCCGCCATGCGCCCGGTGGGGCCCCTTGCTCTGATAACGACCGCAAGGCCCTCTGCAAGTGTCCAGGGCCCCCCGCGTGCGCCGGCCCAAGCTCACGGACCACGGCCGAGAACCTCCTCCAGCTCCACGGTC
>SNSB01003793.1:233366-273826 GCA_012922965.1 Capreolus pygargus | reverse complement strand
ATAGATAAACATATAGCTATAGATATGCATGTGCATATATATAGACAGATAAACATATAGCTATAGATATGCATGTGCATATATATAGACATAGATATACATATACCTATAGATATGCATATGCATATAAATATACATTCAGATATACCTACAGATGAACACAGATACAGATAGATATACATATAGATATAGATATCAGTACAGATACAGATATACATATAACTATAGATATAAATATATATACAGATATAGATATACACATGTATATATAGACATAGATATACATATGTATATACTTACAGACATACATACAGATAAACATAGATACAGATAGATATACATATAGATATGGATATCACTATAGATATAGATATACATATAACTATGGATATAAATATATATACAGATATAGATATGCATATATAGAAATATAGACATATATATAACTATAGATAAACATATACATATAAATATATTCAGATATACATATAGATAAACATATAGGTAGCTGTACATATAGATATAGGTATATAGATAGGTATACATACAGCTATAGACATAAATATATATACAGATATAGATATACATATGCATATAGATAAACATAGATATATATACATATAGATACACATATAGACACAGATATATATAGATATACATATAGCTATAGATAGAAATATATATGCAGGTATACACATACATATGCATATAGATAAACATAGATATAGATACATATAGGTGTAGGTATAGATACAGATATAGGTATACATATAGACATGTGCACACATATACACAGACACGTATATAATCAGTACGTGTGTCTGTGGAGGTACGTATACGGCTGCACACACACACATGCATACACACACATATTTACATGGAGACGACCCCCACTTCTAAGCAGCATCGGCAGTATAGTTGGTTTTGTCCACCTTGCAGACCCCAGGCATGGACAGCCTCAGGGACGCGCCTCCCTCCCACCCCCAGAGGCTGGAGGGGAGAGACCACAGCCCACCACCTTCCACGCGGGGTCTGGGACGGGGTCTGGGGTGGGCTCACAGAAGCCCGCACGCACCTGCGGGCGGCCTGGGCGGGTAGTGGCCGCCGTCGCTGAGGTCCGAGTCGCTCAGGAAGCCTGTGGGACAGAGCAGAGGGTGGTCAGAGCCCGCGGTTCAGGGAGCCCCCTGCACACCCAAGCTCACGCATCAGGGGCGCACGGACACCTTATGGAGAGGGGGTTCCACAATTGGAGAATCCGTGCACCCCACGGAAGATCCACGGGCTGAAACTAAGACCCGATACAGCCAACATAAATATAGGACTCTTTAAAAAGAATTGCTTCAAAAAAAAGAAAATAAGAACTTTTGCATATTTTAAATGCAATGCATCTTTTGCCATCGAGGACCGAATTCTCCAAACCATCTTCCGGAACACTTCTTAGTACTTCCGAAGATGCTTCTGGAAGGCAACTTAGTCCGGAGGACTCACCTCCACTGTTCCCAGGCTGCGGGCGAGCAGGCGGCGGCTTCGGCCTTGGGTAGATATCTGTTGGAAAACACGTGATTTTAGGAAAAGAGGGACACCTCCCAGTGACGAACCATTCACACAATGCAAAAGGCCGGAATACAAAATGACGTTCTGGCTGATTTATGTTTGCTGTTTATCGCTTCCACGGAATCGCTGGTGCTCAGAATCCCCAAGCGTAAAGCTCTATTTAAACATTAGTTTTTATTGGAGTATACTTGCTTCCCTGGTGGCTCAGAAGGTAAAGCCTGCAATGCAGGAGACCCGGGTTCGATCTCTGGGTCGGAAAGATCCCTTGGAGGAGGGCATGGCCACCCAGTCCAGGATTCTGGCCTGGAAAATCCCACGGACAGAGGAGCCTGGCGGGCCACGGTCCACGGGGTCACAAAGAGTCGGACACGCCTGAGCAACTAACACACACACACAGTTACTTCACAGCGTTGTGTTCGTTTAGGCTGTACTGCAAAATGAATCTACTATGCGTATGTGCTAAGTCGCTTCAGGCATGTCCAACTCTTTGCAAACCCGTGGACTGTAGCCCACCAGGCTCCTCTGTCCGTGGGATTCTCCAGGCCAGAATACTGGAGTGGGTGGCCATGCCCTTCTCCAGGGGATCTTCCCGTCCCAGGGATCGAACCCACGTCTCTTAAGTCTCCTGTGTTGGCAGGTGGGATCTTTACCCGCTTGGGAAGCCCACATTACTCACAGCAAATAGAAATGCATTACTCAGGGCCACCATCACCATTTTAAAGGCACTAGATTCGAGCAGAGTTTAAAAACAAAAGCCAGAAAGCAGCCTTCCTCTGTTCTGAAATGCGTCAGCCACAGGAGTCCTGAGTCACACATGGTCCCCTCCCGAGCCTGAGGCTGGCCCCGCGAGCTGCCAGGTGGATGAGTCTCCCAGGACCCGAGTGGTGAGTCATCTTACGGGACGGCCAGCATCTAAGATTCTCTGGGGCCCCCAGGAGGGAAGCACATGAAAAGATGTTCAAGTTTCCCAAAAAACTGCAGCCAAGAAACATCCCCCATTAGACAAGCAGAGACATCACTTTGCCGACAAAGGTCTGTATACTCAAAGCCCTGGTTTTTCTAATGGTCATGTAAGGGTGTGAGAGCTGGACCACAAAGAAGGTTGAGCACCAAAGAATTGATGCTTCCTAACTGTGGTGCTGGAGAAGACTCTTGAGAGTCCCTTGGACTGCAAGGAGATCCAACCAGTCCGTCCTAAAGGACATCAGCCCTGAATAGTCATTGGAAGGACCGATGCTGAAGCTGAAACTCCAATACTTTTGACCACCTGATGCAAAGAACTGACTCATTGGAAAAGACCCTGATGCTGGGAAAGATTGAGGGTGGGAGGCGAAGGGGACGACAGAGGATGAGATGGCTGGATGGCATCACCGACTCGATGGACATGCGTTTGAGCAAGCTCTGGGAGTTGGTGAAGGGCAGGGAGGCCTGGCGTGCTGCGGTCCATGGGATCCCAAAGGGTCAGACAGGACTCAGCAACAGAACAACAAAGGCTTCTTTCAGCCTCCGTGACCTTCCCTGAGCTCCAGTGGGCAGGGTCAAAGCTGTTTTGAAATGAGTGAACATTCTTACTTCCACCGGTGTCGGGATTTCCAGGCTGTGGGTGGTACGGGGGCCTCGGCCTGGGGTAGATATCTGTGGGGGAAACGACATTGCATGATTAGAAGAGAAAAATGTCCTTCCGTCAGAAGCAGCTTATAAAACGAGAATATACACATGACTGTAGATTTTATCTTTTATTTATAGTTGGTGCTCATAAAGAATACGTCACCATCAACAGGGTAAAAATTACTTAGCCACTAGAAATAGAACCTCAAAATTTAGAGCTTGAAAAGCCTATATACACACACTCTCAAAGCTAACTGTTCAGGGTTTTTATTGTATGTATTTTCTTGGGCCCCCAAATCACTGCAGATGGTGACTGCAGCCATGAAATTAAGATGCTTGCACCTTGGAAGAAAAGCTGTGAGAAACCAAGACGGTGTGTTAAAAAGCAGAGACATTACTTTGCTGACAAAGGTCCGTCTAGTCAAAGCTATGGTTTTTCCGGTAGTCATGTATGGATGGGAGAGTTGGACCATAAAGAAGGCTGAATGCCAAAGAACTGATGCTTTTGAACTGTGGTGCTGGAGAAGACTCTTGAGAGTCCCTTGGACTGCAAGGAGATCCAGCCAGTCCATCCTCAAGGAAATCAGCCCTGAATATTCATTGGAAGGACTGGTGCTGAAGCTTCAACTCCAAGATTTTGGCCACCTTGATGGGAAGAGCTGACTCATTGGAAAAGACCCTGATGCTGGGAAAGATTGAAGGCGGGAGGAGAAGGGGACGGCAGAGGATGGCATGGCTGGATGGCATCAGTGACTCAGTGGACATGAATATGAGCAAACTTTGGGAGATAGTGACGGCAGGGAAGACTGATGTGCTGCAGTCCATGGGGTCGCAAAGAGTTGGACACGACTGAGCGACTGAACGACAACATAGGCTTCTTTCAGCCTCCGTGACCTTCCCTGAGTTCCAGTGGGCAGGTTCAAAGCTGTTTCGAAATGAACGAACATACTCACTTCCACTGTTGTCGGGATTTCCAGGCTGTGGGTGGTAGGGGGGCCTCGGGTTGGGGTAGATACCTGTGGGGAAAATGACATTGCACGATTAGAAGAGAAAAGTGTCCTTCCATCAGAAGACGCTTATAAAACAAGTATATAAGCTTCACAGTAGATTTTATATTTTATTCACAGTATGTGCTCATGAAACATAGGTTATCGTTGATCAGCTTAAAACAACGTAGATGCTAGAAGCAGAACCTGAAAACTTAGAGCTTGAAAAAACTACATACACACACTTACAAAACTGTTTCGCATTTATTAGGTGTGTAAGAAGCAAACAAAAACTGTTTATTCCTTGAAGCCTTGGGTTTGATCCCTGACGTAGGAAGATCCCCTGGAGGATGGCATGGCAACCCACTCCAATATTCTTGCCTGGAGAATGTGGACAGGGGAGCCTGATGGGGTACAGTCCTTGGGGTCACAAAGAGTCGGACGCAACTGAGCAACTAACACACACACAGGGAAATTCTATGTGCAGTTTTCTGAGGAAATGCCAGACTCTTTTCTGTGGAGGCTGCACAATTTTCTACCCCCACCGGGAATACATAGACGTTCCAAAGTCTCCACACCCCCGCCAACACTTGTTATCATCCCTATTTCGATCCTAGTGAGAATAACATCTCACTGTGATTTTGCGATTCATTTCGTGAAGCACTTGGGTTTGCTTTAAACATCTGTCCATCAGTCTCAGCCTCCACAACCCTATCATTGCTGTTGTTTAATCACTCAGACCAACCCTTTTCAACACTATAGGCTGTAGCCCGCCAGGCTCCTCTGTCCGTGGGATTCTCCAGGCCAGTGGAGAATACTGGAGTGGGTTGCCATGTCCTCGTCCAGGGCATCTTCCCGACCTGGGGGTGGAACTCATGTCTCCTGCACTGGCAGGTGGATTTTTCACCACGGAGCATCCTGGGAAGACCCCATAAAACTCCTTCCAAAACCTCAGCTTGTGATGGGGCAGCCTCATCTCTGTCCACTCACCTGAGTCAGGAAGTCACTCACCTGAGCTTGGCTTCTTGGTGGGCTCTGTGGACAGAGAACATACGTGCAATAAGCCGTGAGGGTTTTTGTGTGGCTCAAAGAAACAATCGTTAAAGCCATAATGTAAAACAAAAAAAAAATGAAAATCTCGAGGCACTAACAAAGATATGATCAGTGCGGTTCAGTTGCTCAGTCGCCTCCGACTCTTTGCGACTGCATGGATTGCAGCACGCCAGGGACCAACACAAATTCCATTCCGTGTTTGAGGGGGCAGGGGACTCAAAGGACAAAAGGTCCCTTCAAATGCAAGCCCACCAGTGTTCCCTGGAGCAAATGCAAGCCCACCAGTGTTCCCTGGAGCAAATGCAAGCCCACCAGTGTTCCCCAGAGCTGTGTGGAGGTTGAGGGGTGGAGTAAAGCTTCTCTGAGTTGTCAGTAGGAAGGAATCCCGACCCCACCCCACCTGGAGCCACAGGAGTAGCTGACGCAGGCTGCCAGAGACACTTACCGGGGTCGTCGAGAGCGTCTGCCAAATCAAAGTCACCATAGTCACCTATGAGAACACACAGGGCATCAGTCACAGAGACATGGCCACCCGGGTTTCCTTTGCCCCACCTGCCCACATAGCGCCCCCCACCCAACCCCACTCCCAGCACCCGGAGCTCAGCAGAGAAGAAGAGTTCCACCCCTCCCTCCAGCTCTCCTCTGCTGGGTCTGTCCAACCAACATCTTATTCCTAGATTTCCCCCCAGGCTCTGCCCATAGCACAAGAGATCCGTGAAGGAAGATAACTGCACCCTCATCCTTTTTTTAAAATTAAACTGTAGTTAATTTCTGGGCTTCCCTGGTAGCTCAGCTGGTAAAGAATCTGCCTGCCATGAAGGAGACCCCAGTTCAGTCCCTGGGTCACAAAGAGTTGGACCCAACTGAGTACTGAACTGAGCCAAACTGAACTGAGTGACTAACACCTTCACATGGATTTACAGTGTTGTGTTAGTTTCAGCTATACAGCAAACTGATTCAGTTATACACATATATAAATTATGTTTCTATACATATACATGTATCTATTCTTTTTTCACACACTGTTCGATTATAGGTTACTGAGGTGGAAGGGTTAGTCCCTCAGTTGTGTCTGACTGTTTACGACCCCATGGACTGTCGCCCGCCAGGCTCCTCTGTCCATGCGGATTCTCCAGGGAAGAATGCTGGAGTGGGTGGTCATTTCCTTCCCCAGGGGATCTTCCAGACCCAGGGATGAAACCCAGGTCTCCGGCCTCGCAGGCAGACTCTTTACCCTCTGAGCCACCACGGAAGGCCATGCAATCAGCTCCTGACAGCTTACACGCATCTCTCACCAGGCTCATCCCTGAAGCTCCAGGCAAACCCCTCAACAATCCTCTCAAACCAGGGCATCCAGCCACTCCCTGTTCTGAACCTCTGCTGCTTATCTAGTCCCGGTCTCTCCCCAATCCATTGCACAACAGACCAGGCAGCACCTGGGCGTTTTCCAAAAAGGACATCTGGCTGCCTCTGCGGGCTAGAAGCCTTCAGAGCCAGGCTGCTTACAGCAGGAAGCCAGGGTGCGGCCCCCCTCCCCCTGGCTCTGGAAACAAACCAACTGCCCCCACCCCATTCCGTGTCCACTTGTCATTCCAGCGACCTCCTTCCGTTTGCAGATGCTTCTCATTATAAAGCACGCTGAGCGCGGAAGAACCGATGCTTTTGGACTGTGCTGCTGGAGAAGACTCCTAAGAGTCCCTTGGACTGCAAGGAGATCCAACCAGTCCATTCTAAAAGAAACCAGTCCTGAACATCCATTGGAAGGACTGACGCTGAAGCTCCAATACTTTGGCCACCTGATGCGTAGAACTGACTCATTGGAAAAGACCCTGATGCTGGGAAAGATTGAGGGCAGGAGGAGAAGGGGACGACAGAGGATGAGATGGTTGGGTGGCATCACCGACTCGATGGACATGAGTTAGAGCAAGCTCCAGGAGTGAGTGATGGGCAGGGAGGCCTGGCGTGCTGCGGTCCATGGGGTCGCAGAGCGTCGGACACGACTGAGCGGCTGAAAAACATCTGACGATGACTCGAGGTCACGGGGGAGGCGGCCCCTGGTTTTCACGGGTGTGGCATTCTTTGCAGAGCCCTGAGCATGACTCACAGACCAGGCAAGTTCCACCCAGGGTCCCCCGCCCCCTTGGCCTGGAGCCGATCGTGTCCTGCAGGCCTGGCTGGAGTCTAACAGCCTCCCTCTGGTCTCCAGAGGGGCTCCAGCCAACATCCTACCTCCCCCGCCCGCTGCCGCTTGCGTGGATGTGTAGCCCCGCCTCGTCACGGCCTAGCCCCGCTCCGTCACACTCTAGCCCCGCCCTGTCACGGACTAGCCACGCCCCGTCAGTCTAGCCCCGCCCCCACATACTAGCCCCACCCCATCAGGTTCTAGCCCTGCCCCCATCACGGTCTGTCCACGGTCTAGCTCCACCCTGTCACTGTTTAGCCCCGCCACTGCCATGGTCTAGCTCCGCCCCTGCAACGTGCTAGTCCGGCTCCAGAAAAAAAAAAAAAAAAACCGTCATGGTCTAGCCCCGCCCCCTCAAGGTCTAGCCCCGCCCCCATAACGGTCTGTCCACGGTCTAGCTCCACCCTGTCACTGTCTAGCCCCGCCCCTGCCATGTTGTAGCCCCGCCCCTGCTATGGTCTAGCTCTGTCCCTGCAACGTGCTAGTCCAGCTCCAGTACTTTGTAGCCCCGCCCCATCTTGATATAGCCCCGCCCAGTCACGGTCTAGCCCCGCCCCTCACTGTCTAGCCCCGCCCCCCGACGTTCACATCACTCCGAAGATATCAATTCAGGGGCTCGATGTCGGGGAAGATGGGGTGTGGGAGACGCCGCTCCCTGGAGCAGTTATTTCCACCAGCTTTGTTTTTCCCCTCAGAGCCTAAGGACGGGGCTCGGAACTCGAGATCTGTTTCCCGTCTGCTTCCTTTAGCAGGCCCGGCAGTTTCTGATCAGTCCCACATGTGTTCTGGGCTCACCACGTGGGTCACCAGGGCTGACCTCCTGGGAACCTGGGTTGAAAAGGACTGAGGCTGGTGGGTGGGAGGTCTTAGCGTCAAACCCCAAACCCCCTTACCCTCTGAAAAGAGCTATTTAGGACGGATTTATATATATATATATATAAATTTTATATATATTTATATATATATATATATGTATATATTTTTATTTATGGCTGTGCCATAAATAGCTATGTTAGTTATGGATCTAGTTATGTGACCTGGGATGGAACCTGGGCCCCCTGCATTGGGAGCACAGAGTCTTAGCCACTGGAGCACCAGGGAAGTCCCAGAGGGATTTTCAAGATAAAAGTTGCCTGGGAAATGGGGATGGCTCCCCACTTCAGTCTTTTTGCCTGGAGAATCACACTGACAGAGGAGTCTGGTGGGCTACGGTCCATAGCCCATAGTGTCAAAGAGTCTCAAAAAGTCTCAAAGAGTCAGACACAACTGAGCGACTTAGCATGCAACAGATGGTTAGACAGTCAATGATAATTAGATACATTGATCACAGGGAATAGATGGTAATTAGAAAGACAGATGAGAGATATAGTTAGATGTTAGAAAAATAGATATAGGATTGATAATTATATAGAGAAATAGAAGATAAGATATATAAAAATAGATGATAGATACATTAGGTGGATAATCAATGATAATTAGATACATGGATCACAAGGAATAGATGATATTTAGAAAGGCAGATGAGAGATATAGTTAGATGTTAGAAAAATAGGTATAGGATTGGTGATAATCATATAGAGAAATACAAGATAGGATATGTCAACATAGATGATAGATACATTGATAGATACACTGATAAACTGACAAATGCATTGACAGACACACGGATAGATGTGACGGGTACACAGGGAGATGGCGTCTCTAGTGTTCAGGCAGGATTTCTCAACCTCAGCAGTGCTGACACTTGAACCCGGATGACAGACAGGACAGCCTGCTCTGCGGGGCGTCCTATGGATCAGAAAACATTCAGCCGCATCCCTGGAAAAGTGAAAGTCGCTCAGTCGTGTCCGACTCTTTGCGACCCCGTGGACTATAACAGTCCATAGAATTCTCCAGGACAGAATACCGGAGTGGGTAGCCTTTCCCTTCTCCAGGGGATCTTCCCAACCCAGGGATCAAACCCAGGTCTCCCGCCTTGCAGGTGGATTCTTTACCAGCTGAGCCACCAGGGAAGCCCAAGAATACTGGAGTGGGTAGCCCATCCCTTCTCCATGGGATCTTCCTGACCCAGGAATTGAACTGGGGTCTCCCGCATTGCGGGCGGATTCTTTACCAGCTGAGCTATGAGGGCAGCCCAAGGCCCCGGCCCATCTGATGATAGCAGTGCCCTTGCACTGTTGACCACCAAAAATGACTCCAGACGGTGCCAAGTGTCCCCAGGGGGCAACATCACCCGTGGTTGAGCACGGCTGGCTGCGTGAAGCGACACTTGGGGCTGTGATTTCTGCAGCTCCTGGGTGAGAGACGCGTCAATGCTATGGGAACCACAGAGCAGACATCCCCCTGTAGCAGAGACGCTTGAGGCTCAACCCGGCGGTTAACCAGACGGCTGGGGGCTCAGACATCACCTGTCAAAGGGAATCCCGATTCCAGGAGCTTGAGGATGTTTCCCAAAATGCAGCTGCCCCATTAGCGGTTTCCGCAGTAGTCACGTACGGACGTGAGGGCTGGACTGTAAAGAAGGCTGAGCGCAGATGAACTGACGCTTTTGAACTGTGGTGCTGGAGAAGACTCCGGAGAGTCCCGTGGACGGCAAGGAGATCCAGCCAGTCCATCCTAAAGGAGATCAACCCTGAATTTTCATGGGAAGGACTGATGCTGAAGCTGAAACTCCAATACTCTGGCCACCTGATGGGAAGAGCCGACTCATTGGAAAAGACCCTGATGCGGGGAAAGATGGAAGGCGGGAGGAGAAGGGGACGACAGAGGATGAGATGGTCGCATGGCATCACTGACTCGACGGACATGAACTTGAGCAAGCTACGGGAGATGGTGATGGACAGGGAAGCCTGGTGTGCTGCAGTCCACAGACTCTGAAGGAGTCGGACACGACTGAACAGTGAGAACCACAGTCACTCCAGCGCCCACCCATCTACCTAATGAAGCTCTTGAACCGCTGCGATTGGGGTGGTGCCTTCATTCATCTTTGGCCACGCCGCACAGCTTCGAGATCTCGGTTCTCTGACCAGAGATTGAACCCTGGGCCGTGGCATTGAAAGCCCGGAATTCTAACCACTGAGTCACGAGACGAGCTGAAGGCATCCGCCTTCCAGTGACCCCCGAGGGATAGGACCGACTGGGCCTGGTAGGAGGCTGAGCTGCCTGTAGCAGCCGGTGAGCCCAGAGTTCTGTGTCACTGCCGAGGGAATAAATGCTCAGACAGGTTTTGCTGGCTTGGCTGCTGGGCGGGACTGCGTCAAGACAGAGCTTGGCCTCAATGTGCTGCCTTTAGCCCTGGTGTTGGTTCAGAGACTCACATCTCTCCACAAACAGAAGCTCCTGACCACGTTTTTGCGAGTCCCAGGTGCGGGAAGATGCTCAGACCGTGTGGATTCGTGGAAGGGTCTCTGGGAAGACCCTGGACTCTGGGTGCCGGGATGGCGCACAAAACCACACCTGTTCCTAAATACCCATCCTCAAACAGGTCAAACAGGACATGCCACAAGAGTGACGTCCAAACAAAATCTTTTCATTCGTAACCTAGTTATGTATGGATGGGAGAGTCGGACCGTAGAGAAGGCTGAGAGCCGAAAAATTGATGCTTTTGAAAGGTGACGTTGGAGAAGACTCTCGAGAGTCCCTTGGGCAGCAAGGAGATCCAGCCAGTCCATCCTAAAGGAAATCAGTCCTGAATATTCATCAGAAGAACTGATGCTGAAGCTGAAGCTCCAATACTTTGGCCACCTGATGAAGAACTGATTGATTTGAAAAGACCCTGATGCTGGGAAAGATAGAAGGTGGGAGGAGAAGGGGACGACAGAGGATGAGATGGTTGGATGGCATCACCAACTCAAAGGACACGAGTTTGAGCTAACTCCGGGAGTTGGTGATGGACAGGGAGGCCTGGCATGCTGCATCCACGGGGTCAAAAAAGAGTCAGACACCGCTGAGCAACCGAACAGCTATGAGCGACATTGAAAGAGAATCTTTTAATTCCTAACCTACAACATATGTCACTCTTAAGCACCTCCCAATCCTCAATGCCTTAGAATCTGAATATCCAAAGGACCAAATATGCGTCTCCAGTTGCTATTAAATCCTGCCCTTCGTGGGTTAATTATAGTTTCCTGAGCGAGGTCCCTCCCTGCCTCTGTTCTGCAACATGCCAAGATGGGGAATAGCCCGTATTGGAGTTTCGGGCGTAAACAACTCACATGTTTTTAATTTGCCAGCCAGAGGGCTGACATCGAGGGAAAAAATATCTAAGACAATGTGAACCGAGGCTGTCCTTCCTGAAAAATCCCGTCTCTGGCGACAGGGGCCCGTCCTGCTGAACCCAGCCGCGTCTCAGCTCCGTGGCCTCCCTACAGAAGTACACAAGCCACTCAGACTGTAGATAGAAAGCAAGGAAGTACAAAAATCTCAACCCGCCCCCGGGACACGGTCACTTTGTCCATGCGTGCCACACCCAGAGATCAAAACCCGAGAAGCAAAGCAAAAAAAAAAAAAGCAAAAAACCACAGCTCGCTCCTAAGGGTGTCCCCAGCCTACAGATCTGGGTCCATCCCCCTGGACACCCCCGATCCCCTTGCTCGCTGCTCGCCGCCATCAGACCAGGGTCTGCTTTTGCTTTCTACACTCTGGCAGTTTTCAGCCGTTTCCTGAGAGGAAGTGGTTTGGGACGGAGTGTTTATTTTTTTTCAGCAAGCAGATAGAAAGGCACACCCAAGCACCCCTTTCTCCGGGAGCCAGCCCTCCCTTACCTCGGACGTGCAGCAGAAAGCAGAGGAAGGTGAGACGGAAGAGACCCTGCCATGCCTCCATCCTTGGTCTCCGGCTGGCGGGCGGGCGGGTGGGTTGGGGCCACCCCACCCTCGACGGCTGATGCTGTGCTGATTCCTGCTGTCCTCCGAGGGAAACAGGAAAGAAAAATAAAAAAAGGAGGAAGCAGTCTACAGCCTCTCTGCTGGCGAGTGATGAGCAGGGCGGTGCTGAACTCCCCAGCCTGGAGCCCGCCCGTGGGGACCAGCTCTTACACGCTCGCTGCAGGGAAGGCACCTCCCTCAGCTACGCCGGGCCAACCACCCCCAGGAAGGTGGGGAAATAGGCGACCGCCCGCTGCCAACGGGCGACCTGGGTTGTAGGGAAGCTGGCACACCTGCTTGGCAGCTCTGCACCCTGCATGCGTGGGAAGAGCCCCAGGATCAAAGGTGCCAAGCTTGGGCGTAAGCAAGAGCTGCCTCGCCCCGGCGGAGGAGGGGGGGTGGTGTCATTCCCAAGACCTTCGTGCAGGGAGCCCAGAGCAGCCCAGAGACTGAGATGTCTCAGTCCCCCAGCCGTGTCCGACGGTAGCCTGCCAGGCTCCTCTGCCCGTGGGGATTCTCCAGGCAAGGATACTGGAGTGGGTCGCCATGCCCTCCTCCAGGGGATCTTTCCAGTCTGGGAATCGAACCCAGGTTTCCTGGACTGCAGGAGGATTCTTTACCATCTGAGACACCAGGGAAGCCCGTGTTTAATCTCGGCTGTTTTTTTTTTTTTTGCAACTTGCAGACCCTGTGCCTTTAGAGAGTCACTGCACCCCTGAATCTCACTTATCGTTAGGGTCAGTGGTGGGGATGGTGGCTGCCAGACAACTCAATTTCACTTGGTCCTCCTGGTCTGTCACCTGATTACTGGTAAAGAACCTACCTGCCAATTCAGGAGACGCAGGTTCCATCCCTGGGTCAGGAAGATCCCCTGGAGGCGGGCATGGCAACCCACTCCAGTACTCTTGCCTGGAGAATCCCATGGACAGAGGAGCCTGGCGGGCTGCAGTTCACAGGGTCGCAGAGACTCAGACACGGCTGAGCTACTCAGTTCAGTTCAGTTCAGTTGCTCAGTCGTGTCCGACTCTTTGCGACCCCATGGACTGCAGCCCGCCAGGCCGCCCTGTCCATCACCAACTCCCAGAGATTACTCAAACTCATGCCCATCGAGTCGGTGATGCCATCCAACCATCTCATCTTCTGTCGTCCCCATATCCTCCTGCCCCCAATCCCTCCCAGCATCAGGGTCTTTTCCAATGAGTCAACTCTTCGCATCAGGTGACTGAGCTACTAAAGGACAACAAAATCCACTGTGGGCCTTGGAGGTGCTTATAGACGGGGGCAAATTCCTTCTTTTCTTCAATAGAAGTAAATTTGGGTGACAACGCAGTTAGTTTCAGGCATGCAGCAAAGTGATTCGGCTATACACATATATGTATATTCTTTACCAGATTCTTTCCCATCCTACATTATTTTACTGAACGTAGTTCCCTCTGTCTACATTAGGGCCTTGTCACTGACCTGCAGGGAAAAAACAAAAAAAAAGAACGCATTCTCTTTGAGAGCGACTCTAGGAATACAAAGCCGGGCAGTCCGGTGGTCATGGAGAGGCAGAGAATTTTTAGGATTTTCAAGTCAAAGCGCGGGTATCAGGTGAGGTGAACACGGCCATCACGGCGTTTTGTTGCCTTGGAAGACCGACTCTGTGGGTCTCAGATGTGATTTGGGAAAGAATGAACTGCCCTGCCCCACCCGGCTTCCCAGGTGGAAGTGAAGTGAAGTGGCTCAGTCGTGTCCGACTCTGCGACCGTGTGTACTGTAGCCTACCAGGCTCCTCTCTCCGCGGGATTTTTCCAAGCAAGCCTACTGGAGTGGGTTGCCATTTCCTTCTCCAGGGGATCTTCCTGACGCAGGGATCGAACCCAGGTCTCCCGCCTTGTAGGCAGACGCTTTCCCCTCTGAGCCACCCGCCTGGGAATGCAGGAAACATATAAGAGACGTGGGTTTGATCCCTGGGTGGGGATGTTTTCCCCTGGAGGAGGGCATGGCAACCATATAAGAGACGTAGGTTCGATCCCTGGGTGGGGAAGTTTTCCCCTGGAGGAGGGCATGGCCACCCACTCCAGTCTCCTTGCCTGGAGCGTCCTCCAGGATTCAGAATTCCCTTAGAACCAGACAGAGGCCCTGCTTGCCCGATGCTGCGAAAGCCATCAGACCGGAGACCAGTGAGCCCACTCTGGCTTCGAGGATGCACCTAGCCAGCACACCACGTGGGAGGGAGGATCCCCCCCACGCTCCTACCCAGCACTGTCCCACCCCAAGGGTGTCTGGGGAGGACCCACATCCACCAAGGGATGTGCAGAGCAGTGCTGGGCCCCATGAAGTGGGCTGGAAGGAGAGACAGCAGGTGGAATTAAAAAAACAAAACAAAACCCAAATGTGTCTGCTGCAAGCCCCCTCCCGGTTGACCCGGAGGACATGCTAGGTCTCAGATGGGAAAGATATGCTGGGTTAACGGGAGGGTGCTGTGAATGGCAGGAGGTTGGGGGACTTCTTGACGTGGTAGCACCCCCGAGACCTGTACTCGGAAGCCTGCGGGTGGAGACGGGGTGCATTACGGAGCTCCCAGGAGCCGCGAGGGTGTGACGTCGGCAGGGGAAACATCTCCAGATTAACTTGCTGCAGCTAGAGCTCAGGGCATGCCTGGGAGGTGGGTCCTAAGGATGGACACGGGCCTAGGGGGGGAATTTGATGAGAGCAGGACGCTCAGCAGCAGGTGGGCCTTGGCCCCCGAGAGGGCCTGCCTAAGTCCAGAGCTCAGCTGTCCATGGGATGCTCCGGGCCGGAGTACTGGAGTGGGTTGCCATTCCCTTCTCCAGGGGATCTTCTTGACCCAGGGATCGAACCCAGGTCTTCTGCACTGCAGGCTGGCTCTTAACCATCAAAGCTGGAGGCTTTCCTGGGTGGGAAATCGGTGCAAAAATAGCTACTAGTGGTTCCACTATGCCTGACTCCCTGCAACGTGCAGTTAGAACTATTTTATGTTTTCAAGCGGGTGTTACCAATCTTTTTCTCTAAAGGATTCAAGAGAGGAACAAATTAAAAAAAAAAATCATTCCTCCCCTGGAATGTCCAGGAATTTAGTGGGTGCTGTAAATTGCATTTCAGATCCATGGGGGAAAACATGGATTAGTCAATAAATGGTTTGCAAATAGTGGGATTTTCCCAAGATGGTTTGAAAAAAAAAAAAAAGAAACTACATATCAAGGAATCTGTTCCTCATTATCGTGATAAAAATGCATTCCTAGGGGATAAAATAGTCTACTCAAAATATATTTTAATTAAAAAAAGACCAAAAAATTTTATAAGACATCACAAGCGGATTTTTTGTTTTGTTTTTTAAATGATATCAGTATGTGCGCATGCTAAGTCACTTCACTCATGCCCAACTCTTTGTGACCCCGTGGACTGTAGCCCACCAGGCTCCTCTGTCCGTGGGATTCTCCAGGCAGGAATACTGGAGTGGGTTGCCATGTCCTCCTCCAGGGGATCTTCCTGACCCAGGGATGGAACCCGGGTCTCTTATGTCTCCTGCATCGGCAAGTGGGTTCTTTACCACTAGTACCACCTGGGAAGCCCTAATATCCACGTGGCTGATGCTTTTCTAGATACGACAAAAAAGCCCACGAACCATTCACTAAGTTCACTGCACAAAAATAATAAATGTGAAGGGCGAAAAGTATGACTTCAGAGTTAAAAGGTGGAGCATACAGTGAAAAAGCACATTTGCCACTTATGTCAAGTCATATCTTTAATATGTGAAGAGTTCCTACAAATCAATAAGAAAAGGACCAGTAACACACACAGGCAAACACCATGTTCATTTCCTTCAAAAACAGAATGGCAATGGGTCTCCCACACACACAGTGTCTGTCTCACTTGTGTTAAGACAGAGGCAACATAAACACAGTTGATGGGACATCATTCTTCAACTCAGAGATTGGCACCGACCGGGAAGTTTGCTCAGCCGTGAGCATACAAATCTGACATCATTGGGGTGTATCGTGAATTTGCACAACCTCGATAGGGGGTGTTTGGGCAATGTGCATAAAAATTAAATATACAGATGCTTTTTTTCCCCCCTCACAAAGCCAGCTTCAGGCACTGATGCAACATACACATTGCACTTGCATGGAGCCACGAAACCAAGCTTCCAAAGCTATTCACTGCACCGTCTCACAGCAAAAACTTGGCCACAGTTTACATGGGTTGATCAAATCCATTATGACCAAGACTTGTAACAAATCCTCTGGTGGTATGTTCTCACTTAAATAAAAACGTGACATTCATTTCAAAACCTGTTGGAGTGTGACTTCCTTATACAGGAGTTACAAAATGATTTTTAAAAGCAATCATCATGCCAAGCATTTACGCATCAAACCATGCAATTTAAACTCAAAAGGCCCCACCTTTGATAAAGTCCTGTTCATTTTAATGTCAAGAAGAAGTTGAGCTGAGTCTACAACCATGTACATACACTGTCCATATTAAAAGCCCAGTTGACTTCTTTCTTACATGTATAGATTTAGGAATGAGTCACACTTTGCTCTACTTAACCCCCTCACCATTCTGTTGTTTAAAGAGACATTTATGCTTATGGTATGATTGTGATGCTTATAAAATGTCGACATTATTCACAAAGTTACAAAAAGACTTTATACAATTTTTTTTTTATAAAGCAAGTCACAGCACAGACTCTGAGGACTCATCGGGGGTGAATGTGGACACTCTCTGCTAGCTTTGTAACCAGGTGACCTGAGCTAGTTAGCAAGAGGACACAAGCATATTGATTAATCCCGCCCTCAGCTCTTGACAACTGGTCGACCCCTTCCATTGACTGAAGACATTTGTGTTCAGTCCTGTAGAACCCAGATGTCACATCCATCCCTGCACACACCTGGGTCACAGGCATTCATCATATGAAGTGATGAATGGATATGATAAATACTCAATCTTCATTTTTAAAAATCATTTCATATATGCAAAAACTATCATAGTGTCAAAGACAGAGCAGGTTCAATAGACAGATGGTGGTCTCCAGGAATACCTTGAGAAGGAAACTCCCAATGCTTTTCAACAATGATGGGAGGAGGGGTCGTGGAGAGAGGGGTGTTGAGCCTTCAACAGCAGGGGGATGGCTCAGTTGCAAACCGCCCCACAAAACAACCGGCAAGAGTGTCTGAGCTTCCGGGCAGGAAAGACCCGGAATTCATGACCGATATGGGGTTGGCCAAAAAAAAGTCGATTCCGAGCTTTTCATGAGATGTTTCAGAAAAACCCAAAGGAATTTTTTGATGGAGGAGGAAATGACAACCCACTCCAGGATTCTTGCCTGGAGAATCTCACGGACTGAGGACCCTGGTGGGGCTACAGTCTGTGGGGTCGCAAAGAGTCAAGACACAGTGGAGTGACTAGGCAACACCTTGGTACCCGCCCCTTCCCAGGTCGGGTGGTTTGTGAGGGCAGCCCACACAGGTGTGCTGACAAAATCCGCCTGCATCCACAGTGACTGACTGAGGCACACAAGAGTTCTTCACACCATCATCAGTAATGAGATCAAGTCTTCACTCGGGTAAATGCTGATTCTCCGGAAAATTACCCTCAGAGCTTTACGCAAGCAGGCGTGTGCTACGAGAAAATTAGGGTAACAACTTCTTATTTCTGGAGAGGGAAGTCTATGGGTGGGGTCCAGCCCTTCTGCAACATCAAGGCCTCCACGCTTTCCGAGATAAACAAAAAACCAAGCAAAGCGCTTGTACGGGGTTGGCCAAAAGGTTCGGTCAATCAACATGTTGCTCACGAACAGGCTGAAAACGAACGTGTCTTTGATTCTTACTTAAAACCAAACGAACGTTTTGGCCAATTCAACACATAAAAGCCTGCATTTTGCAAGCCATGCGGCGTGTGCATTGTCGTGAATGGAGGAACTGCTTTCAAAGGCGGAGAAGTCATCGCTGATAGCCAAGAAAAGAGCAAGTATTCAGTCCACACTCTAAGATGTTAGAAAATATAGGAGACTGTCTTTCACAAAACAGTGTGGCCCCCAAGTTAAACCAAGCTCTCCCGTGGAAGCTGATAAATGTGTCATAAACATCATAAAAAACAAATTCCTGGAATTTACCTATGGAAGACACAGGAAAGAATCTTATTGCAGGGGAGAAGGGCTGCTAACAAATATTTTCCCCACAATGTCATCAACTGGAGAAGGAAATGGCAACCCACTCCGGTATCCTTGCCTGCGAAATCCCATGAACAGAGGAGCCTGGCGGGCTACAATCCCCGGGGTTGCAAAGAGTCTGCCGAGACTTAGGAAGGAAAGCGCCATCACCAATGTGAGCAAAGAAGGGAAGGAACAGATAAAAGCAAATGCCAGAAGTGAAGAGCTAGTGCTTACGGTGATGTCTCTCTTACAGACAAGGGAATTGGGAATCCACGTCACTAGTTTCACGAAGTTTCCAACAGCCTTCTTTAAAAGGCACCTCCCGGCAAGACATTTACGTAAATAGGACTTGGTTTCTAAATTTCTTTTTATTAAACTGGTGTGAAAAAAAATTCATGAGAAATGAAAGAACCTTTGAGGAAACTTGCTTGAGGCTTAACGCCCACTCCGTTAAAGAGTCAACGGTCAGGAGGGGTTTCAGAAGCATTCCATTTACGGGCAGTTTGTAAACGGTCCAGAGTTTCCGCGTGGGGAACCTCGGTGTCGTTCCAACGATGACGGCTGGGAACTTGGCGACCTGGTTGGGACTTGGCGACTTGGTTTGGACTTGGCGACTTGGTTGGGACTTGGCAATTGGTTGGTCAGTCAGATGTTCCCTGCACTCACGGGTAAACCCCCTCAGGGTCATGGAGAAGGTGAGTTGATCTCCCCCCACCCACCCCGTGGATGGAAAACTCACCACAAGTCAGTTTCACCCGCCCAGCACGGCGGAGAGGGACGTGGTGGAGAGGGGGAGTGGGGAGTAAGGCATCCCAGCGTTAAAACGAGGAATCCAATTTGAGCGAAGACACGGATGAGCTGGGGCAAGGTCCTGGCAGGTCGTCTCTGTTCCTCCAGCCCATCTCTGGAGAAGCTCAGCAGGCAAGCTTGCAATCCCGCTGCGAGTTACTTGGCTGCCAAACGTCTTTATTTCTCCAGGAGAGTCTGTTGAACTGCAGAGAACAAACACACAAGAACAGATGCTTCTTTTTTCTTTTCCAAGGCATGTCCAGGCCCTCCCACCACCACCACGTGAGCAGGAGGGTAGGGCAGCGGTGGTAGGTGAAATAGCCATGGTGGGGATGCAGCGGGGGGGTGACAGCTGATGATGATGGGAGGGTGACAGGCCCACCCTATCTCACCTGCCGGCTCAGCGTTGGTGCGATGGTTCTCCATGTTGACCGCGCCTTCTTCGGCTGAAAGCAAGAACAAAACGCGCCAGAGGCGGGGACGGGGGGGAGGTGAATACAAAGACAACACACCCCTTCACCATTCTCAGCGTGAATCGGCATCGCCCCACTCAGCTTCCTCCCCAGCCCCTCCCGGAAAGCAGAGGAAGCACCCCGGTCATCAGGGTGTGAAGGGCCCCTCGCTGGGGTCCTGTCTGTTCGCTTCTTTGCATTTCCGACTCCGTCTTTTTCTGTCCAAATTTCTATTCCTCGATTTCTCAAGCACACATTGACACCAAGAGGATCGACATACCGCCACCCACCCCAACCGTCCCCAGAAAGGATCTGTGATTAGGACCCCTCGCTCAGAATTCAAGTGTGAGGAGACAGATTTCAAAATACGGGAGAGGGAGAGGGTGTGGAGAAGGGACGGCCTGGGAGTTTGGGGTCAGCAGATGCCAACTCTTATGTATAGGATGCATGAACAGCAAGGTCCTACTAGAGAGCCCAGGGGGCATCTACTGGATATCGTGGGATAAGGCAGCGCCAAAAAATAGAATATAACAGAGGAACGAACAGATGACCAAGTCACTCTGCTGCAGAGCAGAAACCAACACAACACTGTAAATCAACGGCGCTGCAATAAAAGGAAAGCAATCAAAAAAACACGTGATGTTCCCCATCAACACTTCGATAAAACGCAAAGCAGACAGAAAAACACACGAGAGATTCCCAGTCAAAACGCGTTTATTCGCATCTGCGTCGGTTCAAATGAGGCGGGTGAACCGGCTATACAGAGTGAAGTAAGTCAGAAGGAGAAAGGTAACTATCGTATATTAATGCATACAGAGTTACTCGCTCAGTCGAGTCCGACTCCTTGCGACCCCAGAGGCTAGCCCAACAGGCTCCTCTGTTCCATGACATTCTCCAGGCAAGAATACTGCAGTGGCTTGCCATGTCCTTCTCCAGGGGGATCTTCCCGACCCAGGGATGGAACCCGGCTCTCCCGCATTGCAGGCGGATTCTTAATGTCTGAGCCACCAGGGCAGCCCTTTAATGCATATATGTGGATTCTAGAAAGATGGAACTGGTCAACCTATTTGCAGGGCAGCAGTGGAAATGCAGACATAGAGAACAGACTCATGGACGTGATGGGGGAAGCAGAATGGACACAGGAACATGGAAACACACTCACCACTACATGTAAAATAGATAGCAAGTGGGGATTTTCTGTGTGACTCGGGGAGCTCAAACCAGGGCTCTGAGACCACCTACAGGGTGGGGCGGGGTGGGAGATGGGAGGGAGGTTCCTGACGGAGGGGGACATGGTACACCTATGGCTGATTCATGTCAACATATGTGAAAGTTGCTCAGTCGTCTCCGACTCTTTGTGACCCCGTGGACCATATAGTGCACGGAATCCTCCAGGCCAGAATACTGCAGTGGGCAGCCTTTCCCTTCTCCAGGGGAATCTTCCCAGACCAGAGATGGAACCCAGGTCTCCTACATTGCAGGCGGATTCTTTACCAGCTGAGCCTCCAGGGCAGCCCTTGTTGATGTACGGCAGAGAGCTCCACAATATTTATTGTAAGGCAATTATCCTCCAACTAAGAATAAATTTAAAAAAAAAGTGAAGGTGGAAGAAAGTGAATTAAAATAATAACAAGAGAGCTTGTTTAAAAGAGGGATGCAGTGCAGGGGATGTGGTTTGATCCCAGGGTCACGACGATCCCCTGGAGGAGGAGGACATGGAAACCCACTCCAGTGTTCTTGCCCGGAGAATCCCATGGACAGAGGAGCCTGGCGGGCTGCAGTCCACGGGATCACAGAGAGTGGGACACGATGCAATCACAGAGCATGCACTCACGGTAACTGGCACGCAGGCTTCATTTCATCAAAACCGGGAACACTCCCTTCAGAGACACAGACGGCCGCAGAAGTGAGCGGGGTCAAGGCCATCATGGTGATCGGTGGAGCGTGAGAGGCCCACGAGAAGAGCGCTGAGACGACCCCCGTTGGGGGGTTCTCAACCCACCTCCCGACACTAACCCCAAATCCTGCGACTCAGCCTCCAGACCAGTACTGGCTGTACCACCCTGGGAAGGGGACACGACCCTGACCCTCATTCAGCACGAGGCTGGAAAAAAGAAAACTTGTATTTACACGCAAGAAGGAGGTGGTCTGATGCAAAAAAAGGGAAAGAAAGATCGGGCGTTGACTTCCGTGTTGATGGAGAGATGTGAGCGTGCATGAACTCTAGGCGGTCACAGACCCCGTCTGTCGTTGACTTCTGCACTGACATTTCAGAAATTTTAAGTCGGGGTGGGGAAGGAGGTTCAGGGGAGGGCGTGAGGGAATCTCAAGAGGGAGGCGATATATGTAGACATATGGCCGATTCATGCTGCTGTAAGCAGAACCTAACATCTCAGTGTAAAGCAATTACCTTCCAATTGAAAATAATTTTTTAAAAAAGCAACTGACGATGGTGAGATTTTCAGGTTATTCCTAAACATGTGGGTTTTCCTTTCTCGCAGAGAACTGTGAAATTCATGTAATTGGCAAAAATCAATTAGAGAAAGAGTTAGGGAAAAAAAACCCAACACTTCATGGAAATGGGCTGTAAAAATCCAAGAGCTATGGAGTCAGAAGGTTACAAATCCCATCATTCAGTGTGAAAGGTGATATCCTCTGACTTAGGGCTGGCTTTGACCCGGGATCGGGAGGGGGTCTCTGCAGACAGGATGGTCCACCCAACGGGCAAGGATGGAGGGTGGCTGACAAAGCTGCTTTGTTCATGGAAGCCCCCAGGCCCCATTTGTGCATGTTGGATTCCACTTTAAAAGGGACGCGTCTGCATTTGTCTTCACTTCTCTCAAGGCAAACTGCGCCTTCGAATATAGCATCCCAAGCTTCTGTGCTTCCACGAGGCAGAAAACATAAGAGAATTCACAGTACAGCCTGCGGGGTCAGGGAGAAACGTCCCTGGGGGAACGTCTTAGTACCAAGGTGAGAAAAAGAAAAACAGACAACAAGGTTTGCTTTTCGAGACAGATGCAGATCAGAGAGGATCATCTCTGCGCTCCTGCCCAGGGTTCTCCGCGCATCCCCCCCTAGATCTTCGACTCATCTGCAAAGGAAGGGCAGAGAAGGACCATGAAAAGCAAAGAAAAAGAAAACCAAAATCAACCAGAAATAAACGTCTCAGAGCCCTGGCTTCGGATGCAAGAGCCCACGGGTGCAGGCAGCGGCAAGCTGTTACGAGATACGTCTGCCTCTTGGGCTCAGAAGTTAAGGAGACGGGTTGACACGGCAAGAGCATCACTGGAGTGGATGCTGTGGGGGGTAAAGGTGGAGGGGGATGGTGGGGGAGGGGACGGTGGGAGGAGGGGGAGGGGAGGCAGGAAAAGAAAGAAAGAAGAAGGAAGACCAAGAGGAGGGAAGAAAGGGAGAGACAGAAAGAAAGGAAGGGAAAGAAGAAAGGACGGATCAGGAGGGAGGCAGACAGGCAGGCTGGAAGGAGGAGGCCAGGAAAAGCGGGCAGCAGGGGAGGGCACGTGCTCACGGCTGTCACCCCAGCCTCCAGAATCCGCTGCCGCTGGGGGGGCAGCAAGGGAGCAGCCAGGAGACGTGCCGTGAGCAAGCAAGCCGCCAGCCACCCACCACGTCCAGCAACGAAACAGCCACACACCAGGGCCCGCCGTGGCCACGTCTTTCTGAAACCGATACTCCAGACTCACAGCTCCACGTGGGTTCCGCACGTCTCACAAGGAACACCCCAGAAAAGAAAACTCTCATAGAACGGCCCCCGTGTGCAGAGGACGCCACATAAGGGCTCCCTGGGATCTTCCAGCGTCCGATGGACCAGGTTTCTATGTTTCCATACCACGTCCACCCATCAAGACATGTAACTTGACAACAGACACTAATCTCGTGTTGTGAGGCCTGTCTTCAAAGCTGAGCATCTTACCCACTGACTCAGAAACATGCTCACGGCTCTGCATTCGACTCTGGTGTCTATATGAGAACGTGTGTGTGCTAATCACTCACACACATTCCACTTTTTCAGAAAATCCTGGGCCCCGTACCCTGGTGCTCCCTTTCCTATCGGGCGCCTTCCTCGCCTCCAGGCTTGAGCACCAAGCTCTGAGGCTGAGCATCTTACAGACAGGGGGGAAATGTAACTGAAAGAGAAACACTGGGACTCCTCTGCTGATCCCGCGGCCAAGACCCTGCCCTCCCAATTCAGGGCACCCGGGTTCCATCCCTGACCAGGGAATTAGATCCCATTTGCCAAACGGAGACCTCGTACAGCCAAATAAAACAAAAAAGAATAGGAAACACTGGTTCACTTCCGTCGAAGCCTTGCTCTTTGCATCTCTTTTTGCTACATCTAGGAGAAGCAAAAGAAGAAAAAAAAAAAAATATATATATATATATATATATTTGGCTTCTGTTTCCCTCCAGCCTTGCCTGAATTCTAATTGTAGATCTTTTACAAGTATCTCCTGGAACTCGGGTCATCTGTCCATTTGGGCACCTCTGCATGCTCACTCTTTTGCCAGTCTAGCACACCTTCCTGAGAGGGGCCAGATGGAAGGTGCCCACTCCTGCATGGGAAATAAGATGCCATCAGGCAACCCTTACTCTCCTCTGGCAAACAGAGGGCTATAAAAAGAGCCGCTTAATTTAGATTTCCGCATCCAACGCCCATGTCGGACTGTAACTTTCAGGCTACAAACCGTGTCTGTGGACCTGAATCTCTGGAATGCTGGAAGGCGAAGGGTCAAACTCCAACCCTCGGGGGTGACTTTGCCTCTGTCAGCATCAACTCAAGTCTCCTTGGGAGTTTCCCGAGATCCCTCAGGAAGCAGGCCCTGAGGCAGTCCCAACATCCGCTGGCAGATGACATAGTAAGGACTCAGGACTGTACACGGGATGAGAAATTCAAATACCTCAAGTCTCCTCCCAGGAAGACGGGTGGCCACGGCCCATGGGGCCCCCACAAACCATATCACAACCCGCTCCCCTAGTGGTTCTGAAGCCAAGACCTAGACAAGAGCCTTCCAGAGACGCTGGACAGAGGTCAGTTGTGTTCAAAGGAGCAGCGTTTGCTGACGTCAACACAAATCCCAGGCTAACAGGACTTGAGGACAAGTGCCAAAACGCCCAGCGACAGAGTTCCAATCACCACGTAGCATTCTCCACGTTCCCCCTACAAACTGTCTATACTGTCCACTGTTTTGAGTACCATCTGATACCTTCTGATACTGATACTGGAAAAAGTGAATGACTTTCCCAGTATTTCCACTGTAATTCCCTTGGGTCAAGAAAACAATATGGCTGTTTTCCTAACGAAGATGAAGTGTGTGAGTCGCTCGGTCGTGTCTGACTCTCTGAGAGCCTATGGACTGGAGTCCGCCAGGCTCCTCTGTCCATGGGATTCTCCAGGCAAGAATCCTGGAGTGCGTTGCCATTCCCTTCTCCAGGGGATCTTCCCGACCCCAGGATCGAACCCAGGTCTCCAGCCTTGCAGGTGGATTCTTTACCACTGAGCCACCAGGTGGGGCTAGGAAGCGCATGAGGGTGGCTTCAAATCTAAGTAACAACGAATGCATCATAAGAGACAACGTTCCTTCCACACTCTCTGCCAGGCAACCTGTCCAGACTGACACACACAACCTCACTGATGGTCACCAAAAGTCTAAAGCGCAGACCATTGCCTCTCCTCGCTACATAAAACCCTTCCAGAGTGGCACGGTTAGTAACTTGCACAAGCTCACAGGGCTGGATGCAGGAAGCGCCGAAATCGAAGCGGCAAAGTCAGATCCCGGTTTTCTAGCCATGTTGGGAACCCTCAGCCACCGTTCCCGAGTTTCATGCCAACCGGAGCTCCGCTTCTGTTTTAGATTTTTTGTATATATATATATATATATGGTAGCCAGACCCCCCAGAAAGGAGGTGGCGGTGAGCGCCTCACCGTTTTCTTTGAAGCACAGCTTCTTCTTCTGGTAGGCGATGAAGCTGGAGATGGCTCCTCCCAAGGCCACCACGACGGCACCCACGATCCCGGGGATCACGCCTGGCGACTCGCCTGTGGGGAGAAGCACAGGGCGCCGTGGTGGGCAGGAGGGAACACTCACGGGGGTGACCACGGAGTTGGGGGTGGGACGGGCGGGCTGGTGGCCCCACCCGGAAGATACAAATACCCAGTGGAAGGGACCCAGCGGGGACCGCTCAGAGGCAGTGTGACCCTCACACAACCAAACTCCCAGGCTTTCACTTCAGTTCAGTTGCTCTGCCGTGTCTGACTCTTTGTGATCCCATGGATTGCAGCACGCCAGGACAGCATTCCCTGTCCATCACCAGCTCCTGGAGTTTACTCAGATTCATGCCCATCCAGCCAGTGGTGGCATCCAACGATCTCATCCTCTGTCGTTCCCTTCTCCTCCTGCCTTTAATCTTCCCCAGCATCAGGGTCTTTTCAAATGAGTCAACACTTCACATCAGGGGGCCAGAGTATTAGAGCTTCAGCTTCAACATCAGTCCTTCCAATGAATATTCAGGATTAATTTCCTTTAGGATGGACTGGTTGGATCTCCTTGCAGTCCAAGGGACGCTCAACAGTCTTCTCCAACATCACAGTTCAAAAGCATCAATTCTTCGGCGCTCAGCTTTCTTCACAGTCCAACTCTCACATCCATACATGACCACTGGAAAAACCATAGCCTTGACCAGATGGACCTTTATTGGCAAAGTAATGTCTCTGCTTTTTAATATGCTATCTAGGTTGGTCATAACTTTCCTCCCAAGGAGTAAGCATCTTTTAATTTCATGGCTGCAATCACCACCTGCAGTGATTTTGGAGCCCCCCCAAAATAAAGTCTGACACTGTTTCCACTGTTTCCCCATCTATCTGCCATGAAGTGATAGGACCAGATGCCATGATCTTAGTTTTCTGAACATTGAGCTTTAAGCCCAGATGTTCACGCCCTGTCTTAAAAAAGCCCAAACCCAATGACTTCTTCGTTGCTCTTATTTGCTGGACTGTGACAGTGTTTGATCTGCAAGGAGACCCAACAAGTCCATTCTAAAGAAATCAGTCCTGAATATTCATTGGAAGGACTGATGTTGAAGGTGAAGCTCCAATACTTTGGCCACTTGATGCGAAGAGCTGACTCATTGGAAAAGACCCTGATGCTGGGAAAGACTGAGGGCAGGAGGAGATGGGGACGACAGAGGATGAGATGGTTGGATGGCATCACCGACTCCATGGACATGAGTTTGGGTGAGCTCTGGGAGTTGGTGATGGACAGGGAGGCCTGGCGTGCTGCAGTCCATGGGGTCTCAAAGAGTCGGACACAGCTGAGCAAGTGAACAACAATCTGATCCATGATGCCTGATGTTACTTCTTGAAGGCTCACAAGATGGTGAGCATTTTAAATGCAAATTTTATAAATTCGGGTCTGAACGTGGTTTTTAGAGACATAATGCTGCTGCACACTACATGTGTGCTAAGTCGCTTCAGTCGTGTCCAGCTTTTTGTGACCCCGTGGACTGCAGCACGCCAGGCTCCTCAGTCCAGGGGAGTCTCCAGGCAAGAATCCTGGAGTGGGTTGCCATGTCCTCCTCCAAGGGATCTTCCCGACCCAGGCATCAAACACGCCTCTCTTAGTCTCCTGCATGGGCAGGTGGGTTCTTTGTCACACTAGTACCACCCAGAAAGCCCAAAATGAAAGTAAGCATACGGATAAAAGACAAAAAGTCAGCAACGACAAACAATACACGTATTCCTTAGGCTCTCCTACTGAAAACTAATTCCACTTCCTTAAAAGAGACAAGCCTCTCTGAAATAAAAAATAAGCAAGTCAGACACACGGGAGAGTGAAGACAAACTACGTACTGTTTCCCCCACCATCAACAGCATCTTTTAAATCGAACTCATCATTCCCTAAAGGAGAAAAACACTTAACACTGAAATGCTAGGTGAAATGAACAGCAGAAGTGGCTGTCCGTACAGATGCTACAGAATATGAGTCTGACCAAAGACTCGAGAACGTCAAAGTGAGAGTCGCTCAGCCGTGTCCGAGTCTTTGCGACCCCATGGACTGTAGAGTCTGTGGAATTCTCCAGGCCGGAGTACTGGAGTGGGTGGCCTTCCCCTTCTCCGGGGCATCATCCCAACCCAGGGATGGAACCCAGGTCTCCTGCATTGCAGGCGAATTCTTTACCAGCTGAGCCTCCATGGAAGCCCAAAGCCTCAAGAGAAATACCAAATTCCTGACTGTTTTCCTCTCACTCTCCTCTTGAAGGAAAACAAGAAAGCCAAACCAAGAGAGTGAAAGCAATTCATAAATCAGTTAGGCCCCGAGGACGGAGCCAGAACGTCAGCTTCGACCTGCAGATCATCCTTTGCCTCTGGCTGTCCAGCGTATAACCACCCTGTACCTAGCTGCCGACCGCTTCCGGTGCGTGGATCCCCTGCTGCTGGGCAGAAACGCTCTGACCACTGCTGACGGTTCCAGAGGCTGCCCTCTTCGTCTTAAGGACGCTTTCTCACGTTCCAGTGACAGCTAGGGGAGCTTGCGTGTCCACCCAGCATGCTAGCGTGAGTCCCTCGTGGGACACATTCTTGCTGCCCCCAGGGATCCCGTGACGGTACAAATTCCATTGCTCGATTTATCCGGCGTCCTCTGGGCGAGCTGCGCAAAGCAGAGGGATTCCAGGGCTGGACCATGCAGAGTTTCGGTGGGAAAGTGGGGAATATGGAAACAACCCATGGACGAGGCTCTCTGGAGGGCTGCCACCAGCAGCAACAGACTTGATTGTCACATGCAGGTTTTTCCAGCTGATTGGTGTGTGCACGCTCCTCTGTGTGTGTGTGTGTACAGATATGCATGCGTACATGTTTGGGTGTATATTCGTGTGCCTGTATGCGTCCCAGAGCATGCACGCTGCATAGGGACAGACGGCACCGTGCCCACAGGTACGTGAGTGCACACACGTTCACACGCGCTAGTGCATGAGTGATGCGGGCACGCGCTCACGGGTGCACACGTGTGTGTCTGCGTGCACAAAGATGTACTGAACGAGCATTGTGTGTGTACGTGGGCGCGCGTGCCTTGTATCTGGGCATGAGGCCGTGTGTGTGTGCACACACGTGTCTGTCTGTCTGCCTGCTTTGCAGATCTGTGTCCGGGTACCTCCACAGCCTGGTTGATCTCCCCCATCACCTGGGCTCGTCAGCAATGCCGACCTCCCCCCACCCCACCCCACCCTCCTAAGAGGCCGCCTCCTACCCCCATGCTGACCCCGCCGGGGCCCACATTCTAAACCATCATAAACTAAAAGACCCGTCGTTCCACACGATCAGAAGATACATACCATCTTCAAAATAAGGCATTAGGTGTGATCGGATATAACTGCCAAGAAAACTCATAGGATTAAAACTTATAAATAAAACTTCAGAAAATGCTTCTGGAATCCTAGCTAGGGAAAGGTTTGACATTATGGAAGGAAGGCTGTGACAAGCCTAAACAGCATATTAAAAAGCAAACACATCACTTTGCCAACAAAAGTCTGTATACTCAAAGCTATGGTTATTCCAGTAGTCATGTACGGCTGTGAGACTTGGACCATCAAGAAGACTGATGCACCAAACAACTGATGCTTTTGAACCGTGGTATTGTAGAAGGCTCTTGAGAGTCCCCTGGACTGCAAGGAGATCCGACCAGTCCATCCTAAAGGAAATCAGGCCTGAATGTTCACTGGAAGGACTGATGCTGAAGCTGAAACTCCAATCCTTTGGCTACCTGATGCAAAGAACTGACTCATTTGAAAAGACCCTGAAGCTGGGAAGGATTGAGGGCAGGAGGAGAAGGGGGCGACAGAGGATGAGAAAGTTGGATGGCATCACCGACTGGATGGACGTGAACTGGGGCAAACTCCAGGAGTTGGTGATGGACAGGGAGGCCTGGCATGCTGCGGTCCATGGGGTCACAGAGTCGGACACGACTTGGCAAGTGAATAAAAAGACTGATAGTTTTACTTAACGTTGGTTGCATTTAAACTGATATAAAATACTAGAGAGAATAATGACCTTCACTGTTAGAAGATGGACACTATTCCTATTTTTCCATGTTAAAAATTAAACAAATAAATCAGTTTAACCAGTCACTCAGCAGTGACTGACTCTTTGCGACCCCACGGACTGCAGCTCTCCAGGCCTCCCTGTCCATCACCATCTCCCGGAGCTTGCTCAGACTCACGTCCATTGGGTCGGTGATGCCATCCAACAAATACATAAATGTACAAAATATACAAACAAGTAATATCTATCAATGAACAAAAAAAGTGACCTCAAAATGAAAAGTTTCAACAGCTACTCAACTCAGAAAACTGATGGCAGTCAACTCTGAGAACACGATGTTGGGTGAGCAAAAGCAAAACCCATCAAGAAAAAACCAAAAGAGCTTTTGCTCAAGCTCATATGGTTCTCCACGTTGATTCTCTACATTAAAAATCACACGGAATACTTTTGAGCTTTCATTAAAACCTGCCAAGGAAAAGTCAGCAAACTAAACATCGAATCCAGAACAAGGAAATATCTTTTTGAATACTGTTTTCCACGGCTGGAAAATTGGAATTCCCTTGCATACAGAGTTCATTGTAAGATCACGCTAACTCTGAAAGCACCTCCTTTCAGCGGACACAGAGGTCATCGAAGCGTAAAACACACACAGAAGGAATCAGAGGAGCCACAGGGTCTCACCGGAAGAGTCAGGCTGCTTGGGGTCTGGCTCAGGTTTTGACTTTGGTGAGTCGGGTGACGCTCCGCCATCTGTGAAAGAAGACAGTCGGCAGCTATGAGCACTTTGAGGTCAAGAGAGCAAAACGTGCATTTGCACGTGTGGTTGTGAAGTCACTTCAGTCGTGTCCGACTCTTCTGCAACCCCATGGACCGCAGCCCTGCCAGGCTCCTCTGTCCAGGGGATCCTCCAGGCAAGAATACTGGAGAGGGTTGCCACGCCCTCCTCCAGGGGATCTTCCAGACCCGAGGGATCAAACCCGTATCTATCTGCTGCCTTGGGAGGCATTTTTTTTTTTTTTAAACCACCAGCACCACCTGGGAAGCATTTGCATACAGACGGTTAACTGGACTGTAGGAAATGGAAATGTGCCCTTTGTCATGGCTGGGGACACCGTGTAGTGGTGAGGACACCCGTACACACAACCACCTGCAGATTTCTGCCCATCGGTGGCATCTAGCTATAAAACTTCACTTCGTGTACCTCCCATAGAAAATAAAGCAGATGGCTGGGCCAGCTACAGAACCTGTGGGGTGCAGTGCAAAGTGAAAATGCATTTTGCACGTCCTTGCTCCAGACTGTACCAGGAATTTCAATACAGGCGCCAATGCCGAACCATGAGAAATGCAAGTATGTACTTTGTTCAACCAAAAATGAAAACCCTTCTGAGCATGGGGTTCCTGTGTGTTCCCACGTGCCCGTGAGGCCAGTCCTACCAATGATACTCAAAGTGCCTTACACCCCAAAGACTCTAAGAGTTCAAAAACAAAAGTCGGAGTACAGATACAAGCCAAAAACTCAGCCACACAAACCATACACCTATTCCTTAGGGTTTCCTGGCCAAAACTAATTCGAGGTCTTTAAGAGAGACACGCTCCTTTGAAATGATAATCAAGTCAGACACGTAGGAGATTTAAAGACAGCCTACTTACCATTTCCTCCACCACCAAGGGCATCGCTTAAATCCCAGTTATCGTTACCTAAAGGAGAAAGATAGTGCATGCTGAAGTTCTGTGAGAAATGAAGAACAGAAATGGCTTTCTAAGCAGATAGTACAGGGTATCAGTCTGACGGACGGCTCAGCGGAAAAACCAAACTCCTGACCGTTTTCACATTCTTCTTCTCTTCAAGAGGAATAAAAGGTCAAGAGGAAGAATAAAAGGAAAAACTAAATCAAAATAATGAAAGCAATTTATAAGTCAATTATGCCCCATGAGCCGGGCTGGAATTCCAAATTCTGCCTGCACACAATTCTCTCCCGTTGATTGTCCAGCTTATAATCAACCCTCCCAAGTTGCGAGTGACTTCCGCAATACAGATTTCACAATGTAAGAACAGATATCCGTGGTCAAATCTGGGCTAGTGCCCACTGAAAAAGGGATTCAACTGACCCAGCTGTGCTCCATAAAATGATGTTTTATGTCCATAAAATCAAAGACTCATGATGGTTTCAGATGCTGCCTTCTTAAAGACCCTTTTTCAAGTCCCAGGGACATATGGGAGAGTTTGTGTATCCACCAAACACGAGTTAGCAAGTTATCATGAGACGCTAGTTGGAAACATCATTCTTGCCCCAGGGAGCCCGTGATGATACAAATTCCATTGTTCAATTTATCCACCATCCTCTGGGCTAGCTGCCCAAAATATAGGGTGTTTTCCAAGACCGGACCATGCAGAGTTTCGGTGGGAAAGGGGGAATATGGAAAGAACACGTGGAGAAAGGCTCTCTGGAATGCTGGCAAGCAACAGCAACAAATTTGATCATCAAACGCAGGTTCTTCCATCTATGTGTGTGCATGCTCATGTGTGTGTATGTACGGATATGTGGCTCCTCCGTCCATAGGAGTCTCCAGCAAAATACTAGAGTGGGTTGCCATGTCCTCCTCCAGGGGATCTTCCCAACCCAGGGATGGAACCCAGATCTCCCTCATTGCAGGCAGATTCTTCACCAGCTGAGCCACATGGGAAGCCCAAGAATCCTGGAGGTGGGTGGTCTATCCCTTCTCCAGGGGCTCTTCCTGACCCAGGAATCAAACTAGGGTCTCCTGCATTGCAGGTGGATTCTTTACCAGCTGAGCTCCCAGGGAAGCCCATGTTTCCCCAGATTAATTCTCTATATTTAAAATCTTACAGTTTTTTTTTTTTTTCGATCTCCATTACAATCTTGGAAGTAAAATCAGCAAACTAAATATCAAATCCAAAAAAAAAAAAAAAGAATCTCTCTGAATACTGCTTTCCAGGACTGGAAAATTGGAATTTCCTTGCATAGAGCGTTCAGTGCAAGATCACGGGGTCTCACCAGAAGTGCCAGGCTGCTTGGGATTTGGCTGAGGTTTTGGCTTTGGTGGGTTGGGTGATACTCGGTCATCTGTGAAAGAGAACAGTTACACTTATGAGCACTTTGAGGCTGAGAAAGCAGAACACGCGTGTGCACGTGTGTACGCTAAGTCGCTTCAGTCGTGTCCGACTCTTTGTGACCCCATGGACTGTAGCCCGCCAGGCTCCTCTGTCCATGGCATTCTCCAGGCAGGAAGACTGGAGTGGGCTGCCATGCCCTCCTCCAGGGGATCTTCCCGACCCGGGGATCAAACCCACGTGTCTTGTGTCTGAGGCACTGGCAGGCAGGTTCTTGACCACTGAGTGCCATCCGGGGGGGCATTTGCTTTCAGATGGGTAACTGGACGGTGAGAAATGGAACTGTGCCCCTTGTCACGGCCGGGTACCTTATCATGGTGGGGATACCCGTACACACAGCCACCGGTGGACTTCTCTCCGTCGGCATCCAGCTATAATACTTAACTCCCAACAGCAAATAAAGCAGATGGCTGGGCCCGCTACAGAATTTGTGGGGTCCAGTGCAAAGTGAGAACGCATGCTGCATTTCCTTGCTCAAATAGTACTAGCGTTTTCAACACGGCGGCCACACAGCATTCATTCAACCAAGGCTGGAAGCCCTACTGGGCGTGACCTCACGAACCCACGAGGCCAGCCCCGCCAAGGGTGTTTCCATTTTGTCTCATATCACCTCAGACACCCTAAGTTCTAAATCAAAAGCAGACACACAGGGAAAAGCCCAAAGCTCAAAAACAACAAACAATCACACCTTGTTTCCTTAGGTTTTTCTGGGTGCAAACTCATCTGATTTAGTTAAAAGAGAAAAAAGCCTCTTTGAAATGATAAAATAACCAGGTCAGACCCACAGGAGATTTAAGACAAGACTACTTACCATTTCCTCCACCACCAAGGGCATCGGTTAAATCGAAGTCATCATTCCCTAAAGGAGAGAAAACAGTGAACAGTCAAGTTCTGCGTGAAATGAAGGACAGAAGTGACTTTCCATGCAGACAGTACACAGTATCAGTCTGTATCAACCGCAATGCCAAACTCCCGACCATTTTCACTCCCTTCTCTTCAAGGCAAAGAGCAAAAGGAAAAATCACAATCACGAAAGGTTATCTATAAATCGATTATGGCCCCCATGGACCAAGCTGGAATTCCGACTTCTGTCTGCAGACCATTCTTTCCCTGTTGACTGTCCACCCTGAAACCAGCTCTCCCAAGTTGCCGGTGATTTTGGCAACGTAGATGTTATAATACAAGAACAGAAACCTGTGGCCAGATTCAGGTTCCTGCCCAGTGAAAAAGTGATCTGGCTGACCCAGGCGTGCTCGATAAAATGATGTGACGTTTTAGAGGGTTGGAGATTTTCGCGGTGGCCTTCTCTGTCTTAAGGACTCTTTCCAAGCCCCAGAGACACCCAGGAGAGCTTCTGTATCCACCCAACACAAGGTTCTGAGCCATCCTGAGTCATAATCAGGAAACACCATCCATGCCCCTGGGAGCTCGGGATGGCACACATTTCCGTGATTCAACAGTGACTTGGCCAGCATGCTCTGCGCGCACGGGTAGGTCAAACACATTGCTATGAGCAACGCTATCCCTTCCTCACAACGCTTCCTTGGGGGCTCAGACAGTCAAGAAATGGCCTGCCATGCAAAAGACCCGGGTTCGCCGATCCCTGGGTTGGGAAGATCCCCTGGAGAAGGCAATGGCAAGCCACTCCAGCATTCTTGCCTGGAGTGTGGTATGGACAGAGGAGCCTGGCGGGCTACACAGTTCACGGGGCTGCAGAGAGTCGGAACATGACTGAGCAATTAACGCTGTCACCTTTTTAGATGAGAAATCCAATAATTAAACTGAGCTCTTAAATATACATATATATACATTAAAATAAGTGATAAGAGCTCGGTAACTTTGGGCATTGATTGCATGCTGGGTGGCTAACCACCGGTGAATCTGTGCGTGCGTGCCTGTGCATGTGCGTGCTGAGTCACTTCAGTCGTGTCCAACTCCCTGCAACCCTCATGGACTGTACCCCTACCAGGCTCCCCTGTTTGTGGGATTCTCCAGGCAAGAAGACTGGAGTGGGTTGCCATGCCCTCTTCCAGGGGATCTTCCCGACCCAGGGCTCGAAGCCGCGTCTCTTACGTCTCCTGCATCGGCAGGTGGGTTCTCTATCACTAGCCCCCCTTGGGAAGCCGCCCCCACACCCTAGTGAATCTGATCCTTCGGCGAGTCCACCATTGGCCTCTGAATCTTGAGATTTTTTCAGAGAGGGTGGGTGAAATCAGGTACGATCCTCGTAGATGCCAAGGTCGGACTCTGCTCACAGGTCACGAGAGGGTCCCAGCTTCTAAAACTGCGCCTCCCAAGAGGTGAGTATGGCAGTCCGGTAACAGAAGCTCGGCTCAAAGAGACGCTTCCCACAGGAGCCCCAGAGCATCTCGCCCGCGGGTCAGCGTCTGCTGGACGTGAGACGTCACAGCATCGTTCAAACATTAACCAGGCCGGATCCGTCGTGGGCGTCTAGCCGTCTGCATCTCCCCCGGCTCCCGGGGAAAGTGGGGTGCACGACAACTTCTGTGCTGTGTGTTTGGACGCTGAGCACCCATGTGTCTTACCGGGCACCGGTTTTGGTGGAGGAGAAGTGGGTTTCTTGTCATCTGAGAAAGAGAAAAGACATTTCAGCCAGGAAATCTGGTGGCTGGGAAACACAGTCAACCCTCCACGCTCTCCTGTTTCCTTGAAAAGAATCAGAAAGGGGGGGGGGGGGGGGGAGTCTTCCCTTGGTGTCTCCAGGGGTTAAGGATCCCCCTGGTAATGCAGGGGACACAGATTCAACCCCTGATCTGGGAAGATCCCACAGGGCGAGTAAGCCCACGCTCCCACAACTCCTGAGTCCTGCGTGGCCTCGAGCCCTTGCTCTGTAACGAGAGAAGGCCCCACGATGAGAAGCCTGTGAACTCCAATTAGAGAGTCACCCCCGCTCGCCAAAACTAGAGAGTCCACGCTCAGCCACAAAGGCCCAGCAGAGCCAAACAAATACATTTAAGAGAGAAAAAAAAAGAGAGAATGTTTGAAGCGTCGTGTTCTCCAGACAGCTCATCCAGTGGCCAAGGAGCGAAAGAGGAAGCCTGGAGAACAGGTGTTTAGCACAAGGACACGGGGCAGAGCTCAGGGCCTTTGCAGGAGCCGGGGCCGGGGTTGGGGGGACCCGTGGCCGAAAGGCTGCTCAGGTTTCTTGAGCGGAGCGCCCTTTTTGCCATCTGGGACTCCCACTGAGGCTACCCTCTGGGCACCAAGGCACAGTGGGGCTGAGATCATCTGGACCACGGACACCTTCAGGGCATCTCTTCCCAGAGGCCAAGCAGAAGAAGAGTTCCACCGTCAAAAATAAGAGTCTCCCCCCCTACCCCGCCCCCGCTGGCTTTCGGGAACGCAGCCACTCTCGTGGGTTTCACTGATGCCTCCGCATCGCACCCCAGGAGTTAAAAAAAAAGATGTCCTGGGATGGATCCTGGGCCCCCCAGTTCAACGGGAGCCTCAGAATGTGACCTTCTTTAGAAAGGGGGTCTTTGCAAGTAATGTTGGTGAGGGTGGGGGAGTCACAGCGGATTAGCAGAGACCCTTACAGGCGACCGCCCTTATGAGAAGGAGATTAGGAGATGGAGAGGCGCTGACGTCAAGTGGCCACGTGAGAGGAGACACGGAGATTGGGGAGATGCAGCTACGAGATAGGGGATGGAGTCGGTGTGAGCCTGGGGGAGCAGCCCCCGGGAGACCAGGCCACGGGACGCCAGCCCCCGAGGCACCAACGGACAGGGAATCAGCCCATGAGAGCTCATCGGCTCATGAGAGCTCAGTCCACAAGAAATCAGCTCACCCAGGACCAGCCCGCGGAGGACCGCCCACTTCTCCAAGCGCCTGGCAATCCTGTGTGGCCTGCTGACCGCCATAGGGCACAGAAAGTTATCCCACCCAAGAAAAGGATTAACATATCCCGATGAGAGCATCTCAACTGTCCTCAACAAATACGAGTCTAGCGATTGCCGTTAAGACGTGTTTCAAAAGATTTACTGTATTCCAAGCCTATAAAATGCATGCAATGTTACTCACCGTCAAGGGCGAACGATAAATCGAAATCATCTGAAAAAAAAAAAAAAAAACGTGTCCAGTTGGTTACTAAAAATTAAATTCGGAAGGTAAAAGAACAATAAAAAGGGGGCACGGTTTTGGAAGGAGGATCACGTGTTGAACTCTCTTTTGCAATATTCACTCTCAAGCCTAAAAGTCAGAACATGTCAGCTGATGTTTTAGACTGTCAACGACCTCAGAGTTGAGCAACAATTAAACTGGCGGGAAACCAGGATCATTCTGCACGTGAGTTACTCTAAGAAAGCAGGTCTTTTCAAAATCGGCAAGGAACAACTTCCAGCACTGGGGTGGGTAGCCATTCCCTTCTCCAGGGAATTCTTCACGCCCCAGGGATCCAACCCGCGTGTCCTGCATGGGCAGATGGATCCTTCACCGTCTGAGTCACCAGAGAAGCCCCATTTCCAACACACGATGGAGAAAATATGGAGAGGAAAACCCTTGGAATAGCAACCTGTCTATAACTATACACCCCAAACACACTCCCTGTAGAAACACCAGATGATCCAGAAAAGGGTAACTTATCCATTTTTTTTCTTAACTGCTGCTGAGAAGGGGGAAACGGGCTTTATGCTGCTCTTCTGCCATCTGGTTGCTGACTGCCTTATTGAAACGATGTCAATACTATTTCTCTTTCTAGCCGATTAATGGTGAATTGAAGAGAAGCAAAGGGAATTCTGCTGAGTCTCCGGTCAGCGGAAAGGAGAATGGTGGCCGACTGAAGGATCACCGTTCAGTTCGGTTCGGTAGCGTCTGACTCTTTGTGATGACCCCGTGGACTGCAACACGCCAGGCGTCCCTGTCCATCACCAACTCCCGGAGCTTACCCGAACTCATGTCCGTCGAGTCGGTGATGCCCTCCCACCCTCTCATCCTCTGTCGCCCCCTTCTCCTCCCGCTTTCAAACTTTGCCAGCATCAGGGTCTTTGCCAATGTGCACAAATCACAGATGACATGCATCCCACCCTCCCCGCACCTCAGGAAGTGCCCGGCATCGAACCGGCCGCCTGCATCCCCGGGAAGCTCGCGACGGTCACGATACGCTCTGTCCTGCGGAACGTCACACAGACGGACGGGAACTCCCCTCCTCTCTCCGTACACGTGATTGAGTGTGTGTGTGTGTCTCTATCCATTCAGAGTGGCTTGCGCTTCCATGGTGGCTCAGACGGTAGAGAATTAATGCGGGAGAGCTGGGTGCAATTTCCAGATTGGGAAGATCCCCTGCAGGAGGGCACGGCAACCCACTCCAGTGTCCTTGCCTGGAGAATCCCACGGACGGAGGGGCCTGGTGGGGCTACAGTCCAGGGAGTTGTGAAGAGTCAGACACGACCCAGCAACTTTCACCCACTTGGGATCCACGCGGGGTTGGCGTGTAGGTGTGTGGTTTGGGGTGTTTGTATGCGTGCATCCGAAGAGGGGTGTGTGCTTGCTTTGTACGTGTGTGTGCAAGGGTGTGTGGATTTGTGGTATGTGTACACACGGGGTTTCCTATGCCGATGTGTCTACGTTGGGTGTGTGCCCACGTGTGAGTGTACACTTCGGAGTAGTGTGTCTGAGTGTGTGTGATTTTTCCCCATGTGTGTATTAAGGCAGGCAGATATTATTTTAAAAAAAGAATGCAATCACACCATTTGCAGCAAGACAGGTGGACCTGCAGAGGATTATACTCAGTGAAGTCAGCCAGACAGAGACAGACAGATATCATATATCACTGACGTGCACGATGTAAAAAAATTGTACCAGTGCGGCTATTTATAAAACCAAAACAGCTTCACAGACACAGAAAACAAAACTTGTGGTTCCCAAAAGGCAGAAGTGGTGGTGGGGCGATGAATAAGGAGTTTAAGACTCAGACGTACACACCTACATCTGGGGCTTCCCAGGTGTTTCAGATGGTAAAGAACCCGCCTGGCAACCTAAGAGGGGAGGTTCCATCCCTGTGGTGGGGAAGATCCCCTAGAGGCGGGCACGGCCACCCACTCCAGTATCCTTGCCTGGAGAATCCCGGGACAGAGGAGCCTGGCGGGCTCAGTCCACGGGGTCGCAGAGAGCAGGACACGACTGAGCGACAAACACGCTCACCCTAGTGCATGTGTGTGTTGGAGGTACGCGCTCACGCGTGCATATGCGTGTGTGTGCGTGTGTGTGTGAGAATACATACTGAACAAGTGCTTTGCCTGTGTGTGTGAATACGTATTCAACCAGTGCTATGCATGTGTGTTCGCGTGAATACGTACTGAACAAGTGCTATGCA
The DNA here is from genome assembly GCA_012922965.1 of Capreolus pygargus. Taxonomy (NCBI): domain Eukaryota; kingdom Metazoa; phylum Chordata; class Mammalia; order Artiodactyla; family Cervidae; genus Capreolus; species Capreolus pygargus. The sequence goes on along the minus strand of SNSB01003793.1, from coordinate 234,659 downwards.
TGTGTGTGTGCGTGAACACGTATTGAACAAGTGCTATGCGTGTGTGTGCGTGAATACGTACTGAACGACTGCCATGTCCAGCCTTGACAGTTCTCCAACATCACTTGGGCGGGTTCTCCATACCGACCCGGCCCCCCGCTCTCCCGTCTCCCCACCCCGACTTCGAGAAGCCGACAGCTCCCCTGAGTGCCGCCCACCCCGGCGGGACGGACTGTCCACTCGGCCAGAAGCTGAGTGCCCGGAGCAGGCCTCGGAGGCAGAAACATGCAAGGCGGTCCGCCTGCTGCAGGGCTTGGCAGGACCCCAGCCCACGGCCCGGAAGCCTGCAGCGCATCCGTGGTTTGCAGGCGGTGCCCCCTCAAGCCTCCGGATGTGCTGGAGGCGGGGGCGGGGGGTACCCCGTGACTCAGGCCGGGCGAGGCGGGCCCCGGAGGGGACGCCGGGCCATGATTCATCACTCAGCATCCTCCTCGCCCCCACGGCCAGCTGGTCTTCCTTCCTTCCGTCATCGCATCCTCGCGAGACCCTGGGCGTCCCCAAGGGCTGGGCGCTGGGCTCCTTGTGGGGGGGCCCGGCTGGGGCTTCACCTGCCACAGAGTCCATGAGTCTGTGCCCCGACAACCCTGAGCCCGCGGGTGCCCAGGCCACGGTCCAGGATCCCCGGAGTCCCGCCAGGGTGACACCCCAATGGGAGGACGTGAAGGCCACGAACAGCAGGTCACAGCAATGATCAGTCGCCCCGTGGACGCGGGCCACCGAGCCACATCCACGGCGGCATCTCCCAGCTGCCCGGGGGACCCCTCTCAGAGAGCCCGTCTCTGGCACTAAGCCCTCTTTCAACACGGTGTGGACGCTGCGGGCGAAATTACAGTGGATTAGATCCATCAGCGGTTACAGAGGGAAGTGTAGGCTGGAGAGGTTTTTGGGGGGCAGGGTGGGATCTCGGGGGAAGCCAGCATCGGCCTTCACAGAGGCGGACAGGGAAGCTTCTTTCCTGCAGCCGGACAGAGTGCATAGCCCACACCCTGGCCGACACGCGCCTTCTTCCCCAGGCCTGGGTCCCTCACCTTTCAGGAATGCAGAGCTGATAACTCACATTCTGGTGATTAGATTAAAAGGAGTCTAGCTGGTCTATTCACCTTATCTATAATTTATCACCATTTATCTGTGATCATTCATCTAAGATCGACACCCTGCAGAAGGGAAAGGCTACCCACTGCAAGATTCTGGCCTGGAGAATTCTTGGACTGTATATAGTCCATGGGGGTCGCAAAGAGGTGGACATGACTGAGT